>JAWHQI010000106.1:7505000-7996922 GCA_033032865.1 Dactylorhiza incarnata | reverse complement strand
CCCCCCCCCCCCCCCCCCCCCCCCCCCCCCCCCCCCCCCCCCCCCCCCCCCCCCCCCCCCCCCCCACCCAATCGGGCGAGTGGACCAATGGTCCACTTGCCCGGGGCCTTGGGCGAGTGGACCCAAGGTCCACTCGTCCAAGGAGGTCTGCCCCCCGGGCCTTCTCTTTCTGGTCTTAAAGACCTCCGACGGTTCGGTTTGCTGCATCACGGTCACCCTCTCTATCACGACCTCATCCGCGTTGGGTCACACCAACTCGGAAAATATGAGGGTTTGTACAACAGATTTCATGAAGTCTTTAGCATTTTCAGTATGTGGAAGGGTAGTCCTTATGTTGTTGGCGACTGTTATCCTCAGAAACTCTGCGAACAGAAAAAAGAAGAGACCGGAAATTGGAGAAAAACTATCTTTTATTTCCAAAAAACTTAACTTATTACAAAGTATGGCCTCCTTTATATAAAATGGGGGGGGGGAGAGAAGAGATTACAATTAAGCAATGTGAGACTAAATATAATACAGGACATAAAACAAAACTGGGCGGTCAGACAAATGCAGACCGCAAAGACCGCAGAGACCGCAGAGACCGCGCGGTCTGATGAACACAGGCCGCAGGACGGAACCACCAGAGAGAGCATGCAGTCTGACCCAAACAGACCGCCAGAGAGAGAAAAAGGGGTCAGTCCGCCCGGTCACCTTCTAACAAACTGCATGTCCTCTAATCACAGCAGACTGCCCGGTCACCAATCACCAGACCACCAGTTGACAATACTTCAGACCGCCCGATCTACAATCAGACCGCCCGATCTCCATACTTCAACACTCCCCCTCAAGCTGGAGCATATATGTCAATCATGCCCAGCTTGTCGCAAATGTTTGAAAAATAAGTAGATACGGGCTTGGTAAAAATATCTGATAGTTCATTGTCTGATGTGACGAATGGAGTACAGATTTGTTTCTTCAATACTTCTTCTCTGATAAAATGGCAATCGACTTCAATGTGTTTTGTCCTTTCATGGAATACTGGATTCTTAGATATGTATATGACAACTTTGTTGTCACCTGTGAGAATAATGTCATCAACATAGACGGCCAGAACTACCAGTCCCTGGGAGGTTTTGCGAATGAATAGTGAATGATCTGCAGAACTTATTGTAAAGCCAATGATTTCTACAATGCTACTGAACTTTTCAAACCAAGTCCGAGGGCTTTGTTTAAATCCATATATGGCTTTCCGCAACTTGCATACACGAGTCTCCCCTTGAGTAACATACCCAGGAGGTTGCTCCATATACACATCTTCTTGAAGATCGCCATAGAGGAAAGCATTTTTGACGTCGAGCTGAGACATGGGCCAACCCCTGTTGACGGGTACCGAGAAGAGAACCCGGATAGTGCTAATGCTGGCAACGGGAGAGAAGGTGTCAAAAAAGTCGACACCATAAGTCTGAGTGAAGCCTTTGGCGACAAGGCGAGCTTTGTAGCGATCCACACTACCATCAGGTCGAAACTTCACAACAAAGACCCAGCGACAGCCAACGACATCTGTGCCCAGAAGAACGGGAACTAGTGTCCAAGTACCCCTCTCAGTGAGGGTCGCCATTTCTTCATCCATGGTTGCCTTCCATTGAGGAATATGAAGAGCTTCGTGGTAAGAGCGTGGAGTGGCAGTGACAGAGATAGCCAAATCAAAGTTCCTGCAAGAAGACGTAAGGCGAGCATAGGAAACCACATCATGAATTGAGTGTTGAGTACATGTCCGAACTCCTTTGCGATGAGCAATATGAACATCCAAGTCGTCCTGTTCAGCAGTATCCGGAGCATCCATTGCAGAGACTGCTGGCCCGAGAGCTGGGAGCGGCTCCCTCGGGAGAGAGGAGGGAGTTTCAAGAGATGGAGAGTGGGATGAGGGTGTCGACGGAGGAAATGGAGTAGTGTCTGTTGGGATATCTGGTGTGGGAAAATTTTGTGAGAGAGGAGGAATATCAGTTAGAGAGACGGAGGACTCTGTGGAGAAATAGGACGTGTCTTCGAAGAACGTAACATCTGCAGAAACCATTTGTTTTCGAAGAATATGGTCAAAACAACAATACCCTTTTGAGTAGGAGAATAGCCAAGAAAAACACATTTGGTAGCATGCAGAGAAAGTTTGTCGCGAGTGGCTGTGGGAGTGTGAACAAATGTCGTACAACCAAAAATACGCGGGGGAAGCGGAAAGGCGTCCTTGTCCGGGTAAAGAATGGAGAACAGAGTTTGTCCATGAAGAACGGTAGAGGGAATGCAATTGATGAGATGACAAGAAATGAGAACAGCATAGCCCCAATAGGAACGAGGAACATGCATCTGAGTGAGGAGAGTGCGAGCAACATCAAGGAGGTGACGATTCTTGCGTTCAGCGACGCCATTCTGCTGAGAAGTGTAAACACAACTAGTTTGGTGAATACAAAAAACAGAGAAATCATTAGAAATATATTTCTTGGCATTATCAGATCGAAGACTTTTGATAGACACACCAAACTGCGTTTTGATCATTTCATAAAAAGAAGTCCATACAGAGAATAATTCAGAGCGTTCATTTAAAAGATACACCCAAGTACAGCGAGAGAAGCCATCAATAAAAATTACAAAGTACCCCTCCCAACAGTGGGAGTAGGGGAAGTACCCCAGATGTCGGAGTGAACAAGATCAAAAATACTGGAAGATCCTCGTTTGTGCTTTGCAGGGAAGGAGGAGCGATGATGCTTGCCAATCTGACATGCTTCACAGTTGAGGGGAGGAGCTTGCTTAGGTAGATGAGGTAGAAGTTGATGAAGAAGACGTGCAGGAGGATGTCCCAGATGAAGATGTCATTGGAGAAGACTGTTGGAAGATGACGATGAAGTTGAGAGAGCTGACACATTGTCCAAGAAGTAGAGGCCACCGCTTTCAGTCCCAGTAGCAATCGTCCGCTTGTAGCAAGAATCCTAAAAAGAACAAGAAGTAGGTGTGAATGTTACAAAGCACTGTAGCTGTTTGCAGAGAGAAGTAACAGAGAGTAAGTTGCACGGGAACTTCGGCACATATAGGGCATCTGCCAAGCGAAGAGACAGGGTGACCTGGACAACACCCGTCCAATTTACTGGGGATGAAGAGTCATCTGCAATGAACACCGGGGGCAATCGATCATGTTTTTCTAGGAGAGAAAAACACTGAGGATCGCCAGTCATATGATTTGTAGCACCTGAATCAATCAACCATTTACCTTGAGTGACGACGTGAGCACTACCTGAGGATGTGACCATCGAGGTAGATTGCTTGGATGAAGATGCAGAAGAGTCACCGGTGGGTCGAAGATGAGGATGTTTGAGCCAACACCGAGCAACTAAGTGGCCCGTCTTTCCACAGTGAGAGCAGAGGTATCGGGAAGGTCCACGACCTTCAGGATGAAAGCCCTTGCCTCCAGTGTTTCCCTTTTGAGTCGGATGAGCATAGTTGTCAGTGACGGGAGGAGAAGCCAAGAGAGGTCGTTGAAGAAGAGAGGTGACAGCGGCAATGCGGGCAACAGTAGCATCCAAAGTGGGAGATTTCGTCTCGCCAAGAATTTGTTGACGAATCATGTCATAGGAATCGGGGAGTCGCAGGAGATAACATACAACCAGAAGCTCCTAGAAGTGTTTGTGTTGGTCAGCAAGATCAGCAGAGAACGGTCTGTTCTGAAGAATTTCAGCCCCAAGAGTCTGAACTTGTTGATAGGCAGCGGCAAGAGACATGGAGGGACGAGCAAACAGGTCCGCATATAGGGTATAGATGCGGGATGTTTGAGTTCCCTTGGAGTAAAGAGCAGCCAGGTGAAGCCAAGCAGTTTTCACCGTTTCATCATGCCTTATGACAGGTAGACACTCCTCCGAGAGACTGTTAGCAATCCAAGTGCGAACAAGGGTGTCACTAGCATCCCAATCATCAAAGGTGGCAGAGGTGCGAGGAGGAGGATCATCAGTAAGATGATGACGTTTTCGTTGAGAGCGGAGAAGGAACGTGAAGGAGACACTCTAGTCAGGGTAGTTGGGACGAAAAAGTTTGGAGACGGTGCCAAGGTTTCCTGAAGGAATGGGAGCAGGAGGGTGGGCAATAGCCGGAGTAGTGGTGGTAGAAGAAGAGTTGTCAGAAACCATCATAGCTGCGATCAGAGGGAGATCGCGCGAACAGAAGGGGGAAAGCACTACTCAGTGAGAGATCGGGGGAGATCACGCGAACAGAAGGGGGAAAGCACTACTCAGTGAGAGATCGCGAACAGAGGAGACCGCACCAACAAAGATCGAGACCGCGCGAACAAAGATCAGATACCACGTGAACAGGGAGCACGACTCAGAGGAGACCGCACCAACAAAGATCGAGACCGCGCGAACAGGGAGCACGCGATTAGAGAGAGATCGCGAAAAATGGAGGGAGGGCGCGCGAGTAGAGAAGAGGCCGCGCGAACAGAAGAAAGATAGCACGACTCAGAAGAGATCGCACCAAAGGAGAGAGGCAGTGCGAACAGAGACATCGAGAAGAGAAGAGGGCGCGAAAGATTAAAAACCAAAGGCCGATATTCGCTCTGATACCATGTGCGAACAGAAAAAGAAGAGACCGGAAATTGGAGAAAAACTATCTTTTATTTCCAAAAAACTTAACTTATTACAAAGTATGGTCTCCTTTATATAGAATGGGGGGGGGGGAAGAGATTACAATTAAGCAATGTGAGACTAAATATAATACATGACATAAAACAGAACTGGGTGGTCAGACAAATGCAGACCGCAAAGACCGCAGAGACCGCGCGGTCTGATGAACACAGACCGCAGGACTGAACCACCAGAGAGAGCATGTGGCCTGACCCAAACAGACCGCCAGAGAGAGAAAAAGGGGTCAGTCCGCTCGGTCACCTTCTAACAAACTGCCTGTCCTCTAATCACAGCAGACCGCCCGATCACCAATCACCAGACCACCAGTTGACAATACTTCAGATTGCCCGGTCTACAATCAGACTGCCCTGTCTCCATACCTCAACATAAACATTAAGGCCAGCCTATTGCTTCATTCCCATGTTTTGTAATGTTACTTTTCTTCATCACTGCTTGTATCAATAATAACATTGGGTTTTTCTTCAAGCAGGGAGAGATCAAGATCCATTATTCCTAATTGGAAATTGACCTGCTCACGCCACTCAGAAAAGTTTACACCATTAAACAGGGTAACATAATTGGCATGTGAGTTGAGAGAAATAAACAACAAGACTCAAGCCTTTATCCCACCATAATGGGGTCGACTATATGGATCCTTTGTTGCCATTGGACCCTATCTTTAATCATAGCCTCACTAATGCCTGAGTTGAGAGAAATAGCTGCATAAAAATTTAAACTTAAATAAATATATATATATATATATATATCAAGACTCAAAAAACTTTCAATAATATATGGTGTGCTACCTTTGGGCAAAACACATCATATATTAAGACAAATGGATGCAATTTCATTATAAAGTGTAATAAATTTATTCTAAAACATCAGTACTAAAATCTCTGGATTTAATGAGCATGGTGTGTTAGAATAATTCTTAACTTTCAGTTATTGATTATTAGATTATGACAGCAATTTACCTTTGCACAAATTCAAAAGGGCTTAAACATAATAATCCATGATTATCTCTTAGTTTAATATAAATCACATCTCATAAAATGAAGATAATCACGGTGGTCAAGTAATCACACAAAGTTACTTATTGTGGTTTGATCACTTTGGTGACAAACAAACCACTCATTGTAATCTTAATGGATACTTGAGTATACCATCGTAGAGCCTAATCTGGCTCTGATACCAAATATAAGAAAAAGAAAAATAGAAAGATATCTCTAATCATATAAGAATAAAATATTTCTCTAGACCTTAATGCGGATTATAGGCTCAAAACTTCAAAAATGAATCATAAATAATGTTATATAAACACGGCTCGATGACAAGGCTTATATACGAATTATAATGTAAATCGAACAACAAATCAAATAGCAAATCAAATACTAATATAAATAAATGATCACACCGTTGATGAAAAATAAATGGAAAATTTAGGTGTAGATCTTCACTTGTAGACACCGCTTGATGACAATGCTTGATTGAGGAAGCCAAATAGGACGTATTCAACTTATTTTTGTTGCCAAAAACTTAAACATTTAAAGAGAATAGAACTCAACTTAAATCTTAGGCGGAAGAGGAAGAGAGCTCTTTCAATTATGGAAGATATAATAGTAAATTAAATTCATTATATTGAATTCATCCTTAAATTTTGGCAACTTCCAATTAAGTCCTCATAATTTATTTAAATAAATGTCTTAATGGTGTTACAAGTGGGACCCAAACCCATCCTAATTTATTTACATATTGGTTCAGCCCATTATAAACCAATAAAGATAATTCATTAATATTTTGATCGAATTAATTTTGGAAGATATTAATCGCAAATAATCAAATTAATGATTAATATTTTCTTACATTCTCACACTTGATTCGATCACTCTCATTAATAATAACAATAAGTAAGAGTTATGACGGTCACACTTTGTGCACAAAGTAAATATTAACAAGCAAGTTGACTTGAAAACACAAAGCTACAAGAAGCAAATGAATAACTAAAATGTCTATTACACTTACCAAAATATTACGCATCATTGTAACTAAGACCCATTCATAGTACGTGATCATTAAACGACTTTGGTTGAACACCTTTCGCAAGAGGATCTGCAATCATAAGGTCTGTGCTAATGTGTTGAATATACATTGTTGAAACCAGTAACCCGGTTTCAGCGTTCGCAAGGGGGATGCAGCTAACCCTTACTTGACCTGAGCGAGACCCTTGACCAGTCACTAAGAACCGAAGAACCTTGCCCTTGTAGAACACCTAAGTCCACAAACGAACTCCTTAAGCTGCAGCGTGGAGGTCCCACCACATACCCGGAAGCTCTCAAGGAACTTCCCCTCCCAAGCCAATGCTCAGCCTGGGCACCTTGGAGGGCACTAAGAACCACCTCACCTTCAACCTTCGATGACAGGGGGAGGGGGGGTGCTTGCTCACAAGACCACGCGAGGGAGGGGGTAGGAACCAACCCTTTCCAAGGTGCCCATGTGGATCTATTTATAGACCTTCCCAAAAATGGACTGCGAATAGCCGAAATCGGACTGCGGATAGCCAAAATCCCCCAAAAGAGGGGACGGGCGAGTGGGGGGGGGGGGGGGGGGGGGCTGCCCCCACTCTCCCCCTCTAAGGAGGGATAGGCGAGTGGGGGGGCTGCCCCCCACTCACCCCCTTAAGAGGGACGGACGAGTGGGGGGCTGCCCCCTCTCGCCCCCTTAAGAGGGACGGGCGAGTGTGGGGGGGGGGGGGGGGGGGGGGGGGGGGGGGGGGGGGCTGCTTCCACTCACCCCCCTTAAGAGGGACGGGCGAGTGGGGGGCTGCCCCCCACTCACCCCCTTAAGAGGGACGGGCGAGTGTGGGGGGGGGGGGGGGGGGGGGGGGGGGGCTGCCCCCCTCGCCCCCTTAAGAGGGACAGGCGATTGGGGGGGCTGCCCCCACTTGCCCCCTTAAGAGGGACGGGCGAGTGGGGGGGGGGGGGGGGGCTGCCCCCACTCGCCCCCTTAAGAGGGACGGGCGAGTGGGGGGGCCGCCCCCCCCCCCCCCCCCCCCACCCCCACTCGCCCCCTTAAGAGGGACGGGCGAGTGTGTGTGTGTGTGTGTGGGGGTGGGGGGGGGGGGGGCACTCGCCCCTTTAAGAGGGACGGGCGAGTGTGTGTGTGTGTGGGGGGGGGGGGGGGGGGGGGGGGGTCTGCCCCCACTCGCCCCCTTAAGAGGGATGCGGCGAGTGGGGGGGCTGCCCCCACTCGTCCAAAAGATGGCGCGAGTGGGGGAGCTTCCCCCACTTGCCTTGCTAAGCCATTTTTCCTCCCTAGGGTCATTCCCTAGCTTTGCTCGGTCTTGGTCGCCTCTGAGAGGTCGATCTGCTTCTCTCGGTCACCTTAACTATCTCGACCTCTTCCGCGTCGGGTCACACCGACTCGGAAAATATGAGGGTTGTACATTTCAATTAAGTCCTCATAACTTATTCAATAAATCCCTTAATGGTGTTATAAGTGGGACTCAAACCCATCCTAATTTATTTACTAAATATTGGTTCAGCCCATTATAAACCAATAAAGTAAATTCATTAATATTTTGATCGAATTAATTTTGTAAGATATTAATCTCCTCTGATTTGCCCGAATCAAATAATCAAATTAATAATTAATATTTTCTTACAGAGAGGGTTAGGGTATGCGTGGTCTTGATAATGTGGGATTACAATGAGTATATCGGCGGGATAAAGGGGATAAGCGGGAAATCGCGGTATAAGCGGGAAACCAAAGGAAGCATGGACGCGGGAGGGGGGCTTTATGGGAGTGAGGCAAAAGATAGGGGGCCAAAGTGGATCTTTTTTGGGTTTCTTTATATAGATTACACACACACGAGTGCCCGACACCGGGATCCGCCCCTACGGCCAAGCGCGACAGTACCCGGCCGGTGATGGTGGGCTTCGCCTCCCTCCTCCCCCCGGCTCGATGTTGTCAGGCGGCCTTCGGCCTCATCCAGGCGGGCTTCGCCAGCCTCAGCACGGGCTTCCCCCCTGCTCGATGCATCTGCGGGTTGCGCCCGCAACATATACGTATGAGTACTCGAAATGACCGTAAAAAAATATACATCAATATTACAATATTTATTTTGTAAAAAAAAATACGTATATACTTAAAAAGATTATTTTTTCCCTCCCTTTTTCCCTCTCCACCCCACTCTCTCCCCCTCTCTCAAGCTTCTACCGAGTTTGCCGTCATTGATGAGTTTCCATCCACATTCTCTTCTTCCTGATCATGACAAAATTATATAAACTCTAAGAGACCGAACTTACGGTCGTCGGCATAGTGAAATCGCAAAGAGGTGACGGTTGGGAACTCACGATGAAGACGATGCGATGATTTTAGACAAAACTCACTAGGAAGAGGAATTCATGATAAGGGTTTGCTAATAGACTAATTTTAGGATTGAAATAAAGAACCTAAAATAGTAGAACCCAATTTTTTTTTTGGTTTGCTATTAACGAAATTGGGTATGATAAATATTGTTTTTTAAATGGTATTAACTAGTTCGTTGCTGTTTTTTTATTATTTTATTTACAAAAATTATAGCATTATAAATATCTATTTTTTGTATTTAGTGCTATATATATACATACATACATACATACATACATATACATATGAATTGATAACTATGACTCAATTTTGATCCCTGTAATCATTTAAGTATTATTATGAGCTAAATTCTTTATAAATCGATTAGTCTTCTTACAATTATGTTGGACGCTAAATTGATTATAAATTCAAATTTGATAATCATGCAGCTTATTTCAAACGATAGATTAAAGAGCGGGGTGCATCGCGTGCGAGCAAATAAGATCGGACCAAGAGTTTCAGTCGCATGTTTCTTCAGCACCTCTTACCATCCATCTCCAAGGTACTACGGTCCGATACCGGAGCTTCTCACCGAGAATGAACTTCCTAAGAAGTTAACGTGAGCGAATATAGCTTGTATTCGTATGCCAAAGGACTTGACGGCAAACCCACTCTCGATCATTTTAGGGTGTGATAAAATATTATTGTGTACGCTCAATGGGTGCTAAATTGCTAACGAGCGCGCGGCCGGAGTGGGCATGTGCGACGAAAATAAATGTAAAAACACTACGCTGTGCGACAGATGTCGGGCGCGTATAATAAATTCTCAATTATATTATTATCAAGTTGTTTATTAAAGTAATTTAATGCATTATTATCAAGTTGTTTATTAAAGTAATTTAATGCAGTTTTGCGAAATTGTTCTTTTCGTTTGGACATAATTGGAATTAATTTCAAGAATTAATATCAATTCCAATTCCGTGGGATTTTGTTGTTTAAATTTCTTACTTAGTTTGAAGGACAACACTACACATACCTAAAGTTTACCTAAAAGCCACAAAAAATTGGCCCCACAGGTCACAAAAACACCCGATTCTTCTAGGGTTAGGGTGAAAAACACCCTTTTAGGGTTTGGCGCAAAAAAAACCCTAAAATCGGGTGTTTTTGTGACCTGTGGGGCCCATTTTTTGTGGCTTTTAGGTAGACTTTAGGTATGTATAGTATTATTCTAGTTTGAAATCTAATTATATTGTTCGGCTAAACATTGAATAGAATTGGAATTAATTTCAAGAATCGGTATCAATTCCAATTCCCCGGAGTTTTGTTGCTTAAATTTCTTACTTGGTTTGAATTCTAATTATATTTTTCGGCTAAACAATGAGATTAGACATAATTGCGGCTACGTGAGTTATATGAAAGCTACTTGCATTTCAGTTTTTTTCTCTCTCTTGTTTTTTGGGAGTTAATAGTAGCAGTCCCGAATTGGATTTTCGCAGTTCATTGTTATTCGTAGTCCATAAATTTTATTTGTAGTCCAAAATTATATTATATTTGCACCTCACTCTCATCCTAAATAAGTGAAACACTTTACTGATTTATTATGCACTAAAAGCCTAGATAAACATCTTAAAGACTCTAAAACATTTTAAAAACCTAGCAGGAAAACAAGTTAAAAGACATGCATAGAGGAATCAACTCTAAAACAAGTTAAATAACATGCAAACCTTCCTCTAACCAAATAACTGACTACTTTTTTGGGATTTTCGCTGGATAATTTCCTTCTTTTTTGAAGGTGAATCTAAGAGAGGGAAAGACGATGCGACCGATAGATCTACGGCTAGGGTTTAGGCAACGGGAGGAGAGAGATGGAGAGGAAATAATTTACTTATTGTTGGAATCATTGTCCAAGTAAATAATTTTGTCATCGTCCAAGTAAATAATTTTGTTAACGTGAGCGAATAGGTTTAGGCCCCTACGCAACACTACATTCTTCGTTCATCGTCCAAGTAAATAATTTTGTCACGTTGAATATAGAACAACATAAACCGAGAGGATGAGAGCTCATATTTTACAACTAAATAAAAAAAATATAAATTAAATTTACTTATTGTTGGAATCAAGAAATCGGTTCACGAGAGTTTGTATCAAAGAGGTAGCCGATGCTACTGATCTTGCAGTTTAACACCACAAATCTAATGTCAAGAGAGAGAGAGAGAGCAATAGAAAGAGCAATGATTGCCTACAAACAGAACCCAGGTGTTGTAGCGATGAGGTCCCGCCACATACCCTGATCAAGTCTAAATAAACTTCCTCTGAAGAGGCAAGAGTTGTTCTAGCAGCACAAGGAAGACACTGATTTGAGAAGTAAAGAGCTTGGGGGAGGGGGTTCAACGTGCCTTTCTTGATACCCCTAGGGTCATATTTATAGACAAACTAGGGGGGTTGGTTTGCTAATAGCCTTCGCTGCAAAATACCTGACCCGAATAACAGTGAGAGGACTGTTGGAGTTGCCATTGTGATCTAGAAGTGGTCAAACATGTAATCTCACTGCCAACACGATATGAGCCTGCAGGGTCGCACATAAGAGCATGTGGAGAAGTTGGAAGATTGACTGTGTTGGTAAAGGTTACCAATCACCATATAGAATGGGGAAGTCCAGCAAATGTTGCTGTCTGAATTCGTCGGATATGATTCGTCGGAATTCGTCGGGTTTACACGGATAGGATTCGTCGGATATGATTCGTCGGAATTCGTCGGGTTTACACGGATTGGATTCGTCGGATTCGTCGGGATTCGTCGGGTCATTCCGTGGAAACTCGACGAACTGTGACAGAGATCCTTCACTCGACAAAGTGTTGTCGTCTGTCTGGATTCGTCGGATTCGTCGGGATTCGTCGGGTCATTCCGTGGAAACTCGACGAACTGTGAGAGAGATCCTTCACTCGACAAAGTGTTGTCGTCTGTCTGGATTCGCCGGAATTCGTCGGGATTCGTCGGGTCATTCCGTGGAATCTCGACGAATTATCACAGAGAGCCTTGACTAGGCAATTGTTGCCGTCTGGTTGGATTCGTCGGGTTTCGTCGGGTTGTCCCGTGAAATCTCGACGAATGATCTTCCGTGAAATTCCGACGAATTGTAACAGAAGCCCTTATTCTGATGTGTGGTCTGCGGATAGCGATTCTTCTAGAAGCTGTTTATCCTTTGGGTATAAATAGGACTTCGTTTTAGGGTTCATGATAACTTACGAAGAGAAAGGCCAACGGAAGTGTTCCGTTCTCGCCCGAACCCTAGACGGAAGGAGTTCCGTCGTTCGTTCGCCTCCGCCGACCCCTTCTCCGGCGATCGTCGCCGTAATTGTTCTTCCTGGAGCGAACCTAGCAGTTCGTGGAAGTGCAAGGTGCAGCCGTTCTTCCTTCCGAGTTGCGTGCGACGTGATTTGGCGTTCTCCCGGCTCGTGTGGACTTCTGTAGAGACGCAGACATAATTCTACGTGAGAACTCTTCTTGCCACCGACAGGAATCAACTCTTGGAGCATCTTGGTTGGATTTGATCCAACCCCATTGAGGTAATTTTTACCTAGTATTTTATTAACTTCTTGATTCAACATTCATGACCGATCCAAGCATTTTTGGGTTGTTTCTGTTTATTTCCGCTGCGCCTACATCTGATGTATGGTTCTAGAAAAACCCAACAGTGGTATCAGAGGTAGGTTCTGGTCATGAATTTTGTTTCAGAAGTTTGGTTATTCCAGTACGTGCAAATCTAGGTATTTAGAAGTGTTCTAAATGTCAAGATTTCTTCCTGGAACATCAAATGTTGATGATTTTCAAAAGGGGGGTCTTGGTACCCCGCCAGGAACGTTTGGGATTTCGTGGTAATTTCTAATTGTTAGAAATTATTGTCTCCTTAGCAGTAACCGTCCCTCAAGTGGTTAATGAACCCTTCTATTGTTTTGGATTTTGAATCCAACAATGAGAGACGAGCTTGTCTACTGCTTTAAGTCGAGTTGTCTTTGCCTTTGTCCAATGCATGTAAATCTGAAGATTTGGAAGAGTTCTAAATGTCCAGATTTAGCCCTTTCGTCTATCAAAGGTTGATAGTCTTATGTTGTGCACATAAGGGATGCATGTGGATTTAAGAAAGCTTGTTTTTCTGTGGATGTGCACTTTGATCAAATGTTGATCATGGTTAAGTGTTAACCTATTATTAAAATTAAAATCCCTTCATCAAATATTAAGTGTTCGGATGCCTTCCGATGGATGACACTCTTCCTGCCTCGATCGATGAAGTGTGGGCTTGCCAAAGCAAGGTGCATTAATCTATCTTGGTAAGGGTGCGAGCGGATAATTGTGATATCCCACTGTCGACATCGGGTCTAACTTAACTAGGTGACCTCAAAGGTTGAGTGCCTAGAGGCATAGGGTTGGCATGCTCCATATGATGGATGCGAATAAGGAGTTATTCACCAGCCATACAAGAATTGCATGAGGATGCAATTGGCAAGCGTTGCCTACCTAAATAACCGCATTATGAGAGGAACGCCAAAGCGGACTCGTGGTGTTGGTGAAATACGGATCTTGTCCACTAAGAGAGTAGCTCGCATGGACTCTCCGAATTGATAGTGAGGGCCATCAATTTGAATAAAATAGTGGGAGTATTTAATTGAAGTCCAAATTAAAAATAAATTGTATTTTGGAATTTTGGTACTAATTAGATTCTGCATGAATTCTTGTAGAATTCCATGGCAAGTGGTTCACATTCCACCTTGTCCCTAAGAGCTATCCTTGAGAAGGACAAGCTTAGTGGGACGAATTATATGGACTGGTATAGGAACCTGAGAATTGTTCTCAGGCAAGAGCGAAAGCTCTACGTCTTGGAAGAAGAAGCCCCCGAGGTGCCGACCGGGAACTCGTCCCGTGTTGAAAAGGATGCTTATAAGAAGTATACCGATGACGCCTTAGACGTCGAGTGCCTTATGCTTGCCACCATGAACTCTGAGCTTCAGAAGCAACACGAGAACATGGGGTGCAGGGAGATTGACGAGCACCTAAAGAAAATGTTTCAAGGGCAAGCTCGTCAAGAGAGGTTCGATGTCACGAAGGTCTTATTTCAGTGCAAAATGGGAGCTCGAGACTCAGTTGGTACTCACGTACTCAAGATGATTGGGTATATAGAGAACCTGGAGAGACTGGGTTTTCCTCTGGGTCAAGAGTTGGCCACAGATCTTATCCTGCAATCGTTGCCGGATAGTTATGAGCAGTTTGTCTTGAACTACAACATGAATGAAATAGACAAGACACTGCCCGAGCTCCTAGGCATGTTGCGAACTGCCGAGATAAACATGAAGAAGGCCAAGCCTGCTAGTCCCATATTGATGGTACATAAAGGCAAGGGTAAGGCCAAGGGCTTCAAGAAGACGAAGGTGGGACCTAAGTCACATCTTGAGCCCAAATCTTCTGCGCTGAAAAAGAAGAGCACCGTGAAGGAAGGGAAATGCCACCACTGTGGCAAGGCTGGTCATTGGAGGAGGAATTGTCCTTCGTACATTGAGGGTCTGCAGAAAATGAAGGGAGGTATGACTTCCGCTTCGGATATTTACGTTATAGAGATAAACCTTTCTGCTCCTTCATCTTGGGTATTGGATACCGGATGTGGTTCTCACATTTGTACAAATGTGCAGGAACTAGGAAGGAGGAGATTGCTGAGTAAAGGAGAGGTGAACCTACGTGTCGGCAATGGAGCAAGAGTTGCTGCTGTAGCCGTAGGGGTTTACCGTCTTTCTTTGCCCAGTGGGCTTGTAATAGAACTTGATAATTGTTATTATGTTCCGGCCATAACTAGAAACATTATATCCATTTCATGTTTGGACATGATTGGATTTTCTTTTATAATTAAGAACAATTGTTGTTCTATATTTAAGAATGATGTTTGTTATGCTGTAGCTCAATTGTTTAATGGTCTTTATGTTTTGAACCTGGACCATCCGATCTATAATGTAGATAATAATAAAAGACTAAGAACAAATGACTCAAATCCTACATATCTCTGGCATTGTCGTTTGGGCCATATAAATGAGAAGCGCATATCCAAGCTCCATAAAGATGGACTATTGGACTCATTTGATTATGAATCATTTGAGCGATGTGAGTCTTGTTTATTAGGCAAGATGACTAAAGCCCCTTTCACTGGTTATACTGAGAGGGCTGAGGATCTCTTGGGTGTTGTACATAGTGATGTATGCGGACCCATGAGTTCTATGGCTAGAGGTGGGTTTTTCTACTTCGTTACATTTACTGATGATTTCAGTAGATACGGATACGTGTATCTTATGAAGTGCAAATCCGAAACCTTTGAAAAGTTCAAAGAGTTTAAGAATGAAGTGGAGAACCAATTGGGTAAAAAGGTTAAAGCACTCCGATCTGATCGAGGTGGCGAATACCTGAGTCATGAGTTCCGTGATCATCTGAAAGAGTGTGGTATTGTATCACAGCTCACTCCACCTAGGACACCGCAGCATAATGGTGTGTCTGAGAGGAGAAATCGTACTCTGTTAGACATGGTACGGTCGATGATGAGTCATGCAGACTTGCCTGTTTCCTTTTGGGGTTTTGCTTTAGAGACTGCTGCAATGACACTGAATCGCGCTCCGACGAAAACGGTTCTAAAGACACCATATGAGATATGGACTGGGAAGCGTCCTAGTATGTCGTTCATTAAAATTTGGGGCTGTGAGGCATACGTACGACGTCAAATGCCTGACAAGCTGGAACCCAAATCAGATAAGTGTTATCTGGTGGGATATCCTAAGGAAACGAAGGGATATTACTTTTACCTACCGTCTGAGGGCAAAGTGTTTGTCGCAAGGACGAGTGTCTTCTTGGAGAAAGAGTTCTTATCAAGAAAGACGCAAAAGGTAGAACTTGAAGAAGTTCAAGAACCACAAGTAGTGAATGAACCAGAGTTGGATTCTGAGCCAGGACTACAAGATGTTGTAGCTAGAGAACCTGCTCACGAAACACAAGTCCTACGTAGATCTGGTAGACCAAGATTTGAGCCTGAGAGATATGGATTTCTCGTGTCTCAAATATGTAATGTGTTGCTTATGGATCATGATGATGAACCAGCAACCTACCAAGAGGCTATGAATGGACCGGACTCCGAAAAATGGCTTGAGGCTATGAAATCCGAAATGGACTCCATGTATATAAACCAAGTTTGGAACTTGGTGGAACCACCTGAAGGGGTACGACCCATAGGGTGCAAGTGGGTCTTCAAGAAGAAGACCGACATGGATGGGAATGTACAGACATTCAAAGGGCGACTGGTGGCTAAGGGTTTCAAGCAAATTCATGGTGTTGACTATGATGAGACTTTTTCCCCTGTTGCCATGGTAAAGTCCATTAGGATATTGCTTGCTATTGCTGCGTATTATGACTACGAGATCTGGCAGATGGATGTCAAAACGGCTTTCCTAAATGGAAACCTCCTTGAGGAAGTGTACATGACACAACCCGAGGGTTTTGTATCCCCAAATGAAGCCACTAAAATATGCAAGCTGAATAGGTCCATCTATGGACTGAAACAAGCCTCTAGAAGTTGGAATCTTCGTTTTGATGAGAAGATCAAAGAGTTTGGTTTTGTCAAGAATGAAGATGAACCGTGTGTTTACAAGCGAATCAGTGGGAGCATTGTTGTCTTCCTGATATTGTATGTAGATGACATACTGCTGATCGGGAATGACATACTTACCCTGAAAGTTGTTAAGAACAACCTAGGGAACTGCTTTTCTATGAAGGACTTGGGTGAAGCGACTTACATACTCGGTATTAAGATCTATAGAGATAGATCGAAGAAGTTGCTGGGTTTGACCCAGAGTACGTACATTGACAAGGTGTTGAAGCGGTTCAACATGCTTGAGTCCAAGAAAGGATTTTTACCCATGTCTCATGGTGTGAATCTCTCTAAGGACCAGTGTCCAAAATCTTGTGAAGATAAGGACCGCATGAAGTTGATTCCATATGCTTCGGCAATTGGGTCAATCATGTATGCAATGTTATGTACTCGACCCGATGTCTCTTTTGCTTTGAGCATGACTAGCAGGTATCAGTCTGATCCCGGTGAATGTCACTGGATAGCCGTAAAGAATATCCTGAAGTACTTGAGAAGGACTAAGGATGTATTCTTGGTGTATGGTGGAAAGGAAGAGCTCGTTGTAAGTGGTTACACGGATGCCAGCTTCCAAACTGATAGGGATGATTCAAAGTCTCAGTCAGGGTTTGTGTTTTGCCTGAATGGAGGAGCTGTGAGCTGGAAGAGTTCCAAGCAAGAGACAGTTGCTGATTCTACAACTGAGGCCGAGTATATCGCTGCAGCTAATGCAGCGAAGGAGGCTGTATGGATTAGGAAATTCATCGGCGAGCTAGATGTAGTTCCTAGCATTGTTGGTCCCGTAGTTCTCTACTGTGATAATAATGGTGCAATTGCACAATCTAAGGAACCTAGATCCCATCAGCGCTCCAAGCACATACTTCGGCGGTTCCATCTTATTCGTGAGATTGTCGAACGAGGAGATGTGAACATTTGCAGAGTGCCGACTGAGGAGAATATTGCAGATCCACTGACAAAGCCTCTCGCGCAGAGAAAGCATGATGGTCATACTAGATCAATGGGTATACGATACCTGAATGATCAACTCTAGTGGGAGTCTTGTGGGTTGCATGTAAAATAAATATTCTGTTGGCTGTTTAAAATTTATTCATATGATGAATTGTGTACCAATTATTTCTTTTTACAATTAATGGCAAGTTCTTTTATTACGATATACTGTTTCTATATGATAGAATAAAATTCGTGATAAATACCCTTAGAATGTTCGCTTCCATAGGACATCAAGTACGTGACTTGAATGTGAGAGCCTATGATTTCGAAGCTTCATTCTTAAAAGGTCCCTGGTCGAGGTATCATCGTAGAAGCTAAGGGTGATGATGATACGTTAATACTAGCATGTGTGTTGACTGATGACCGGTTCTCACAGGTCATGATATTGTGATATCAAGTCATCACGTGGGTACTTGTTAGTGAACAAGTTGTACTGGACAGACCCAACCTGAGACTACTTTGTGGATTGTTACTTAAAAGTGTCACAAGTAGGTCTCATTTGACAATGGTGTTGTGGTCCTTTGACCTGAAGTCACAGCATTCACCGAGTGAGGAAGAGCGTGCTTTGATGTCATCTAAAGTCTTCCTTGAAGAAGGTTGATGATAAGGGTGGTCGTTGGGTACGTTACGAATCATTTGGGTGTTTGGGTGTGAGCAGATATGGGATTTGTCCTCCTATATAACAGGAGTTGCATCCATGGGCCCCTTGATGGAATTGGACTGGGAAATGCATGGCCATGCTTGGTTGAGTCAATATGTGATATTGAGCTCACCATTCTCTGGAAGTCCGTTCTAGATCAAGAAACTTGGACTGAGCTATTATGAGGGTGACACGGTCCATACCTCTAGTTCTTTCCGGATGTAAGGGACAAAGGGACAAAGACAACGCTGGAACATTGGTCATAAAAGCTTATGAGTTATGAACTCTTATTGCTTGGGGAGCAATGATGCATTGCTAGATGCCGCTCATTGTTTGTGAGTTTTTTTTTTGGTTTGATACTTTCAAGATCAAGTGGGAGACTGTTGGAGTTGCCATTGTGATCTAGAAGTGGTCAAACATGTAATCTCACTGCCAACGCGATATGAGCCTGCAGGGTCGCACATAAGAGCATGTGGAGAAGTTGGAAGATTGACTGTGTTGGTAAAGGTTACCAATCACCATATAGAATGGGGAAGTCCAGCAAATGTTGCTGTCTGAATTCGTCGGATATGATTCGTCGGAATTCGTCGGGTTTACACGGATAGGATTCGTCGGATATGATTCGTCGGAATTCGTCGGGTTTACACGGATTGGATTCGTCGGATTCGTCGGGATTCGTCGGGTCATTCCGTGGAAACTCGACGAACTGTGACAGAGATCCTTCACTCGACAAAGTGTTGTCGTCTGTCTGGATTCGTCGGATTCGTCGGGATTCGTCGGGTCATTCCGTGGAAACTCGACGAACTGTGACAGAGATCCTTCACTCGACAAAGTGTTGTCGTCTGTCTGGATTCGTCGGAATTCGTCGGGATTCGTCGGGTCATTCCGTGGAATCTCGACGAATTATCACAGAGAGCCTTGACTAGGCAATTGTTGCCGTCTGGTTGGATTCGTCGGGTTTCGTCGGGTTGTCCCGTGAAATCTCGACGAATGATCTTCCGTGAAATTCCGACGAATTGTAACAGAAGCCCTTATTCTGATGTGTGGTCTGCGGATAGCGATTCTTCTAGAAGCTGTTTATCCTTTGGGTATAAATAGGACTTCGTTTTAGGGTTCATGATAACTTACGAAGAGAAAGGCCGACGGAAGTGTTACGTTCTCGCCCGAACCCTAGACGGAAGGAGTTCCGTCGTTCGTTCGCCTCCGCCGACCCCTTCTCCGGCGATCGTCGCCGTCATTGTTCTTCCTGGAGCGAACCTAGCAGTTCGTGGAAGTGCAAGGTGCAGCCGTTCTTCCTTCCGAGTTGCGTGCGACGTGATTTGGCGTTCTCCCGGCTCGTGTGGACTTCTGTAGAGACGTAGACATAATTCTACGTGAGAACTCTTCTTGCCACCGACAGGAATCAACTCTTGGAGCATCTTGGTTGGATTTGATCCAACCCCATTGAGGTAATTTTTACCTAGTATTTTATTAACTTCTTGATTCAACATTCATGACCGATCCAAGCATTTTTGGGTTGTTTCTGTTTATTTCCGCTGCGCCTACATCTGATGTATGGTTCTAAAAAAACCCAACAAGGACCTCATCGAGATGGTTGGTGTTGCTGAAGAGGATCTTGTCAATGAGAGTTTGGTCTCTCGCAATCCTTTTTGACGAGATGCTGAGGGACTCGCCTATGCGAGTAAGAGAGATCTCGTCTATGGGTGAGTATTTGAGAGATCTAGTCTATGGGTTAGTATTAGAGAGATCTCGCCTATGGACGAGTATTAGAGAGATCTCACCTATAGACAAGTATCTTGTTTGCTGACATGGCTTTGCTGGGTTCACTCTCAGTGAATATGAGTTGTACACTTAGAGAGAGAGAGAGAGAGAATTGAAGAAATATCTAGATCACCTAAACTTATTAGAAAGACAGGGTTCTAGTCTCCTACATTTAAAAAGTGATTAGACAACAATTGTTACATTGAAAAGGTAACAATGATATATAACCTTCCCCACCTCACACGGCTTGCAGTCGTTTGATGTCAAAAATGTCACCAACTCCATGTCGCTCAAACTGAAAGGTAGGGGATAACTGTTGAGTGAACTGTTACTTCGGGTCACAAATGAGAAGACGAAAGAAGGGGTGTCGCATATGGCTACACAAGACTTCCTGCAACTGTAACTTATTGTTACGGGTGATTTTATTGATTGAATGCTCGAATTACAACACGTTTAGATTACATGTAGAAAACATTAAAGAGTATTCTGTTGAGAGGAGCTCGTGGTCACAGAGGAGAGGTCGCCCAAATTGCTTCTCGCGGCCTCAAAGGGGTGTTCGCCCACACTATTGAGTGTTCGCCCACACTTCTTGATTGTTCCCTGTGGTTGGACACTCAATTGTGTGGGTGAACACCCCTTTAATACTAAATTCAAAGACTTGTTCGTTTGGACGACATTGATATTCGAGAATTGACTTTGGAGTAAGTAAAAACAATTTCTCTATGTGGTTAGACGATTTTATGACAGAATTAGTTTTTGAATCCAAATCCATCGATATTCCAGTAACCCCTCAATCGAATGTTTGCCCCACGCTGTTGATATTGAGATATGTTTCACAAACCCGTGATTTTGACTTTAACCTACAAATTCAAATCGCCGATTCTTACCTTCCCCCATCGATTTTCCGTAGAATCGAGCATTTTCTTCCAAACACATGTTTTTGAGCGGGCGCGCGTTTTTTGCCCAGATCCGTATTCTCTCGGGCGCACATTTTCACCAGAGCACGCGTTTTCGCCCGAGCGCGCGTTTTCCCCGGGCGCGCATTTTCCCCCGGGCGCATGTTTTGAACGTTATAAAATTATAGTATAATGTCAAATCTGTTGGGGTCCAGCCCCTAAAGAGTGGATAAACAGATCAAGGATGGAGCTGTGCTGCTGTATGAAATGAAGAATGCTGGGAGAAGCAGCTATTTGAGTACAGTTTGCTAGCGTGGGGCGGTAGTGCTACAACCAGCGTTAGCGTATTGACGCATCGTCGAGATGCCTATCGACGTATCGTCGAAAAGGCAAGTTGTGGCATCGAGATGACTGGGACCTAATGGGTAACGCCCGACGGTAGTGTTACCGCGGGCGGTAGCGTGGTCGACGGGATGTATCGTCGAGTCGACGGAATGTGTCGACGATCGTCGGGACGATGTCGTCTTTTTGGCTACTGCGGGGCGGTAGAGATTGACGTCGGGCGGTAGCGCATGAGACCTGTTTCGCTAAGCAGCGTTCGGGAGCCGTTAGATTGTCTTGGAAGTGTCTTGGATGACCAAGATCACTTCGGCCTCTTGCCCTAAATAGGCAGAAACATCTTGGCAGAAAAGAATCGATCAGTTAGAACCATCAAGGAAGAAAAACGTGGGAGAGTTTTTTGGGTTGCTGCCATTGTTGCCAGAGGTGTTCTTCAAGGTAGAAGAACAGTTTCAAGGTAGAAGAATATCTCGTTTCATTGCTTTGGTGCTGTTGAAGAGAGATTTGAGTTTCCGTATTTCCTTTTACTTGAAGAGAAAGTTTTCTACCGTGGTTGAGAGGGGATTCAATTTGTGAATCCAAAGAGGGATCTAGGTTGGGCAAACCTAGATTATTGGTTGTAATTCGTTATTGTTATTATAGTGATTATTTGTGTGTGCCGCCCCGTGATTTTTCCCTTATTGCTTTAGAGAGGGTTTTTCACGTAAAATTCGTTGTCCTCTGGTTGATATATTTTTCTGTGTGTTTGCTGTGTTTAATTTTTCTTCTAGCTTGCCCAGATTCTACAAGTGGGTTGTATCCCTACAAAATCTAATACCAATTTTATCGCGCAAATCATCTATAGTTCCATATTTGGGTCTTCAATTTCAATTCACATTGTCACATTTTTTTTGTTCTTCTAATTTTCTTACCTTAAAAATCTTGAAAATCAATGTCTTTCATACGAACAAATATCTTCCATCCAAACGGACCAAAAGAGATTAGTACCGAGTGTTTCGGGGTACACTATCACAATCCCATGCTTTGCCTCTACTAATAAAATAATCTTAATTATTTATTATTTGTTTAATATAGCCATCAATTTATTAGTAAATTAGTAATTATTGTTTATCGCCTGACGGATGCATCAAACCCTCTAATGCGTACAGCAAAAGTTGTCGGCATTGTTTTGACCAAAAAAACTTAGCGAGGGCCGTCCCGATCGAGCGCGATCCTCTGCGCTAATGCCCGACCGCTAGGGGGCTGCTGCTGCCCGCCTCCGCCATACCTGGGACCGTTGAAAAACCGGCCGCACGAGCCCGAGGGGACGTCGGCGGACCCATAGGAGCGCTGGCAGCCCATCCTTCGCCCCAAACTTATACCCTTTTTAGGAATAGAAAAAGTGTATCACCTTGAATCAACTAGCCTTCTAGCTACCAACAAGTAAACAATACTTTTTCTGATTACCAGAGAACGTGCACGGTCCTGGAGGCTGCGATAGTAACCCATCAAAGATAGTGACATCACTCTCGCCGCGTGCAACTGTCGATCCTACGAATACAGTCCTCCGACATGACAACCCTCAGGCACTACGAGCAATATGAGTGATGTCGCTCGGGAGCTGTAGTGGTTAGGTTACTGTCGCAGCCGCACGAGTGATCCCCGTGCACGATTTCTCGTATGTATAAATTTAAAAAACTTCAAATAAAAAACAAGAAAAAGAAAAGATTTTTTTAGGTGTCTACCCCAACAAATATTTAAAAAGAAATTATTAAAACTTAAAATGTTAATATATCTGTAAATAGGCCTAAAAAAACAAAACAAAACTTTATAATAAAAAGCCCAACAAAAATCAATTTTGTATATATTCATTTTTATATAAGCATATTATTGCCATTGTTCTTTGAGTGTTTAGCACATAAAATCGAAACCTACTAAATTAATGTGAACCGACCCAAATCGAATCGAATTTGGATAGAACCAATCGGTTCGGTTCGGTTTTGATTTTGGGGGGCTGAAAACCGAGCCTATTCGGTTCGGTTTCGGTTTATAGGGTCGGTAAACCAAGAAAACCAAACCGATTATAAGTTTGGACTTGAAGTTTGTCCCGTCGGATGAAAGCATGAGATTGTGAGCATTGAGTTTGAAGTTGAACCCGAAATAACGAGACAATGTAATATCTCTTATCTTATCTTATCATAAATTTGAAACAATTACCCGAGCGTGAACGAGTAAATTAAATATGTTGTACTTATTGATTTTTATTTTAAACTAATACTTGAACTTATTGTATTAATTGCACTAGTTAATCTAAATATTATTGTGTTTTTTGAATTTTCATTCAATATTGATGAACTGTTTTCTAGATTTACTATTAAAAAAGCATTTGGGCAAACATTAAAAATTATTTTGAGGGATAATATGTTTTTAGGTTTACCGAAAAACCGAACCGATCCATTTCGGTTCGGTTTCGGTTGAGGGTGTGTAAAAACCGAGACTATTCGATTCGGTTTTACCTAAAACCGAACCGAACCGCTTGCAGGCCTAAAAGAAGCATTGAAAGCGAAGTTGCACAACTGTTTTCATGAAAAGGGAGCGGTAAAGTGCAATTTTGCATTTTACGGTATAGTGCACTGATCTGACGGTCCGCGTGGATCAATGCACACAACTTAAGTGCACATATCTAAAATTGCATTGCATTGATCCACCCGAACCGTCGGATCAGTGCAATTCACCATAAAATGCAAAGGTGCAATTTTTGACGAGAACTTTTGATTCAAAAAAACCGGCTTGATATTTGAGGAGATTTTTGAACCAATGGATTTCGAAATCTACAACACAATTGGTAAGGCACGGTAAATAATTACCTACTTAGTACTTACTTCTTCGCACATTTTCTTTTCTTTTTTCCCCCAAACGCTATATGTATAAATTACATATTTAGCCCCTGTAACTTTAAAAATTACAAAAATACATATGCACAAAAATACTCTTATAAAATAAAACTCATGAGATATTTTTGGTAATTTAAAAAAACAGAGGAATGCAACATGTAATTATGCTAACGCAATGCAAGAAAAAAAAACGAGCACATATTCACGTTCATTACATACTCTTGACACATGTGAGCCCCACACAATTCGAGCACGCTTATTGGCGTCCGCAAAGTACACGCACGATCACACCCTAAAATGGTCCAGGGCCGAGGTGCCATCGAGTCCTTTGGACTTAAAATGAATGGTATACTCCCCCACAGTAATTTCTTTATATTTGGGACGGTTCTTCTCGGCGAGCAGCTCTTTTATTGGGCCGTAGCGTCTTTCGTGTGGGCTGAAGTTTGTGGTGAAGAAACACGCAACAGAAACTCTGGGTCCAATCTTATTAGCCCGCACTCTGTGCTCCACGCTCTTTAATTTGTCGTTAGAAATAAGCTGCATCACCATCCGACATGATTTTGAACTATGATCATTTCAATTATTTCTCGATTATAGCAGAAACAATGGAGCTTTCGCATGTAGCACCCTCCAATTAGGAGGTACATGCACATTGCATGTTATTTATTTAATTTTGGCATTTAACGCCCCAAAAAACTTTAATATTGATATTTTGCACGCTAAATTTTTAATTAGAAGGGTGCGAGATGTCAATAGTAAAGCTTTGCGGGTATTTAAAGTGTAATATGCAAAACCCTCCTAATTGAATGACGCATAAAGTCCAAGAAACAATTGCCGACCATGCTATCACTTTTTTGGGCGGAGTAAGAGACAGATCGAGATCATCTCCATTTGGACCAAATAGATAGTATTCATTTAATGGTCAAAATTCTCTATTTACTTATCTAAGGATGTAAATTTTTTGGTATATATAAAACGGGTTAATTACCAGGACCTCCCACTCTAATAGTTTCCCTATTTTACAAATTATTTAAAATATTTCAATTTTATGCTCATATAATGATTCTAGATTCATTATAAAAAGTAAAATGTAACGCATATTTTTCAAAGTAGAGTCATTACAAACGGTAAAATTGTATATCGTATAATAATTTGACTGATTTTACCATTTTTCGTCCATATTTCTAACCGAGGATAATTTTTGGAGGTAAATGTAATTTCAAAAATTAGAGGGGTGCAACATGTAATTTTGCAAACTTGTAATTATGCAAACTCGGAGGGGAGGTCCCGGTAATTAATCCTATATAAAAAATATAAAATTATGAAATTAATTAATCCGTTCGATCTACTGAGAAATTTTTTTGACCATGTTACGAAGAGTAACCTGATACCAGAGACAGGGCTGATATCTTCAGTCATCAAACCTATCTTCAATATCGTTGCCATTTTCCCCTAATGAATAAATACTAACCGGCAGGGAGTTAGAAGGAGTTCTACCTGCAGAAGATCACCGACGTTGATCACAAGAGCTCCGGGAAGTGGGGGGACGTCGATCCACTGGTTGTGATGAAGAACTTGCAAGCCGCCGATGTGATCTTGGAGAAGAACTGTTAGAAAGTCTGGATCACAATGCTTGGTTGTGCCGAGAGTGAGTTCCGGCTCCGGGCATGGCGGATAGTAGTGGCTCACATGATTCAAACCTCTCCCGCACTCAATTTCATTCAAGTACTCTGTTTTCAGGCCGAGGGCTTCTGATAACAGCTCAAATAGAACTCCTCCCAGCCTTTGCACCTCCCTCGTGTACTCGAATATTATCTCTCTGCATCCATAAATATTGAAATCATCGTGAAGAATTGAAGGACGAAGTTGTAGATTGAATCAGTTATTTTCACGCTTACAAACTTGTAAAAAAAACAGAGCAAAAATGAGTCATCTTCTTCATTAAAAAAGGTACCTTGCAGCATCCGGCAGATCCTCAGGCTTGGCGGCAGGTTCGGGCGCCATCACGCAGAAAAGGGTATCTCTCCAATTCGCCGCCGGCGATTCGAACAGGTCGAAGTTGGAGTTAAAGAGAACCTTCCTGCTCGGATCCCGAGTGTAGTACCGCATCTTCGCCGCCAAATCCTGCTCGTTAAACCTCCGCACGCCTTCAAGCATGTCGTCGAGCAGAAGCAGAGGAATCCCGTGGTTCACCACCTGGAAGAACCCAAACGTCTCCGACGCCTGCCTCACGAGCTCCACCACGGCTTCTCGGTCCGAGAAGTCGCCGTAGGTGATTCCGAGGTCGATGACCGGAATCTTGGGCCGGCTAGCGAGCGTTGTTTTGTTGGTATCGGCGGCGTCGGGCGGATGGTGGAAGAATCGGGGAATCGCGGTTATGCCGGCGTCCATGAGGCCCTTGACGCCGGACTTGGCGTCGTCGAAGGCCTTCATCTCGCTCCCCCTGTCGTAGCCGGCCATGGCTTCCCCTGAGCGGAGAGATGGGCGGCGTCGGTGGGGAACTTTTCTTAGAGCTACGTGGGGCTCCAGAAATCCAACGAAAGGCTGCTTCGTTAGCGGTAGAAGAGGCTCTGCGGCATTTAGTTGTATTTCACACCTTTAAGTTTAATTTATTATATTCAGTTTGTAAGTATTGTTGTAACCAAATTAGTTTTGGCTATCTCTATTAGTTTTGCAAATGTTGTTAACAAATATTTTTGTTATTAATAAATTATGTAAAGAATTATGGAAAAATAATTTTCTAAGCAATTATGCAAATTAAAGACTCATAAAAATTAATGTTTTTGGACATTTCTACATAGCAAAATACAACAAAACTCTCACCAAAAAAATTCAAACAATGTGAAGAGCTTTTTCATAAGGTTGATATGAAACCGTTCTACCCCTCTAAATATGTCTTATGGTCTGCAAAAAAGAGGAGCGGAAATGTTATGCAATCGGATTGAGAATCGCGGTAGCGCAACGGAATAAATTGAGCACAAGCAATAGCGCAAAATAAATAAGTACGGTATGAGATTTCAAGCACGCACAGACGACAGAGATATTACGTGGTTCGGAGATGAGCTCCTACGTCCACGGGGAGAGCGCGCCGGGAAATCCACTATAAACTGAGGTTACAGGAGTTACAACGATGACCGATACACGGTCAAACAGAAATGGAAAAATGGCCGAAAAATTGAGGAATATTGATGTCGTCGCTGCTGTCGCCGCTGCTGTCGCCTGACAATATCGCCAATCTTCTTCCTCCTGGATCCGCCGGAGCCTGAGACTGCCGCCCGCACCTGGACAACACTACCTCCTTCCCAATCTCGTCGCCTGGACTTCAATGGAGCCGCCGGCCTGATGTCGATTCCAAGAACCGACTGGTCGCCGCTGGACTGCCGCCGCTCGGCTGAAGCCTGGCCTGAATGCCGCCTGAAGGCGAAGGAGTCGACGTCTGAAACTTCCGTTGCGCGCTGCCTCTGGCCGAAGAAAGAACTCCGGCCACCTGAGTCTCTGCGCCGCCCCTGTTCCGATTGAACTCCTCTCTGTTCTCGCTGGCTTTCAATTGGGTCGCGACAATCACCATGAATCGGCCTCTATAAATAGGGAAAAAAACCAATCTCCAAATAAGGAGAGAAATCTATGGTCATGAATGCCCAGACCACACATGAAAAAACGTCAACCGGCCCTCATCAATGGGGAGGATAATCTCCCAAAAATTTGATTCCTATAATAGGATTTCTCCTAAGTTAGGATTTGGTAGAATAAGAAAACCTTGATCCCATGGATCGGTGACGTGCCGCGATCCGGATAATCCGGGAATATGGATCTGTGAGGTGTCACGATCCTAACAATCTCCACCTTGACGCCTCACACGAACGTAACTCCACCTCGAACCTGGATCTCCCCTACTGGCGACCACAAACCCCCCCTCCCTGGGGTTGACACGATCAGCATGCATCAGTATGAGCCAAGTCAAGACCGCTCTTGAACTTGACTCCTCTCGCAACGTTACCCTCCGTAGATATCTCCCGCAACTCCATGCCTACACCTTCAACGAACTCCCTCGACTCCTGATGGCGCACATCGACGTGCCTTTTTCTTGCACGATAGACCGGGTCTATTGCAAGACGACTCACACTCGAATTCTCACTGTGCAACTTCACCTTCTCCTGAGTGATCCTAAGTTCCTTGGTGGGACCGTTGAGCCAGATGGCTCCCTTTGCGGTGTCTGAGCACTCCTGAGATGACTCTCTGCCCTTCTTCTCTATGACTGCGAAGATTTTACCTTCGCCACGGCCTTTCCTCTGCGCGCATGTGGTGCCAATCAGTCTATAGAGCGTTCCGGAACGCTCCCCTCTCAAGACTATCTGCGCGCCTCTCCTGACCTCCAGACATCCTTCGCTACCGGTATAAGAATACCCAGCAGCCTCCAGAGTGCATAGAGAAAGCAAACTCTTTCTCAACCCGGGCACATACCGAACGTCGGTGAGGGTCCTAACCACTCTGTCAAACATCCTAATCCTGATGTTACCGACTCCCACAACTTCACACTCTGACTGGTTCCCCATACGAACACGACCACCTTCACACTGCCTAAAAATGGAGAACCATTCTATGTTTGGGCACATGTGGTACGAACATCCTGTATCCATGATCCAGGAACCTGTGGTCTCAAGGCTGGGTGAAACATGAAGAACGTCGGCATCGTCCTCATCCTCAGATGCCACCGCAGCCTGGTGTGGCTCATGCGTTTGTTCTTTAGACTTCATCTTCGGGCAATTATTCTTCCAGTGCCCCTCCTCCTTGCAGTGGTGGCACTTAGTATTCCTGCCTCCGGACTTAAACCTAGGTCAGTCCTCCTCCTTGCCTTTTCCTCTCGATCTAGCCCGTGCTGGGTCATTGCTCCTCACGAATAAGCCCACGTCGTCACTAGGACTCGACTTGCTTCTCGTTTCATTCGAGAGCAGCGTTGTCATCACTTCTTCCATCTTCAGGGTGTCCTTCCCATACAGAATCATGGTGACCAGATGATCGAAGGACTTCGGCAATGAAGACAACAGGAGCAGAGCCTGGTCTTCCTCCTCGACCTTAACGTCCATGCTACGCAACTGGGAAATAAGTCTGTTGAACACGTTCATGTGCTCCAGTAACTGATTGCTCTCGGACATCCTCAAGTTGTACAACTGTCTCTTCATGTAGAGCTTATTCGTGAGAGACTTCGACATGTACAGCTCCTCTAGTTTCTTCTACAGATCCTCCGTTGTCTCAGCGTCGACAAAGTTATACATCACTTCATCGCCTAGACTCAACTGAATCGTGCTTATGGCCTTCAGATCCAGTTCCTCCCATTCGTCATCCTTCTTTCCGGACTTCTACTTGCCGAGGAGCGCCTTGTGGAGACCTTGCTGAACTAGAACCGCCTTGATCCGCTTTTGCCACAAGCCGAAATCGATCTTGCCGTCGTACCTTGAAATCTCAAATTTTGCCGACATTGCTTTGCTCGCATAGCTACTGGGCAATCTGAATAATGTTCACGGATCAGATCTAAGAAGATAGGGAGCGGACCGATGTCGTCACCTACCGTTGACCCAGATCTAAAACCGGAACGTCCAGATGATCACCCCCGCGGAACCTCGCTTTGATACCAATTGTTATGCAATCAGATCGAGAACCGCGGTAGCGCAACGGAATAAATTGAGCACAAGCAATAACGCAAAATAAATAAGTACGGAATGGAATTTCAAGCACGCACAGACGACAAAGAGATATTACGTGGTTCGGAGATGAGCTCCTACGTCCACGGGGAGAGCGCGCCGGGAAATCCACTATAAACTGAGGTTACAGGAGTTACAATGATGACCGATACACGGTCAAAAAGAAACGGAAAAATGACAGAAAAATTGAGGAATACTGATGTCGTCGCTGCTGTCGCCGCGCGATATCGCCAATCTTCTTCCTCCTGGATCCGCCGGAGCCTGAGACTGCCGCCCGCACCTGGACAGCACTACCTCCTTCCCAATCCCGCCGCCTGGACTTCAATGGAGCCGCTGGCCTGATGTCGATTCCAAGAACCGACCGGTCGCCGCTGGACTGCCGCCGCTCGGCTGAAGCCTGGCCTGAATGCCGCCTGAAGGCGAAGGAGTCGACGCTTGGAACTTCCGCTGCGCGCTGCCTCTGGCCGAAGAAAGAACTCCGGCCACCTGAGTCTCTGTGCCGCCCCTGTTCCGATTGAACTCCTTCTCTCTGTTCTCGCTGGCTTTCAATTGGGTCGCGACAATCACCATGAATCAGCCTCTATAAATAGGAAAAAAAACCAATCTCCAAATAAGGAGAGAAATCTATGGTCATGAATGCCCAGGCCACACATGGAAAAACGTCAACCGGCCCTCATCAATGAGGAGAATAATCTGCCAAAAATCTGATTCCTATAATAGGATTTCTCCTAAGTTAGGATTTGCTAGAATAGGAAAACCTTGATCCCATGGATCGGTGACGTGCCGCGATCCGGATAATCCGGGAATATGGATCCGTGAGGTGTCACGATCCTAACACGGAAACACTATGAAGAGCTCAAAAATAAATTTAAAAAATTTAAATGAGCATGAGAGTCTCTTGTATCATGAGCTTGCAAGTGAATGATAAAAAAATAATGTCTTCGTCTTATGAGAGTTGTTTCAGCCTCATTCGGATATCGTTTTTGACGTTTAAGTAGTCGAAATTCTTTATCACGACAAGATGAATCCGAATCCACCACATTTTGCATTGTTTCAGCTCGCTCCTTAGATCCACCCCTGGTTCTTATAAATGTTATTAAGAATGTTTAAGTGCAAATGTTTATTACAAATGCACAAATTAATGTTATGAAGAATGTTTTAAGAGCAAATGTTTATTACGAAAAAAAAGGTGAGCCTTGCCTCTAACCTAGTCAATTTTGGGTGATGTATTTGTAAGTTTGAATTGATATTTAGTATGTCAAAACTCATGTGAACTAAAAAAGAGACAACAACATTTGGGTTGACTTTGGCTCCGTTTGGCATGACGATGACAGTCATAAACGCGATGGTTATGAACCGTCATTCGTGAACGCCCGATCTCTCTTAAGAAACTTCATCCACTTAATGTTCAAAACTAGATTTATGGTGACGTTTGTCCATTGTTAATGAAATTACAGTATTATTAAGCATTTCTTTGGTTGGAGTGAAACTGCCCTTCTTGACTTCTTCCATTGATGTTTTTTTTGGGGGTAGTTCAATTATTATTGGAAGCCAACATAAACTTTTTAAAGCTATTCATCTTACTCTGAATAGATGGGAAAAATTATAAAGATATTTATATCACCCATCTATGTCTGACCAGCCAATTTGTATTATATCTTATACGAAGATAAAAGGAACTGATAAAAATAAAAACTGGATTTTATTCAATTTTTGTTCATATTTCTGACAACAAAACTTCATGACATGCCTGACTGTTCAATTTTCCTCCAGGCTCGAATTGAGCCAAAACTAAAAGGGACTTCCTTCACTTCTTCTCAATCTCACTTTTTTTTGGGTCAATCGTACTTAAAATGATCGTAAAAAATATACATCAATATTACAATATTTATTTTTATGTACATAGAAATATACGTATATCTATATACACACACTAGTGACAGTGCACGGGGCCCCCCGTGCCCCGCGCGACAGTAACCTTCCGGCCCCCGGCGGGCTTCGCCCGCCTCCCGGCACGCACCCAATTATATAATTTTTTTTCTTTTTTTAGAAATTTTAAAAAATTATAAAATCTGTATTTTATTTTTATAATTTTTAAAATATGTGTATTTTATATAATATATTATATATAAAGATTATATATTATATATCTAAAAAAATTATGTATTATAAAAATTATAAAGTTTATAAAGATTATATTTTAAAAATTATAAAGTTTATACATTATAAAGATTATAATTTATATATTTTATATGTTTTTTTAAACCGCCGCCCCGACGAATCCCTTCCCCGCCGCCGGAGCCGTTGTTGGCCTGACCAGAGCCCACCGGCGGTGGCCCTGTCGGAGCGCCGCCGGACTAACCCCGGCAGGTTCGCCGGAGTTCGGGTACCTCGTCGGCGGGCTCCAGTCAGGCCGACAGCGGCTCCGGCGGCGACGGGGAAGGGATTCTGGCGGGTGAACAGTAGAATCGGGATTTCATCGGGTTGGAGGGAGGGTGGATTTGAGATTTTGGCTATTTGCAGACCTTTTTTTATTAGATCCGACAGTGGAGATTCAAGCTATGGTTTTAATCTAGCCTCAAACCGATCCTGAAAGTTTTTCTTTATAGGACACACATACACACACACACGAGTGACATGATCACACACACACACACGAGTGACATGATCACACACACACACACACGAGTGACATGATCACACACACACACACACACACACACACGAGTGACAGGGCACGCCCTCCCCCCCGTGCGGGCGACGACATTCTGCGTTTTTATCCTTTCGAGATCACCTTGAACGAAAACGAACTTGTCATTCCAGTGATGGACCTCATTCAAGGTCTCGCTCACCTTGACATGCACACCGGTGAGAAAATATACTCCGTCGGCGGTCGCCAAAAAATAAAAACCTTTTGGAAGACCGTCAAGCTGAAATCAATTCCCTTCTCGCGCAAATAACAAGCAAAGGCAGTCAACATAGAGACCCTGTTCGAGTTGAGTTGCGCGGGGACAATCCCAAAATACCTGAGGAATTGTCTCACCTCAGGTCAAAGGGGGGAGGCGGAGCCCGACCTCAAAGTGAGAAAGTGGAAAAGAGAGCCAGTCTTCATAGAAGGTGTTGATGACCTCGCCTTCTGCTGGGCGGCGAGCCACAAACCCTTCGGGAAGGCAGGAGCTCTCAAAGGTAAGGAGCTTCTCCTCTGACACCTCTCAGAGAAGGGGTGTTCAGAGAAGTTCACCGCACATTGCATTCGCCCATTCCTATCAGGAGACGAGCGACTGGGAGCCATTTCACAGGGCAAAGAAGTGTGAGTGAAAGTGGGATTGAAAAAAAAAGGGAAGGGGAACAAGAAAGCCGATGAAGTAAGAAGGCATGGGGGGGGGGGGGATTTATAGTAGAAGGGGGGGGGGGGGGGGGGGGGGGGGGGGGGGAGGCGAGTGAGAGGTTGCGCAAACATGTACGACCCAATCGCTCTCCCACTCGCCCTCTCCCACCCACTCCCACTCACCCCAAACCTGACTAAATCGCCCCCAACATGTCCCACTCACCCCCCCCCCCCCCCCCCCCCCCCCCCCCTCAACTCAAACCCCTCCAACCCACTCGCTCAATCCGACTCGCCACCCTATCCCTCATCCCTGTATTCAACAGACAACTCTGTTAAGCGACACAAGCATATCACCCGTAAACAACGACGCTTAAAAGAGAAAAAGAAAGAAGGGCGAGAGGTAAATGTGACCGTGCAAGACAAGTCGAGTAGTTATGCAGGATTGTTTCATAGTACAACATTGTAGGAAGGCAAATTAAAAACGACAAAAAAGGGGCGAGGGAGCGACACCATGTCCGAGGTCCCCGGGTGCAAAATGAATTCAGACATTAGTGAGGATGAAGAGGCCGCCTCGCCCTTTGGTCCACTCGCCTCCCCTAAGCGAGAGGGGGGGGGGGGGGGGGAGTGAACCCATTGGTCCATTCGCCGCCCCCTAGGCGAGAGGGGGCAAGTGGACCCCTTGGGTCACACTCGCCCCACCTATTCGACCAGGTGCGAATAAACATAGAGGGTCACGCTCCCCCCATCAGGAATTTGGATTCGGATCGCGGATAGTGTTTTCAAGCAGCGGAACTCAGCTATTGATGGACCATTTTGGCAACCTGCAGACCAGTTTCAGGAAAGCTATGAATAGACCCCCATGGGCACCTTGAGGAAGGATCCGATTTTGGGCATTTGAGGCGAGAGAGAGCTTGGCCTTCCAAGATGCCCAACTAAGCTTTGGTTTGGGAGGGGAAGATCTTCTAGATCTTTCAGGTTAGTGACGGGACCTCCTCGCTGCAGCTCGCGAGGTCTATTTTGTTTAAGTCCACCATAGTGAGAGGTTCCTTGACTCTAAGTGATCGACCTTGTGCTCTCGCTCAAGAGAAGTAAGGGCAAACTACATACCCGTTTCGAACTGTTTGATCCCGGTTTCAAGGTTTCAACAAGCGCGCTGCCCGGAGGCAGTTGTTGTAATTATTGGAGATTTGTTTTCGGATAACCGTAATGAAGTTCAGAAAATGATTACAGTAATATTGACGATATAATGCAAGTTTAAAGATATAGCGCAAGTTTGAACTCGCGACTCATTTGCTTAAAGAAAGCACGGAAATGAGAAATTGTTGATAATTGAGGCACAAGCTCTGTGCGTTCTGGATGCTGGGAAGTATCCTTCCGCCGGGGATGACCATTCTCAGAAATGCCCCCGGCTCGCTCAAAGCTATCTGTCACAGCGCTTGTGTCTCTAGAAATTTTCCAAGATGGTGGTGAACTGGTTGATCGGCTGCGTCGTAAATCCTCATGATGGTGGTGAAGTGGTTGACGTGCTCCAACGGATCATCCGTTCTATTGAACGTCTCGATGTTTGGGAGCTTGAAGCCGTGCGGGATCAGGTGTGCCAAAACCTCTGCTACCAACGACGATCCACGGTGAAGATGAAGATGGCGGTGGGCGAACGCGGCCTGTTGGCCGATTTGTCTGTACTCCTCGGAGATCACCACACGGATTTCCTCGCTGGCGAGCCTTCCAATTTCAGGCCCGAAGCATGCTGCTCCTGGGTATTGATGATAGCGGTGAGCTTCGAGTTCTCTGGCCGGCTGGATTGGGCGCATTGAGCCGGCCGCGTCAGAGCGTTTTTCTTCGGGGGAGTAATGCTCGCGAGCAGTGTGCTCGGCCGGAGCACGATCCGGAGTTGGTGGAGGCAAATTTCCCTACTCGAGGGCGAGATTAGGAGCCTGTGGCGCTCCAGTGTTCCTTAAAAGTGCGTTTGGTGCTCCTGATCTGGCGCGTGCTCCCTTCCATAGCAACGGCGGGTGCAACCATACCCTCTTGCGTGAACGGTACATTGGCGAGTGAGTGGTAGGGGGCTATCTCCGCATGCCCTCTAGGGGCGGATCCCTCAGTAGTTCGGGTTCCTTTCCTTGCCATGGGAATGAGTCACGAGTATTGTCGTGAGTACTGTCTTGAGCGTCTTCTAAGAACTTGAGAGAGCATGGCTGTTAGTCAGGAGTACTCCTGTAAGGCGAGTGCTGTCTTGAGAGTCTTCTGAGAGCTCGGAGGCGACTGGAGCTTTGGCGCGCTCGGGCCACAGGAGCTTTGGCGTGCCCGGAGGCGACGGGAGCTTTGGCGCTCCGGAGGCGACGCGAGCTTTGGCGCGCCCGGAGGCGACGGTAGCTTTGGCACTCCCAGAGGCAAAGGGAGCTTTCTCATGCTCGGAGAAAATGGGAGCTTTCCCGTGCTTGGAGGCGACGAGAGCTTTCCCATGCTCGAAGGTGACAAGAGCTTTGGGATATTCGAGGGGACCTTCGAGGAGCGAAGGTCTTCGAGTGACGGGAAGATCTTCATGCAAACTTCAAAGGATCTTCGAACTATAAAGGTGGTCCTCGTGCAATCTTCAAGGGATCTTCGAACTCTGAAGGAGGTCTTCAAGCACAGAATGAGATCTTTGAGCGCCGAAGGAGATCTTCGAAGAGATCTTCAAGCTCCAAAGAAGATCTTCGAAGGAATATTCAAGATCCGAAGGGGATTTTAGATCGTCGAAGAAGATTTTTGAAGAGATCTTCGAGCGCCGAAGGAGATTTTGAAGGGATCTTCAAACGCTAAAGGAGAACTCAAGGAGATCTTCAAAGGAAGACTCTAGAGCTCTTTCAGGCATAAAAGGCAAAGTCCTTTCAAATGAGGGTTATGTGTCCCTTTTATTGATTCTGAGAAGGGCATTTTGGTAATTATGCTGCTAGGAAGTCTTGTTATCCGCACACCCATGATCATAAATTTGGCTACGCGTACCCCCATGATGGGGGATTTCTCTATGCGCACACCCATGACAGAGGATTTTACTATTCGCACCCAATGATTGGGGATTTTACTATCCGCACCCAATAATGTAGGATTTTACTATCTCCACCCATATGATGAAGGATTTTACTGCATAACCCGTAATTCGTCGAGATCAAAAATGCCTAAAGGGAGGCTATCTTCAGAAGACCTTGCCCAGGTGGGGCGAGTTTAGGAGACCTTGTCAGGTGGAGCGAGTACAGATTTTCACCTCGCCCGAGGACGGCTATTTAAAGACCACCCCGTCAAAAGGCGGGATCAGCTATTTGCATCACATTTCAAAAGGCATGAGCATCTATCTGCAATCCATTTCAGAAGGCGGGAGCAGCTATTCGCAGACCATCCCCTTTTTTGGATTGAATAGTTATTCGATTCTATTCGATTTCGGTTTGCATTCGAATTTATTGGATTCGATTGAATAGTTATTCGATTCGATTCGGTTCGTGAACACTTACGTGCAAACCAAAAGAACGCCTACTCCTTGCTAATCGCGACTCTCATCCCGGAGCGGAGGAAAGGAGAAACCCTAGCCTGTCCAAACTTCCGCTCGCGCCGCTCCATCTCGTCTGAGACGCAGGTTCCTTCCCGTCCAAGCTTTCTTCTCGCCGCTGGTTTGCTCTCGCCGCTGGTTCCCTCTTGCCGCTGGTTCCAGTCCCAGCATCATTCTCGCTGCTGGTTCTGGATCCCCTGTTTCCTCCAGCCATCGTGATCACTGGATTTTGTTTTCCTCTTGGATGCTCTGTCAGGGAAAATGGTTTTTGGACATTTAGAGCTAAATTTGGGTTAGGATGCGAGTTCTTACTGAATGTCAAAAAAATTTATGTTTTTATGGTGAGATTGGTGCACTTCAAGTGGAAGTGATTTATTTCTTGAATTAAATGCAGAGAAGGTTTAGCCTGGGCCATGTTTTCTCTGTTAATCCATCATTTTCATGCTCTGTTTGTCTTTCTATGTGGAATTTTGGAACTTGTTCATCTAGATTGCTCGTGAAATCTCATCTTGAATTCTCCGATATGCATTTGTTATATCATCTTCAAGTTTTCGCAAACAATTCTGATGATGCTGAAATTTCTTGTGAAAGTAGAAGGAAATGTTTCAATATTAACCCATCATCATAAATATTTTCTATGTTGCAGGCAGATGGCTTATTTTCTATGTAAATTTTGTATTTCTACGTATGATCTATGAATGAATGAATGAATGAATTAAAAACTTTTGATGCAAACTAGCCTTAATATTTTGTTAATTTAAAGAATTTTGAAAGATTTTTTTTTGGTTTGCACGTAACAATTTAAGTTGCACATATAATTTTTCGATATGCAGATAAAATTGATTTGCATGTATCCAAAACTGATTTGCACGTAACATTCGCCAAAAAAAAAAAATACTCCGGCATGTTATGAAATGTAAACTCACAGGAGATGTTTTTTTATAATTTGAAAAGATAAGAGGAGTTCAACAAGTAATTATACAAACACCCAACACAAATTTGAATAATTAATAGCATAAATTTATGCAAAAATAGAGCATGCCGTTGCATAAATTATATGCATTAGATACAAGTGGGTCCCACTCAATTCGGGTACGCTCATTGGTGCCCGCGAGTGTAAACATAAATATATGCAATAACTATATGCAGTCACACTTTGGCTGTGCATGTCATGCAATTTAAAAATTGTTATGTGCAAGCCAATTTCTGAACGAGTTCATAAGTTTCTATGAGTTTTTAGTTTGACCTGCATATATCCTTGGACTGCATACAATCAAAACTGACGACCCTAAATATAATACTATTTCCCCCCTAAAAAAGGATTATACCCTAAAATGGTCCAGGATTGAGGTGCCATCCAGTCCTTTGGATTTGAAATGAATGGCATACTCCATCACCGTAATTTCTTTATGTTTCTGGGGTTCTTTTGGGTGAGCAGCTCTTTTATTGGGCCGTAGCGCCTTTCATGTGGGCTGAAATTTGTGGTGAAGAAGCACGCAACCGAAACTCTTGGCCCAATCTTATTAGCCCGAACTCTGTGCTCCACGCTCTTTAATTTATCGTTAGAAAGAAGCTGTATCATCCACATAAATTTGAACAATTATTTCAAATATTTCATCATCCTTACATAAGCATACTCAATTACAGCATAAACAATGAAATATTGGCAGGTAGCAGTGTAGCACCCTCTAATTTGGAGGTTTTTTGCATGCTAAATATTTGATTTTAACACTTAATATCCTAAATACTTTAATATTGATATTGCATCTTAAATATTCCATTAAGAGAGCGTAAAATGTCAATATTAAAGCTTTAGAGTTGCATAGTTTCAAAATTAAAAAATTTAAATTGAAGAAGTCCAAGAAATAATTACGGGGCTCCATTTCACGGTCCACATGGATTGCTTTTTGATCTCAAACTTTTATATTTTTTTTATCAAAAAAATCTCCACCGCTAGATCTCTCTTACACCTATCTTATCCATTGGATGGTGAAATGGACGAAATGGAGAGGATCCGGATCCCCCTTTGGGGTAGCTGCGGGGCTAATGCTTGGCAGCGAACGAACCGCCGGGGTGCGATAGGAGGTGGGGAGGCAGGGTTGTAGACGGAGGATTATCTCCGTTTTGGAGGGGTTAGGGGGAGCAAACGCCGCCGCTCGCGACTCTGCGTTTGTTTTACTGCTTTGCGGTGGCGGTTGGACGCCGCCCCAAACAGAGCCTAATTTTTATCGATGCCATGCTTGACTAAACCCCGATTCTCTAATGTTTAAATACTATCGGGCAAGAAGTTAGGAGGAGTTCTACCTGCAGAAGATCACCAATGTTGACCACAAGAGCTCCAGGAATTGGGGGGACGTCGATCCACTGGTTCTGATGAAGAACTTGCAAGCCGCCAATTTGATCTTGAAGAAGAACTGTTAGAAAGCCTGGATCAGAATGTTTGGTTGTTCCGAGAGTGAGTTCCGGCTCCGGGCACGGCGGATAGTAGTGGCTCACAATATTCAAACCTCTCCCGCACTCAATTTCAGTTAAGTACTCTGTTTTCAGGCCGAGGGCTTCTGATAACAGCTCAAATAGAATTCCTCCCAGCCTTTGCACCTCCCTTGAGTACTCCAATATTATCTCTCTGCCTGCATCCACAAATATTTTTTTTTCTCAAACTTTAAACTCAAATAACATATAATCATCACGAGGAGCTCATGGTGAAAGACATAAACTTTGAAATGAATCCGTTACTCAACCATTCTTGCTAAAGAACTTATAAAATAAGTAGTCTTTTTCATTAACAGATCTCTGTACTCCAAAAAGAAGGTACCTTGCAACATCCGGCAGATCCTCCGGTTTGGCGGCAGGCTCCGGCGCCATCTCGCAGGCAAGCGTATCTCTCCAATTCGCCGCCGGCGATTCGAACAGGTCGAAGTTGGAGTTAAAGAGAACCTTCCTGCTGGGATCCCGCGTGTAGTACCGCATCTTCACTGCCAAATCCTGCTCGTTAAACCTCCGCACGCCTTCAACCATGTCGTCGAGCAGAAACAGAGGAATCCCGTGGTTCACCACCTGGAAGAACCCAAACGTTTCCGACGCCTGCCTCACGAGCTCCACCACGGCCTCTCGCCCCGAGACACCGCCGTCGACCATTCCGAGCTCGATGACCGGAATCGTGGGCCGGTTTGCCAGAGTCGTTGGTTCAGAGATATCAGCGGCGGCGGGCGGATGGTGGAAGAACCGGGGGATCACGGTGATGCCGGCGTCGACGAGACCCTTTACGCCGGACTTGGCGTCGTCGAAGGCCTTCATCTCGCTCCCCCTGTCGTAACCGGCCATGGCTTCCCCTGAGGCGGAGAGATGGGCAGCGTCGGTGAGAAACGTTTCTAAGAGCAACGTGTGGCTCCACAAGTGCAGGCTGCTTCCTTAGGAAAATATCCGAAATTTTTTTGATCCGCTGTTCTTTTTTTTTTGTTGGTGATTGTTGTCTGCACATTTTTGTATGAGTTATTACGCGCCTTTTTTGGAAATACGCCTTGTACATGCATTTTTAGTAAAAATGATCAACACGAAAGTTGTAGATCTCATCTTTTGTGTTGATCATTTTTCTTAAAATGCACGCACAAGACGTATTGCCGCCCTGATTGAAATATGTGTCTAACTATAGCGATTTTTTGGAAATACGCCTTGTACATGCATTTTTAAGAAAAGTGTTCAACACGAAAGTTGTAGATCTCGACGAGATATAAAACTTTCGTGTTGAACATTTCTCCCAAAAATGCATGTAATAGGCGTATTACCAAAATGCACGTAATAACTCATTTAGAAATAGTGCGGATAGCCAAAACTGTAGTGCGGATAACAATCACCTTTTTTTTTACATTAAGATCCTGCTTTTTAAGAATCGGTGAATCACAGATCACACGGATCACATGCACTGCACACAGGAGCTATGTGCGCACGTGCACGCAATTATTTCTCAATTTCACTCAAAAATGACTAGTATTCATTTCTCGGTCAAAATTTTATCTAAGTTGACACTGACGAATTTAGTATTTTCTTTCATATTTAAAAAAAAATTGCTACGTTAAGATCTAAACTATAAAATGAACAACGGAGAGAAATCAAATGAAGAGGAGGATCCTAATAAGAGAGACTCTAAGGCTTGTTGCGGGTCGCACACGGCTCTTCCGCGGCCCGGTCTAAATCGACTGCCTTAGCTCGGGAGTCGAGCCGGTGCGCACAAACAGTCAATATAGACGGCAATGGACAAGGAGACTTTTTACCGTGAAAAACCCCAAGGTGGGGTGAAAAACCACGTTGTCGGGACGGTGCCGACCGAACTTCACTATCTTCCCGGGAGGTTACAGCTTTCGGAGAAGGAGAGAGCGACAGGCCGCGCCTCTTTACAATTTTGAGTGAGAGAGATGCTCGGAGGGTGACAGGCCACCTCTCACGATGCTGAGTGACTTGGGAAAATATTCTAAGTGTTGGACCCTTCGGTTGTAGAATTGTGCTTTTGGATGATGACCGCTTCGCTGACGCTCCGAGCTTTGCCTTGTTCAGGGGTCTCGCTGCACGTTGGGAGAGCGTGTATGCTGGAGTCAAGTGCGTTCGTCGGAGGCGAACGGACAACGCCCGCTTTAGCGGAACGAACGGCGCTCACTTCCGCGGAACGGACGACGCTCACTTCGGCGGAACGGTCGGAGTCCGTTGGAGGATTTTCCGGAGGCAGGTTCCTTCAGAGAGAGAGAGAGAGAAATCCGATCCCCAAATGAAGACCCCTGGGGTCCTATTTATAGGATTCGGAGGTGGTTATGGTAGTTATAGTGTGCGGTTAGCATTTTTAAATAAATAAGTAATTAAATAAATATAAAAAGAGGATGATCGGACGGCCCATACGCGATCCTTTCATGACCGGGCGGTTTGGTAACCGTCGGGCGGCGATCTCGCCGGAGCGGCGGCGCCGGCCACCGCCGGATCTCCAAAAATGGGCGGCGGTGGTGGCGCCTTTCTTCCTCGCGGGGAAGAAGGGCCGGCCGCCGCCTTCCCTCAAGGAGGGAGGGGCGGCCAGACTCCTCCCTCGAAGAGGGAGGGGCGGCCGGCCCTTCCCAAGGAAGGGGCGGCCGACCCCTTCCAAGGGAGGGGGCGGCCGAGGCCGGCCCCTCCAAGGAGGGGGCGGCCATGGCCGACCCCCTCCATGGAGGGGACGGCCGGTCCCCTCAAGGGAGGGGGCGGCCGGCCCCCTCAAGGGAGGGGGCGGCCGAGGCCGGCCCCTCCAAGGAAGGGGCGGCCGGCCGGGCCGACCCCCTCCAAGGAGGGGGCGACCATGGCCGACCCCCTCCATGGAGGGGGCGGCCGGTCCCCTCGAAGGAGGGGTCGGCCAAGTCCGGCCGACCCCCTTGAAGGAGGGGGCGGCGCCCGGCGGCCGGCGGCGGCCCCCTCTCGAGAGAGAAAGGGTGGCGGTTAGCCTGAATTAGGCTCGGCGGTTTGCCCATAGGAGGCGGTTACGCCGAGCGGCGGTTACGACGAGCGGGCGGTTACGCCGAGGGGCGGTTACGCCGAGCGGGCGGTTACGCCGAGCGGGCGGTTACGCCGAGCGGGCGGTTACGCCGATTGGGCGGTTACGCCGAGCGGGCGGTTACGCCGAGCGGGCGGTTACGCCGACTGGCGGTTACGCCGACTGGCGGTTACGCCGAGCGGGCGGTTACGCCGAGCGGGCGGTTACGCCGAGCGGGCGGTTACGCCGAGCGGGCGGTTACGCCGAGCGGGCGGTTACGCCGAGCTGGCGGTTACGTCGTTTGCCTGCCACATAGGAGATAGTTGGGTAGTGGTTTGACCGGTCATGATGGAGAAAGTGGGGTTAGTGGGGGTTTGGAAAACCGCCCACTAACCGCCAGAACCCGGGCTATAAAGACGAGTACATATCAATTGCCCCCCAAGACCTTTGACGGGGAGAACGCTCGGCTAAGGAGGAAAAGGTCTTTCCTCTACGGACGCTTGTTTCCATCATGGCGGAATGCGACGAGATTGTGCGCGAGGTAAGTGAATCCGTTGCGGGGATAAGTTGTGGAGAAGGGGCGGAGTACCCAAACGAGCGCGGTGAGTGGAGTTCCGCCGGGGCGCAAGCGGGTGCGCCCCGGGCTGCCGCTTCCAACAGCGTGCACGGGCGTGCGCGCCCCGGGTGAATGTGCGCGGGAGCGTGCACCCCGGGGGAGTGCGCGCGGGCGCGCGCTCCCCGGGAGAGCGCGCGCTGGTGCGCGCGCCCCGGGGGTGCGCGCGCGGGCATGCGCGCTCCGGGCGAGCGCGCGCTCCGGGCGAGCGCGCGTTCCGGGAGAGCGCGTGCGAGCGTGCGCGCTTGGGGTGAGCGCGCGCGCTCGCGGTGAGCGCGCGCGGGCGTGTGCGTGTAGGGCGATCACGTGCATGCGTCCGCGCCTATCCACCGCGTCCGGCCGTATGCCTGGGGCGCGCATCGCGATATTTCTGCATGTGCTGCCCTTTGACCGCGGAGACGCGTGGGGAGTGTAGGGGCTAATGTTGGCCGATTTTTAACTTGTTTTTCTGCTTTGCTCTTGCAGGGATCTAAGCGTGGAGGTTCCGGGCGCCCGATGAGAGGTCGTTCTCTTCTGAATGTTGAAGGTATCGCTGTCTGGAGGAAGCGGTATAATGTACCTGACGACTTAGAGATCAAGGTGCCGGGGATCCAAGAGCGGGCCCAAAATCCTCCAACCGGATGGATGACCATATGCGACTCTTCCTTTCGATCTGGCTTTCGCCTGCCTCCTTGCGAGGAGGTGGCGGAGATTCTGAGGTTCTTTGCGTGTCCGGTCTCTCAGTACACGCCATTGGGCATGATGCGGATGATGGGTTTAGCTACCTTCTTTCGAGAGCACGGGTCTCGGATTTCGCTGGACTTATTCCGCGAGTGGTGCTTTGTTGAATCCGATGGTGGTGGACGCATCGGGGTTCACAGCAATAAGCGATGGCTCAGGTTTGAAAGTCGTGTCGATCGTCGGCATGGGAATACCTTATATGGATATGTTCGCAATTCCTGGTCTCTTCCTGAGGAATGGAGATCACTTGCAGGTCGTAGTCGCAGAATTTCTGGAAGAGAGCATGAGTTTGCCCCGGTGCTAGGCTTTATGGACGCGGGTTCGCTATCAAAGGCCCTTTTCCACTTGTCGAAGGGCGTGGAGGAGAAGCGTTTGCTTCTCTGCGGGTTGTCCACTGACGCAGGACGTTCTGTTGCGGCTCCTTTGGGCCGCGGGACGAAGAGGCGTCTTGTCTTCCGTAGTGTTGATCGAATTTCGGCCCCTCGATCTCCAGACAGAGGGGGAGAGCAAGTAAAAGATGAGGCGGTTGGCGAGTCTCAAGCCGAGGGTGCGCCCGACGTCTCAGATGTGGAGGTACTCGAGTCTCCTGCCCCCCGAGTTCCCGATGAGGTCCCTCGCCGGCGCCTGGTAAAGGGAGTACGAGTATCGTCGTCGCTGGAGGCGATGAATGCTGCGGTGAGCGTGATTTCGATTATCTTGTTTTTTCTTTCTAATGTCGTTCATGTTCTGAGCATTTTCTTGTTTCTTGCAGATTGGTGTTCAGACAAATATCGCCCTCACTGGAATGACCATTATGTTGGTCTGAAGGATAGCCACGAGCAGCTTCAGAGGGAGCTCCGGGAGTCCCAAGAGTCCCTGTTGATTTCCAGGGGTAGACGGGAGCGCGATGTGTCACGATTCAGCCAGGTTGAGTCTGGTCTGCGCGCCGAGCTTAGACAGTTACAGGGGGAGCTTCGTGCTGAGAAGGAGCAGGCAGACGAGTCCGCCCGTCTTCGGGTGGTGGCCCTTGAAGACGTGGCTCGTTTGGAGGCAGAGGTGGGGCGCCTTTCGTCCCAGGAGCGAATTGCCGAGTTAAAGGCCGCGGGGGTTGCTGAGTACCGAGATTCGCTTGACTACGAGCAGGATCGTGTGACCTTTGCCGACGAGATCCGTGGTGAGATTTGGATCTCAGAGGTGGAGCCACAGCTGGAAGATGAGCGCGAGGTCGCCGTCCGTCGAGGTGCGGCGAAGGCTTTTCGCCTGATCGCTAGAGTCCGTGATGTGGATGTGGAGGGCCTCGGGGTCGGCGACCTATCTGAAGATGACGCCGATGCCTCGGAGGGCGAGGCTAGCGTCTGACGCATAGCCGTTTGTTTGCATTCTTGTACTTTATGTGTATCCAGTTGTATGTTGTTCGTGTGTTTGCCGTGATATCTGTCCCCGTTCGTTGACCGGATTTTGTACATCATCTTGCTTTGTTTTTGTGATGATATGTTTAAAAAGACACCTGGGGGAGTGTGATTGTGAAAGAGCTCCGTGGTTGTTTTATTCGTCTTGTTTGGCGTAGTTGCAGTTCTTTTACCGAACTTGCCTAAGAAGAGCTGAATCTCTATTTCTTGTTCTGGGCGAGGGCCGTCGGTCCGATCGTCCGTTAAGATAGGTGTTGGTACGGTCCTTTGACCGACTTTGCCATCAAGGAAGGACCGAGGGTCCTATCACTTGTCTTAGACGAGGACCGAGGGTCCGGTCGTCCGTTTCCGATAGGTGTAGGTGCGATCCTTTGACCGACCTTGCCCCCAAGGAAGGACCGAGGGTCCTGTCGCTTGTCTTAGACGAGGACCGAGGGTCGGTCGTCCGTCTTCGATAGGTGTAGGTGCGATCCTTTGACCGACCTTGCCCCCAAGGAAGGACCGAGGGTCCTGTCGCTTGTCTTAGACGAGGACCGAGGGTCCGGTCGTCCGTCTTCGATAGGTGTAGGTACGATCCTTTGATCGACCTTGCCCCCAAGGAAGGACCGAGGGTCCTGTCGCTTGTCTTAGACGAGGACCAAGGGTCCGGTCGTCCGTCTTCGATAGGTGTAGGTATGATCCTTTGATCGACCTTGCCCCCAAGGAAGGACCGAGGGTCCTGTCGCTTGTTTTAGACGAGGACCAAGGGTCCGGTCGTCCGTTATGATAGGTGTAGGTACGATCCTTTGATCGACCTTGCCTCCAAGGAAGGACCGAGAGTCCTGTCGCTTGTCTTAAACGAGGACCAAGGGTCCGGTCGTCCGTTATGATAGGTGTAGGTACGATCCTTTGACCGACCTTGCCTCCAAGGAAGGACCGAGGGTCCTGTCGCTTGTCTTAGACGAGGACCAAGGGTCTGGTCGTCCGTTATGATAGGTGTAGGTACGATCCTTTGATCGACCTTGCCCCTAAGGAAGGACCGAGGGTCCTGTCGCTTGTCTTAAACGAGGACCAAGGGTCCGGTCGTCCGTTATGATAGGTGTAGGTACGATCCTTTGACCGACCTTGCCTCCAAGGAAGGACCGAGGGTCCTGTCGCTTGTCTTAGACGAGGACCAAGGGTCTGGTCGTCCGTTATGATAGGTGTAGGTACGATCCTTTGATCGACCTTGCCCCTAAGGAAGGACCGAGGGTCCTGTCGCTTGTCTTAGACGAGGACCAAGGGTCCGGTCGTCCGTTATGATAGGTGTAGGTACGATCCTTTGACCGACCTTGCCTCCAAGGAAGGACCAAGGGTCCTGTCGCTTGCTCGTCATTTGCTGTATTGATATGGAGCTCCCGAGGGTCCGTCTTCGGGAGATAATGAGGTTTCGCGGATCCTTAATTGCGCGTGATTGTAAGTAAACTGGCTCTAAGAATAGCCATGCATTTACTAAGCAAAGAGAACGAGCAAGCATAGGTTCACATATAACGAAACGGTAGTTCGTGTGCAAGTGGCTACTTGCGACCTTTAAGTTCTGTAGTTGTTTATAACACAAACATTAGTTCCTGAGATAAAAGATGAAGTCGGGGAGGTCGTTCATCTGGTGCTTGAAGTGCCGGCGTGCGAGGTTGCTCGGACGTAGGGCTGCACTTGTTGTAGGTAGCATGCTCGTGCCGTCTCTTGGTCTCCGCGAACGACTCCTACCCCGGCTGGGGTGACAAATTTCATGGCGAGGTGCGGGATGGACGGGATTGCCCCAAATGCTACCTGGAGCGGACGACCGAAGATCGCGTTGTACGGTGATTCCGTTGTAACTGCCACAAACTGAATGTTGTGAGTCGCCTGTTTCGGGAACTCTCCTAAGGTTACTGGGAGGGAGATGGTCCCCTCAACAGGGACCGGATTTCCGCTGAATCCATGTATGGGCCCTGGAGCCTGCTGAAGCCTTTCCCTCTGGATCTTCATTCCTTGGAGAGCGGTCATGAAGATGACGTTCACCGAACTGCCGTTGTCTATCAGTATTCTCTTGACGCGGATGCTGGGATCTCCAATCTCTGCGCTTATGACCAGGGGGTCCTGGTGCGGCGCGAGCAGCCCCTCGAGGTCCTTGTCCCTGAAGGAAATTGTCCCCGAGGTTTGAGTGTTTCGGTCTTTGCCCCGTTCCTCATGCTCGGCGATGGAGTTGACTGTGTCATAAGGTGATCCGTAGATGGTTTCTACGATCCCTACTATTTCTCTGTTCCCTGGACCCCCCTGGGGAGCCGGTGGCTGGTTCCGGGTACGGACCTATATGAACCTTCCGAGAACGCCTTGACGGATGAGGCGTTCTATTTCATCCTTGAGCTTTACGCATTCCTCCGTTGTGTGCCCTGCTCCCCTGTGGAACTCACAGTACTTTGAGGGATCTCCTTTGTTTGGCTGGATTTCCCGTGGCCTTCGCAGCGCCGGGTTGTCCTGAATCGCATAAAGCACGTTAGCACGAGAAGTGTTGAGTGACGCACACCCTCGGTACGTGTTGGATCCTTTGTTGCCGCGCCGATCCTGTCGCCGGGCATTGTTCCGGTGTTCTTCCGGCTGCCGCGGGGTCAGCTCTTCCTTCTTTCTCTTTAGTCCTCCCTCGAACTGCTGGCGATGGGCCTCTATCGCTTCGTCAGCTGCAATTTGAGCCTCTATCCGGTGGATGAGGTCGGGATAGCTTGGGACGGTTTCCCTCATCAGAGTTGAGTAGAAACCGTTGGGTCGGAGTCCGCCAAGGAAAACCCCTCGTAAGAGCTTCGGGTCTACCCCGGGGATTTGTCGAGCCTCGGTGGTGAATCGGCGGAAGAAGTCCTTAAGTGTTTCTCCTTCGTTCTGACGTATTCCGGAAAGGTGGGAGGGATCCCGGACGACTCTTCTGTTTGCCACAAACTGTTCGACAAACACTTGGGTCAGCTTGACGAAGTTGTTGATCACCCCCTCTTTAAGCGAGTGGAACCACGTCCGGGCCTGTCCCTTGAGCGTCGCTGGGAAGACTTGGCACATGAGTTGATCACTAGCGTTGTAGATGCGCATTACAGTTCCGAAGTGGTTGATGTGTTCGAGGGGGTCGTTGGTCCCGTCAAAGGTTTCCACGCTGGGCAGCTTGAACCCATGCGGGACTGGGTAAGCTAGTATCTGGGGAGTCAGCGGGGATCCACGTCTGAGTGCCCCCCGAGCATAGGCGGAGGGCCGTCCCAGTTGTCTGCATTCTTCTGCTACCACCTCACGGATTTCCTCCCGTGTGATTCTCCTCATCTCCTGACCGGGGACTGTAGCTGCCGAATGGTGGCGGTGAAGCGGATGGGTGGAACTAGCGGTGTCGGACTGCCCATCTCTCGCAGTGTGATGTACGTCAGCGGTGTGTCCGCCGCGGAGTTGGCTCTCTGCCAGAGGTGGTATGTCGTTCTGTTGTGGAGGGGGATTGGGAGCACGGGGTGCTGCGGCGTTCCTGAGGAGTAGAAGCATCTCGGTTTGGAATTCTTCCAGTCGGTTCATCCGCTCCTCCATGGCCGCCATAGGCGTGGCGACCACTTCTTCAGCGGGGGCGATGTTGACGCCTGAGAGCGAGGGCGCAGATCCCGGACGCCCTTCGTGAGCGGGCTCTTCGGTCGTACGAGCAACCTTTCTTGCCATTTCCGTCGGTCGAGTATCACTGTGCTGGGATACTGTCTTCTGAATTCTAGAGCTTTTGGGAACGGTTCCCACAGACGGCGCCAAACTGTTGCGGGTCGCACACGGCTCTTCCGCGGTCCGGTCTAAATCGACCGCCTTAGCTCGGGAGTCGAGCCGGTGCGCGCAAACAGTCAATATAGACGGCAATGGACAAGGAGACTTTTTACCGTGGAAAACCCCAAGGCGGGGTGAAAAACCACGTTGTCGGGACGGTGCTGACCGAACTTCACTATCTTCCCCGGAGGTTACAGCTTTCGGAGAAGGAGAGGGCGACAGGCCGCGCCTCTTTACAATTTTGAGTGAGAGAGATGCTCGGAGAGTGACAGGCCACCTCTCACGATGCTGAGTGACTCGGGAAAATATTCTAAGTGTTGGACCCTTCGGTTGTAGAATTGTGGTTTTGGATGATGACCGCTTCGCTGACGCTCCGAGCTTTGCCTTGTTCAGGGGTCTCGCTGCACGTTGGGAGAGCGTGTATGCTGGAGTCAAGTGCGTTCGTCGGAGGCGAACGGACAACGCTCGCTTTAGCGGAACGGACGACGCTCACTTCCGCGGAACGGTCGGAGTCCGTTGGAGGATTTTCCTGAGGCAGAGTTCCTTCAGAGAGAGAGAAATCCGATCCCCAAATGAAGACCCCTGGGGTCCTATTTATAGGATTCGGAAGTGGTTATGGTAGTTATGGTGTTCGGTTAGCATTTTTAAATAAATAAGTAATTAAATAAATATAAAAGGAGGATGATCGGACGGCCCATGCGCGATCCTTTCATGACCGGGCGGTTTGGTAACCGCCGGGCGGCGATCTCGCCGGAGCGGCGGCGCCGGTCACCGCCCGAACCCCAAAAATGTGCGGCGGTGGTGGCGGCCTTCTTCCTCGCGGGGAAGAAGGGCCGGCCGCCGCCTTCCCTCAAGGAGGGAGGGGCGGCGGGACTCCTCCCTCGAAGAGGGAGGGGCGGCCGGCCCTTCCCAAGGAAGGGGCGGCCGGCCCCTTCCAAGGGAGGGGGCGGCCGAGGCCGGCCCCTTCAAGGAAGGGGCGGTCGGCCGAGTCGACCCCCTCCAAGGAGGGGGCGGCCATGGCCGACCCCCTCCATGGAGGGGACGGCCGGTCCCCTCACGGGAGGGGGCGGCCGGCCCCCTCAAGGGAGGGGGCGGCCGAGGCCGGCTCCTCCAAGGAAGGGGCGGCCGGCCGGGCCGACCCCCTCCAAGGAGGGGGCGACCATGGCCGACCCCCTCCATGGAGGGGGCGGTCGGTCCCCTCGAAGGAGGGGTCGGCCAAGTCCGGCCAACCCCCTTGAAGGAGGGGGCGGCGGCCGGCGGCGGCCCCCTCTCGAGAGAGAAGGGGTGGCGGTTAGCCTGAATTAGGCTCGGCGGTTTGCCCATAGGGGGCGGTTACGCCGAGTGGGCGGGCGGTTACGCCGAGCGAGCGGGCGGTTACGCCGAGCGGGCGGTTACGCCGAGCGGGCGGTTACGCCGAGCGGGCGGTTACGCCGAGCGGGCGGTTACGCCGATTGGGTGGTTACGCCGAGTGGCGGTTACGCCGAGTGACGGTTACGCCGAGTGGCGGTTACGCCGAGTGGCGGTTATGTCGCTTGCCTGCCACATAGGAGATAGTTGGGTAGTGGTTTGACCGGTCATGATGGAGAAAGTGGGGTTAGTGGGGGTTTGAAAAACTGCCCACTAACCGCCCAAACCCGGGCTATAAATACGAGTACAAGGCTTTTAGTGGTATTTCACACCTTTTAAGTTTAATTTATATTCATAGTTTTTTAAGTGTTGTCGTCACCAAATTGATTTAGGCTATTAGACAATCCTGTCTATTAGTGATTATTAGCAAATATTTTTATTATTAATAAATAATGTAAAAAGTTCTAGAAAAATAATTTTCCAAGCAATTATGCAAATAAAAGATCCATAAAAGTTGATTTTTTTTTTGGACATTTCTAGATAGCAAAATACAACAAAACTCTCTCCAAAAAAAATTTAATGATATGAAACCCTCCTAACCCACCAAATAAGCCCTATAGACTATAATCTGCAAAAAAAAAAAAAAAAAAAACATTGCGAATATGAGCATACGATTTGGATTTTTCTCGCAGACATGAACCGTAAAATTTGCAGTGCTATCAATTCAGCGAAGTTGAATTGATATTTACTATGTCAAAACTCATGTGAACTAAAAAAGAAACACATTTTGGGTTGACTTGGTTAATGAAATTTCAGTAGTATTGACGGGGTTCCCCCAAAATTGTTCTTGATCACATTGGCCTTGTCAAAATCATGACACTGACCAGATCGCCGAAATGAACCACCTCGTCTATGTGAAAACGGTTGGGAGCCAGACGCGTGACAAACCCAAACCAGGCGTAGCGAACACGCTCGCACACGGCAAGGACGCACACAAACGCTAAGAGCACAGCGAGCGTGCGCCCCGTACACAGGCGCAAAACGAGCCCTTGCGCGCACACAAACATGCCCGACCACCCGGGGGCATCGACGTCATTTTTAGAAAAATGGCAATCAAGGTGACTAGAATCATCCAACCTCATTCGTCAGCTCAAATTCCAAAAGTGTGCAATTACCAAAGCGCCCCTCAAAAAAACTATAAAAAGGCTCATAGGACTCCATTTGATGACAGACAACCAAGAGGAGAAGAGAACTCAAAAGTTTTCTGGCGAAGACTTGAAACTTTGACTTTGCTCAAGCGTTCACTCTGCTCGTTCTCTTGCTCTTTTGCTCAAGTGTGAGCTTAGCTCTCCACAAGTCTTACTCCAGTGCCTACTCCAGTGCCTGCTTTAAAAGCCGCTCCTACGAGTGTGAAGAAACACTTTGCTCATTTTTTGCCTTCAAGTACTTGAAATCGGAGGGGCAGTCTGTCACCCTCTCAAAAATACTAATACTTGTAACCTCAAGCAAATTAGTAAATTTGATCGGCACTGAACCGATCTCATGATTTTTTCCCTTTCCGGATTTTTCCACGTAAAAAATCTTGCCGTCTCCGCTGTTGAATCTCTTTTAATTGTTTGCGCGCTTGACTCACTCTCAAGCTAAGAAGGTTCGATTCTGCGGATCAAGAGAGCGCTAAGCGACCCGCAACAATTACTAACATTTTCTTTAGTTGGAGTGAAACTGCCCTTGACTACTTCCATTGATGTGTTTTTGTTTTGTTTTGGCAGTTCAATTATTATAGGAAACCAACATAGACTTTTTAAAGCTATTCTTCTTACTCTGAATAGATGGGAAATATTATATATAAGATTTTCATATCACCCATCAATGTCTGACCAGCCAAATTTGTATTATATCTTATATAAAGATTAAAAAAAATGTTAAAAATAAATACTGCATTGCATTCAATTTTTGTTCATATTATATATATATATCCCAATATTTACCTAGTAAACATTACAACTGAAATCTAAACAAATAAGAAAATACATATTTATTTGTGTAGAAAAAGGGCTTTTCTAACAATTTGAAAGCAAAAACATAGTACAACATGTCCACAATAATAGGAGCCCTATAAAAATGAAAATCTCTTTCTAATTCAAGTAATAATATGTGCTCTCATGAACCTAGAGGGGCAAGAAATTTTGATCTGCATCCAAAGCTGAAGACCTGGGCAAAGTTTTTCGAGTGAATTTCTCATATTCTAGGTGAAAGCGAGCGGCTTTCTCTGATTTTCCGTGCAACTACTCTACAATTTTGTGTATCTAGAGTAGAGGATGGCGAGCTTCACGGGCCTGGCACTGGTTTCCAACCAGGTTTCTCGTCCCAGTACATGTCGTAATAGACATGACCAGGATCTTGATGCATCACGCAACACCATAATCCTACATATGCCTTCGCACGGTTTCTAAACCTTGTCTCTACCTCCTGTAAACAAATTAGGGCACAATCACAAAATAAAATGAAAAAAAAAACAGGTTATTATTGTTGAGAATTTAGTCGAAAACTCATGTAGGCTTGTGCGCTTAACATAGATCCTTGGGTTCCTCCACCTGCAACTAATTGAATTTAAGTAGGATGTGTGGGGATGGTGATCACGTCACATGACCGATAATAGTCTACAGATGCCGGGCAAGAAAGTGAGATCGGAGTCGGTCATCTCGTGCGGATCGATGACTTGAGATTTTTAGTTATTTCTTTGTTTTTAATTTAGACTGCTTTTATAACCGTTGTAATCGGAAGATCATGACCATTCACATTGTTTCTTGTTCTATACATAGGGGATCGAAGGCTCCATTTTCGGGGATCGAAAACTTAAGAAGAAATCTCCTTTTGATCACCCGGTGCCAAAGCCCGAACCTACACGTGAAGCCTAGAGCCCCTCATTCCCTTGGCCGGCTAACCCTTCCCCCACCTCTCCTTCCTCAAATCCAGCCGCAAAGAAAAGCTCTTCCAGCCTCCCCAGTCCACACCCCCTTCCAGCCTCCCCAGTCCCCGCCCTTTCTCAGGGCCGGAAACCACCTTCAACGGTTCCTGGCGATCTTCGCCAACCACGGCAACCACTCAACCAGTCCAAACAGCCCCTCTACTCCCTCCACATCTCAAATCCAGTACAGTACCTCCTTCCCAAACACTCATTTTGCACAAGCGGCGATGCTTTTGGAAGTGTAGGAAAAGCTGAAGCTTGTAGGTATTACTTGTGTTATAAAATACAAGGAGGGAATACATATTTATAGGAGAGAAGAGAGGAGAGAAAAACTTATACACAATGTGGGACTAAAGGAGAGAGAGAGAAATAAATACACTAATAAATACAAAAAAGGGCCTAACTATGGGCCTTTGATATGAGCTTTTCTAACACTCCCCCGCAAGCTGGAGCGTACAAATCGTAGGCGCCAAGCTTGGATAAGCACTGATGATAGAGAGTACTGGACAGTGCCTTTGTGAGGACATCCGCAACCTGTTCAGTACCCGGAACATGCTTCAATTCAATCTTCTTCATCTGGACTTTCTCTCGAATGAAGTGGCAGTCTACCTCAATATGTTTTGTTCTCTCGTGAAAGACGGGATTCTTGGCTGTGTATTGCAGCTTGGCTGTCACAGAGAAGGAGAGCAGGTGAGGGAAGCTTCATACCAAGATCCGTGAGAAGGCTTTCAAGCCACGTTAGTTCTGATACTACTGATGTCATTGCCCGATATTCTGCTTCAGCTGAAGATCGTGCAACTACTGCTTGTTTCTTGCTCCGCCAGGTGATCAAGTGTCCTCCAAAGTAAGTGCAAAAACCACTTGTTGATCGCCGATCATCTATGGACCCAGCATAGTCAGCATCTGAATATGCGACTAGATTTGGAGTTGAAGATGAGGTTTTGTACACAAGGCCTTGACCAGGAGCTGCCTTAAGATATCGGAGGATTCGTTCAACAGCCTGCAAGTGAGAACTCCGAGGGGCATGCATGTATCGGCTGACAATACCTACATCAAATGATATATCTGGTCTTGTCACTGTGAGGTAGATCAATTTTCCGACCAGACGGCGATAATACTCCGGATTTTGCAGCATAGATCAGTGTCAGATGCCTGAGCAGAAATCTTGTGATTTACATCCATTGGAGTGTTGACTGGCTTGCATCTAGAGTAACCTGCATCGTGGAGAAGGTCGAGGCAGAATTTCCGCTGAGAGAGGACGAGACCATCAGATCGTCTGGCGACTTCTAAACCCAGGAAGTAGTTGAGATTTCCTAGATCTTTTGTCTGAAAGGCAGTGCTGAGATGTTGTTTGACCTTCTGTATCCCTTTGACGTCATCTCCAGAAATGACGATGTCATCCACATAAACTAGCAGAATGACTGTTCCAGTTGGCTGATGGCGAATGAACAGAGAGGAATCTGCCGAGCTCTGTTTGAAACCAAGTACCCAAAGTTCCTTACTGAACTTGTTGAACCAGTTCCGCGGGGATTGTTTGAGACCATACAGAGATTGCAACAATAGGCAGACCAGTGACTCCCCCGTGGTCTCAAACCCGGGAGGTTGTTCCATGTACACCGTCTCCTGTAGATCGCCATTGAGGAACGCATTTTTGATGTCCAATTGATAGAGGGGCCACCGTCGATGTACAGCAACAGAGATGAGCACACGAACGGTATTTAGTTTCGCCACCGGAGAAAAGGTTTCCTCATAGTCAATGCCATGTTGTTGAGTATATCCACGAGTGACCAAGCGAGCTTTCAGCCGATCAATAGTGCCATTTGGAGCATGTTTGATGACGAAGACCCATTTACAGCCAACTGTTTTCTGACCCGGAGGGCGGGGTACCAGAGTCCAGGTTTTGTTTGCCCAGAGAGCTGTCATTTCCTCTTCCATGGCAGCGCGCCAGCCAGGGTGTTGGAGAGCCTCCTGCACTGAGTGAGGAATAGCCACAGTAGACAAAGAAATAACAAGAGTTTTAAGTGGAGGGGAGAGACGATGCAGGGATACGTAGCTCGCCATTGGATGAGCGATGGACTCTGTTACCGGATCAGCAGGACTTGGAGCACCAGATGACGAGGACGACCGCGCAGGGGCAACGGGGCGGGAAGTGCGTCGGGAATAGACCTGGATAAAAGGCGGCCGGTAGGGAGGCGGAGTAGGGAGTGGTTGTGGCAGAGGTGGTGGAGGAGGCGTATTAACCGGGACGATGGGTCGCATGACGGGTTGTGGGAGAGAAGGTGATGGAGAAGATGGTGCTGGAGCTGGAAAAAATGGCAGGTCTTCTCGGAAGGTTACGTCATCGGACACCGAAATTTTCCGAGTGAGAGGAGAATAACAGACGTAGCCTTTCTGTGTATGGGAGTAGCCAACGAACATTTGCTTAGTCGCTCTGGGATCTAGTTTGTCCGTAGATGGTCCCATGGAATGGACGTAACACGTACAACCGAAGATTCGAGGTGTGAGAGGGAAGGTCGGAGTAGAGGGAAAGAGTAGACTGAACGGACTAGCATTGCTGAGTATGGAGGAGGGAAAGCGGTTTATAATGAAGCATGCGGTAGATATCGCAAAGTTCCAATAGACCTTAGGAACGTTCATGTGAATCATGATCGAGCGGGCCATATCAAGGAGATGTCGGTTCTTCCGTTCGGCCACACCGTTTTGTTGAGGGGTGTAAGCGCATGAGGTTTGATGAATAATCCCGAATTCAGAGCATAAGCTCGAAAACTCATTGCCAGTGTATTCGCGAGCATTATCGGTGCGCAGCGTTTTGACGGTGGTGGAGAAGTGAGTACGGGTTTCAAGGATAAATGCCTTAAACACACGAGATAACTCAGAGCGCTCGCGAAGTAAGTATAGTCATGTTGTGCGGGAGTAATCATCAATAAAAGTAATAAAGTAACGAAATCCAGAGATACTACAAATTTTATAGGGACCCCAAATATCGGAATGAATAAGATCAAAAGGAGCGGAGCTCCGAGTACAGGTTGTAGGAAAGGATGAACGCGGCTGTTTGCCGAAAATACATGATTCACATTGAAATGTAGAAAAAGATACATCGGGGAGTGCCTTCTTGAGGATAGGGAGGGGAGCATGGCCAAGACGCTGATGCCAGTCAGTAGAAGAGACAGAGGCGAGGATGATGGGAGAGTCGTCGAGAAGGTAGAGCCCGTTGCGCAGCTGCCCTTTACCAATGGTAGTCCCCGTCCGTCGATCCTGTATCAGAAAAGAAGAACGTGAAAAAGTGACGGAGCAATCTGAATCAGTAGTGAGACGGCTAACAGAGAGTAAGTTAAACGGGGAGCCCGGAACATGGAGTGCCGAGCAGAGAGAAATGGATGGGCTGAGAGATAGATCAGCTGAGCCGGACACAGAGACAATCGCTCCATTGGCCACAGTGATACACTTCGGATGAGGAGCACCCGAATACGTTGGCGGCTGAAGAGAGGTGATATGATGAGTGGCACCCGAATCCACTATCCAGCGAGGACTAGTGAAGAGACAAACGATACCTGGAATTGCTGGAACTGTAGGCGGAGAGCCTCAAGATCGGCACGAGAGGCCGAGGAGCTATCGTCAATGACTGCAGCAGTTGGTCGTGGAGGAGGAGGAGGGTTGCCAGCCTTCCGAAAGCAGGTGGACTCATAATGGCCATCACGACCACAGAACGAGCACTTCGGCCGTCCTCGTCCACCACGGCCCCTTCCACGGTAGGCCGACCGAACCCCTCGGCTAGAAGGAGGAGGAAATGAAGGAGCAGGGACATTTTGGAGAAGAGCCGGTGAGGGAGGAGCAAGAGCCTCCGGAGGTTGTGATACTTTGAGTAGCATGGAGCAGACAACCGATAAGGAGGGGGTGGGAGTCGAGGCCAAGACCTGTGCCCGAATACTCAGAAGATGTGGAGGAACACGGGCCATTAGCAGAGCAATGCAGACGACCTCCCTTTGCGCGCGCTGAGTGGCAAGATCAGAGGTGGGCGGCTGGTGTTGAAGCCATGCTTCGGATAGAGACTTGACCCGAGCGACAACAGAGGTAATGTTTGGTCCACTGGTGTCTAGAACCTGAAGATCAGAGATAATGCCGAAGAGACTTTGAAGGCTGTCCTTGCCGGAGTATAAGGAGTGGAGCTCGTCCCACATCCCTTTGGTCGTGGGCAGGTACATGACCATTTCATATGGTTCGCCCTCCAAAGAGTTAAGGATCCAGGTCTGGACCCGACCATCCGTCTTGAGCCACTCAGGAGGAGTAGGAGCCGGGGGATCATCGGTAAGATGAGGGAGAAGACCCTTGGCCTGGAGGACCCGGCGGATTGAGTGACCCCAATGAATGAAGTTTTTCTTCCCGGAGAGGGAGAGAGTAGTAATTCGCAGCTCATCACGGAGCTCACTAGGAGGGTGTTGTTGGACGGTCTCAGTAGGCAAAGCCGAGGAGTTCTCAGATGAGCCCATTATAACAGAGAGAGCGGCGGACTGAAGATAAGCAAAGGGGGGACTGCTGCTGGAGATCGCTTGAGGGAGATCGCTGCTGAGGGAGTTCGGCTAGCGGGAGAGGTCGGCAAGGGCTGACCGCTGGAGGAGCAGACGCCGAACGGGGCTGATCGCTGAGCAGACCGGTGCGAGCAGGAGACAGTCCGCAGAAAAAGACTGTGGGAGCAGGCCGCCGCTGGGAGAGCTCGCTTGGCGTTGAGATGTCGCACGGGCTGGAGCAGGCTACGATACAATGGAGGGAGCGCAAGCAAGAGGGTGCTGCGATTAGAGGAACCCGCTGCAAGAGGGCGCTCGGCGGTCTGCGAGGAGAGCTCGCTGGGGCAGAGGAGACCGCTGCTGAGGTGGGTGATTACTCCTGTGAGATCGGCGGAGGAGCTCGCTTCGGAGGAGAGATCGTTGCGGTCACAGTGATCGAGACTGCAGCTGTCGGAGGAAGGAGCTTGCTTCGATTTGGAGGAGGAGCTCGCTGGAGGTCGCAGCTGCGAGCAGATCGAAGGAGGCGCAGACCGCGCGAGACGGGGAGGAGGCCACAACGACGTAAGGAGGAGAGGAAGAGGGGCCCACAGACAGCGAGAAGTCTATAAGAAGGCCCCGAGGAGGAGGCTGGACGGGAAGCTTTTCACGGGGAGCTCCAAGAGAGGCTGCGGTCAGAGAAGAGGGGTGCGGTCAGGATTTTGGTGACCGCAAAAAACAGGGAGGCCGCAGGTCCGTAGCCTGGCTCTGATACCATGTAGGAAAAGCTGAAGCTTGTATGTATTACTTGTGCTATAAAATACAAGGAGGGAATACATATTTATAGGAGAGAAGAGAGGAGAGAAAAACCTATACACAATGTGAGACTAAAGGAGAGAGAGAGAAATAAATACACTAATAAATACAAAAAAGGGCCTAACTATGGGCCTTTGATATGGGCTTTTCTAACAGGAAAGATGTCACTAAGGGCGCATACAGTGCGGTTTTGGACCAACCGCACAGCGTGGTGCAGTTCAGTTGCGGTGCGGCTTATGGTGTGAGGCGATTTTTGCATGCTAATTATTGATGGTTTGGAAAAATCAAAGTAAAAAAACCCAAAATTCTAAATTTTATTACAAATAACGTAAATTAAATGCATCTCATATATGACATCATGGTAAAACTAGCCAAACATTAGTTAAAACTTAAGAATAACAAAGTTTTGCAAAGAGAATTCAAAGACAATGTTCATAAAATCATGCAAGATTTAGAATTGAGTTATTAAGTTAAGTACCTTTGATCATTATGTTTCATCTACGCATTCAACTTCATATTGGTGTGTCGTGATAGTTCAACATTGACATTATTGTTATTTTATTATATTATATTGTTTAAATTAATCAGATTGTCGGTGAGGTGCGATTTTTGCGGTTTTCAAGATCCGAAAACCATACCGTGCACGGTTTATAAAAGTCCTAAACCACGTTTACGCGGTGCGGTTTAAAAATTGATGAAGTTTGTGCAATGCAGGCGATTTTTGCGGTTTGCGGTTTTTAATCACCCCTAGATGCCACCACTGGATATCCAAAACTACGTCCTCCAAGCTTCTCCTTCCCCAAAGCCTTCTATCCGTTGCAAGTTTAATTTGTGGTGCCAAATTTCTTTGTTGAATCTTTAATGAGTTTTCACTTTTATGGATATTTCTTAATAACATTTGCACCAAGTTATTTTATGATTTGCAATGCTTATTTCGCTTGAGCATTTTTATTTTCGCACTCTCTAATGTGCCTTATCTCTCTTTGAAGTTCTAGTCTCTTGTGAGACTAGTAATTCGATTTAGAAATTTCTTATTGTTGCAAGCATAGTAGTTGGTAATCTTTTACATCTCATTTAGGCATCGCCATAGTTGTCCTGCATCATGCTAGACTGTACCCTACATCACATAGGTTCTGACATAATATCTACGTGTTAGAGTCCAAAGACACTCAGTGTGAAGAGCGTGCTGAAGATTTAGTCCTGGACTCTTCACTGCAACCAATCGGTTTTAGATTGGATGTTAAGTTCTAACATGGCATCTGAGTAGATTACGCCCAGCCCCCATATGTCCCTCAATTAAAAAAATGTTAATAGTAGATCATGAATCTCCCCACCTACAACCAATTGATTTTAGGTTGGATGCATAGGTTCTAGCAACCAAACTCAATTAACTACTTCTCTTTGCTTTTTTAATGAAAAGAGGGCGGATTATCCATAGAATTCCAAACGAAAATCAAAATAAAATATTCAGAAATACATAAGCGAACAAGTGCATTAGCTTACCGTGTTAGAAAATTCTTGGAAGGCATCCATCATGGACGAAAACTGCATCACTTTGACATCTTTGAATAATGAAAAAAACTCTATTATCTGTGAGGAGAAGGTTGTAAATGTTTAGTCATCCAGGAAGACCATGAGGAGCTCTAAAATACTGATAATGAAGAAAACATTTATGTAACGATAAAATAGAAGGTTCCCCATGAAGGATATGTGCATGTGTATTGCATAGGTGTGTTAAAGATTTGATCAGTAGTTGACCTGACCCAACTCAAGATTGGCTCAAATTCAAGATCCAATCTCGAGTCGATGAAATTTGGTTATTAGGCTAGGAAGCAAGCCAAACATTGCATGTTAATTTCGATTAGAGCAAAAAACCGAACTGATTCCTATTAATATTTGATCCCATAAAATAAATTTTAGTGCAACATTCATACATAAACTCATGGATAGAAACATATATATATGAGCATTCATGCATCGACTAAATCAAAGTAAGTGTTAGATTTGGGGGTTATTTTCTGTATTTGTTATTTATCCTTTTATGGTTTTGTCTTTTGTACCCTTAGGAGTCTCTCCTATATATAAAGGAGACCTCCCTTGTTCTAAGAATATAGAATCTCATTTGCAACATGGTATCAGAGCCGGACGGCGTGACCTAATCTCACGTCTCCAGCCCGCATCGGCTCCCGCCCGCTCGCCTCGCCTGCTCCGCTCGCCTCGCCTGCTCCGCTCGCTCACTCGCCTGCTCCGCTCGCCTCGCCTGCTCCGCACGCCCACTCGCCTCGCCTGCTCCGCTCGCCTCGTCTGCTCCGCTCGCCCGCTCGCCTCGTCCGCTCGACAGCGGCCGTCGCGCTCGCTCACTCCGCCCGCCGGCTCCGCTCGGCTTCTCCTTCTTCCTCTCTTCTTCTCTCCGCCCGACAGCGGCCGTCGGCCTCTCCATGAAATTTTTCAAGTTCCTGTGACGCCGGATCTCCTGTATGACGTATCCGGCGTTTCCCATTCCCCTTTAGTGGGCTAGTGCTCTTCTCTCCTCTTTATATGAGAGATCTTTTCTTTGTGTTGATCTGCCGCGTTCTCCCTCCGCCTTCTATGCCGGATAGTATGGCCTCTCCGAATGCTTCCTCCGGTGAAAGTGCCGCCTCCATTCCTTTGCCAGGCTCCACTCCTTTGCCAACTACTGGTCACTTTCGGGCCACCCATGATCATGGGACTCCCCAGATCACTACCATCAAGTTGGACGGCACGAATTATCTTCCGTGGGCTCGATCTATTACTTTGGCTCTGAAGAGTCGCCGCTTGTTTGGTTATGTTAGTGGTGACATTACGGCTCCTACACCTTCCTCTTCTGAGTGGTCTCAATGGGAGTCGGAGAACTCCTTGGTCATGTCCTGGCTCCTCAACTCTATGCTGGAATCGATTTCTCGCAACTACCTGTTCTTGGACACCGCTGCCGACATCTGGAAACGGGTTGAAGTTACTTACTCTTGCCGCGGGAATGCTGCCCAGGTCTTCCGGTTGCGTCGTCGGATATTTCTCTTGCGACAAGGCGACCGTCCTCCTGCCACTTACTACTTGGAGTTCACCCAACTGTATCAAGAATATGATCACTTCGATCCTCTCACATTTGAATCCCCGGTGGATGAGGCTAAGGTTCGTGCCAGGGAAGAGCGAAACAGGATCTTTGAGTTCCTTCATGGCCTTCATCGTGACTTTGATCAGATTAGCGTTCAACTGCTTGGTCGCTCTCCTCTTCCCAGTCTGCCTAAGGTGTACAGTCTTGTTCAACACGAGTATGATCGCCGACAGACGCTTCTTCCCGACACTCTTATTGAGGGATCTGCTCTAGCTACTCGGTTCAGTTCTGGAGGTCGGTCCTCTCGTGATTCCAATCCCAGGCCTGTCGACAAGGACCATCTGATATGTGATTACTGCGGGAAGGGCCGTCATACTCGGGACACCTGCTTCAAGCTTCATGGATTTCCCGCACCCCACGGCGGCCCGAGCCCGCGTGGTGGTAGGGGCTTTGGCCGCACTCCGTCTCGACCGCCTCCCTCCCGCACTGCTTACCTATCAGATACTGTGGATGACACTACCCCTCTCAGCGGGCCTGCTGTGGTTGACTCTGCGCCCTCTCTTTCGGCTGATGAGGTTCTGGCCTTCCGTCGCCTCATGCTGGGACATTCGTCTGAGTCTTCTAGCTCTGCTTCCTCCGCATATGCTCACCAGGGACCTCCTGAGGCCCACTCAGCTGCTGCTCGTGCTCCCACTCAGTGGATTATTGATTCTGGCGCCACTGATCATATGACAGGTTCTGCTACTGGCTTCATGTCCTACTCTCCTTTGTCGGGTTGTGACAGAGTGTGCATTGCCGATGGGTCCTTCTCCCCTATTGCTGGGAAAGGATCTGTGGCATGCTCCAACCTCACCCTCTCTTCTGTTCTTCACGTTCCTAAATTTACTCGCAATTTACTTTCTATCAGTCACATAACTAACTCCTTAAACTGTTCTGTGACCTTTTTTCCCTCTTTTTGCATCTTTCAGGACCTGCAGACGGGGACGGTGATTGGAACAGGTAAGCTGCGCGATGGCCTCTACCTGCTTGATCCCTCCAGCCCTCCTTCTTCAGCAAGTGCACTCCATGCTGCTCGGCCCTCTATCTTGGACTCCTGGCATTGTCGCCTAGGACATCCCTCTCCATCTACTATGCGTGTTTTATTCCCTACTATGTCTGTTGTAGCTTTAAATTTGTTTACCTGTGATGTATGCACTCTTAGTAAACAACACCGTGCTTCTTTTAACCGTTTTTCCCCTTCGAGTGATACTCCTTTTTCTGTCATTCATACTGATGTTTGGGGCCCCTGTTCTGTTGCCTCTTTATCTGGCCCGCACTGGTTTGTCACATTTATTGATTGCTTCTCCCGCTGCACTTGGGTCTACTTGATGAAATGGAAAAATGAAGTGTTCTCTCTCTTTCAACGTTTTCATAATATGATCACCACTCAATTTAATGCGACCATTAAGGTCTTGCGTAGCGACAATGGCCGTGAGTACATTGATTCCGAATTTGAACGTTTCCTCGGTGATCGGGGTATTATACATCAGACTTCGTGTGCTTACACTCCCTCTCAAAATGGGGTTGTTGAACGCAAGAATCGCCACCTCCTTGAGGTCGCTCGATGCCTTCTTCTCCAGCGACACCTTCCCAAGTTCTACTGTGGTGATGCTGTCCTGACTGCTGCCTACCTTATTAACCGCATACCTACTCGTGTCCTCGGGGATAAATCCCCTCTCAATGCTCTCCATCTTTCCCCCTCTCATCTTTCTCCTCGGATCTTTGGATGTGTCTGTTTTGTCTACGTGCATCCGAAATCCAAGCTTGACTCTCGTTCTCTCAAGTGTATCTTTATTGGGTACTCGCCTACCCAGAAGGGGTATAAATGTTTTCACCCCCCCTTCAAAGCGGACATTTGTCACGATGGATGTCGTCTTTCGGGAGTCCGAGTCATACTACGAGTCCTCTCTTCAGGGGGGGTCTTCAATGGAAGAGAGTTCACGCATTTCTACTATTCCCTTACCTATTCCTCCTCCCTCACCTATACCGTCACCAGCTGTCATTGGAAATATCAGTACCCCTCCGTTACCTCTACCTTCACCACCCACCATTACTGCTCCCTCCTCGATTCCGCCTCCTTCACTTCCTCTCCAGGTGTACACTCGACGGAACAGGAGACCTGCTCCCGTGCTTAGCTTACCAGCTCCATCACCTGATACGTTGACAGGGACTCAAGGTAATCTTTCTTCCACCCAACATCCGATGTCCAATTTTGTTTCATATGCCTTGCTAACCCCCCTACACAGAGGCTTTGTTTCCTCCCTATCCGCCATCTCGATTCCCTCCACCTGGCAGGAAGCCATTGAGCATCCCAAGTGGCGAGGTGCCATGCATGAGGAGATGTTAGCCCTTGTGAAGAACCACACTTGGGACCTATCAACTCTCCCTCCAGGAAAGACTGTGGTGGGATGTAAGTGGGTGTTTTCGGCCAAGCAAAACCCCCAAGGGTTAGTTGAACGGTATAAGGCTCGGTTAGTTGCCAGAGGTTATACTCAAACTATGGGCATTGATTATCAAGAAACCTTTGCGCCCGTGGCAAAGACTCCATACGTGTACTCCTCTCATGTGCCGCCTGCAGAGGGTGGACACTATCCCAGTTGGATGTTAAGAATGCTTTTCTGCATGGGGAGTTAAAGGAAGAGGTGTATATGTCTTTACCACCGGGGTTTACCCCAAGAGATTCTGAAGGTAAAGTGTGCAGGCTTAAAAAGGCGTTGTATGGCTTGAAACAGTCTCCCCGGGCCTGGTTTGGTCGGTTCCATAAGGCTATGGTGAGTTTTGGATACTCCCAAAGCCATGCTGACCACACCCTGTTCGTAAAGCACATACAGGGTAGAGTCACTACCCTCATCGTCTATGTGGATGATATTGTTATAACAGGTGATGACATTATAGAGATTGCAAAGCTCAAACAGAGGCTGGCAAAGGAGTTCGATGTGGGACCTTGGAGATCTCCGATACTTCTTGGGGATTGAAGTTGCTCGTTCTAAGCATGGAATATTCATCTCCCAAAGGAAGTACATCTTGGATTTGCTTCAGTCGTCTGGAATGAGTGGATGTCGCCCTGCTGAGACCCCTATCGAAGCCAACCATGGGCTAGGAAGGGATGATGGCTCTCCGTTGGAGGATATTGCTGGCTTTCAACGACTGGTTGGGCGTCTCATTTATTTAGCTCATACTCGTCCTGATATCACATATGTCGTTGGAGTCATAAGCCGGTTTATGCATTCACCCAAAGCCAGGCACTTGGAATCTGCCCACAGGATTCTTCGCTACCTCAAATCCTCTCCAGGGAAAGGTATCCTGTTTTCTCCGAACAACGAATTAAATGTGGAAGTATACACCGATGCCGACTGGGCAGGATCTGCTGATGATCGGAGGTCTACATCTGGATATTGCTCGTTTGTTGGAGGAAACTTGGTCACTTGGCGAAGTAAGAAACAACATGTGGTGGCCAGATCCAGTGCTGAGGCAGAATTTTGTTCGATGGCACATGGAATCTGCGAAGGCCTCTGGATCCGATATCTCCTGAATGATCTTGGAATGAAACATAATGATCCTATGAAACTCTACTGTGACAGTAAAGCTGCTATCAGTATTGCACACAACCCTGTCCAACACGATCGCACGAAACATGTCGAGGTTGACCGTCACTTCATCAAAGAGAACATTGAGAGAGGTGTTGTGACCACTCCGTTTGTCTCCTCTGGACAACAGCTTGCGGATGTTCTCACAAAAGGATTAAGCACTCGAGCCTTTGATGGGCTTATATGCAAGTTGGGCATGAAAGACATCACACGCCCAACTTGAGGGGGAGTGTTAGATTTGGGGGTTATTTTCTGTATTTGTTATTTATCCTTTTATGGTTTTGTCTTTTGTACCCTTAGGAGTCTCTCCTATATATAAAGGAAACCTCCCTTGTTCTAAGAATATAGAATCTCATTTGCAACAGTAAGTACATAAATATAAGTTTACATACGTTCATACATTGCTTCAATCCTAGATAAAAGTAGATTTAACTCTCAATCTTCAAGACAGATTCTCAGCCTTATTGTGATTTGTGAACAACTTCAATGAAATAGAGGATGAAAAAGATACCTTTTCCTCGGAGCTGTGCTTCGGTAATCTAATGAATCCAGGTCGAACAGTTTGATTGGTTGCATGACACTTTGTGGATTGATGCTCACAGAGCTGAACTTCAAGAAAGGATTCCATCACCTAAATCATTAAAAGCGCAATTTTAAATTTAAAGAGAAGAATAATGATGAAAAATCCCCTATAACTTTGCATAATTATAGGGACCTCCCCACTAACTTTCAAACTTCCAAAAAATTTCTTCTAAGGCTACTGGAAATTTTTTTGTGCATTTAAGTTAACACAATATAAACATGGGGGAAGTTTTGGTAATTTTGAAAGATAGAGAGGATGTCCCAATAATTATGCAAAATTGAAGGGGAGGTCCCAGCAAATGATCCTTCAAAGAAATATGAGAAATGACAACTTGTGGTTTTAAGTAGCATACAGTACCTGTTTAGGAAGTCTTGGGTTTTGAAGGAAAGAGTATTCCCTGAAACCAATTTTCGGTCCAAATTCCTTCTCCGGATGGTCACTCAACATAATATTTACCTAAATGATTGAAAATTTGTTTTGGAGAAAAGTTGATGAAGGTCAGAAAGACCGTGTGATGATAAACATACGATTATTCATATATAGATCGTATTAGTATAAGTTAAAGAGTTACATCCTATCATGGATCAAATGATTTCAAGCTAATTTATACAGGTATTAAAGGTAATTTTAAACCAAGTAGTAAGTACTCTAGCAATTGATTTCATAATCATCGCCAAAATGCAGTTGCATCCAAAGCAATAGAAGGCGCTTAGAGGAACAAAAAATAGTTAAGATGATGATGGTCATGAAGACCATAGAGTTTATGGCTGACAATATAATCACACATTGGAAAACTCATGCAAACTTGTGTAATTAATATAGATCATGGACCCCTCCACCCATAACCAATTGGTTTTGAGTTGGATGCTTAAGTTTAACATGGTACAAGGCTGACTATGGTCAACAGCTCACTTCGATGTCAACTGGCTAAAGAAACTCACGTGTTAGAGGCCAAAAATCTTACACGTGAGGGGACGTGTCGAGAATATAGTCTTGCATCGGAAAACCTATGTAGCCTTGTCATAGATATTGGGCCCTTCCATCTACAACTAACTAATTTTGAGTTAAATGCATAAGTACTAACAATTATAAACAAAATTATTTCTATACCCCATTCAATGAAAGAAGAAGTGAGAAAACTATAGATCCTAACTTAATACAAATGATTCGAACTCATACAGCACAATAGCTGCAACATTAGACCATGTAGCAAGGGTTCCCACAACTCACTGAACATTTATAATCAAAGTGCAATGTATCCAATGCAATATAAAGCACAGAAGAAAAATAAAAAGGACTCGTGAACTATTGCCAAATATTTTTAAAATAATCATTCATTTTACACGATTGCTGAATGATAAAGAAGAGATGATAATAAGCATGCACAGGATAAGCAGGTGAAATTAGAGTAATGTAAAGCATGGAAAGTATCCAAGGCTAATGAATCTCGATATCTCTAGCAGTAAATTGGCAGGCTCTAGGACACTGTACCTCAAATACATGGTCCATAGGACAGAGAAAAGGTTGTCTGGTTAAAGTTCCTTCCATTATTCCAGGATGTCCAAACCACATTCTGTCTAATCTGCACCATAGTGGAGGCATTACCTAAAACAGAATAAAAGATTTAACAATTTCATTCATGAATATGCCTAATATATATAAATCATATGAAGAATAGAATATGAGACACTTTGAGATTGAAGATTGTTTTCATTTTTTTTTAAATTTTATCCAAACACATTGATGCAAGGGTAGACTAAAATGATGGTCGTCCTAAGATGTAACTAAATGAAATGCGGCGTGGCTACGAACTACCCCTAACATGAATGCATATCTATTTGTCAGTCAAATTAAAATGGCAATAGTAATAATTAAAATAAAACAGAAGCATGAGCGAAGTTGTTCACGAATGTTGATTAGAGAAAGCAAGTTCCATTCAACAAGCAACCGAGGCGCAATTACTTTCAAACACGTGCCGAATAGGCCGTGCAAATCACGTGATTTCACAATACTAAAAACAAATATAAGATAGCATCCAATAAAACATGTGTCCAAATACACAATAATAGAAAATAGTAATTCCAAATAATGACTTACGCATGAAAGTGGCGGCGGAGTCGGGCAAGGAAATCAAAGGTGGTCAGCTCTCTTTAGGGCTGTAGGCGGCTGGATTGTGGTCAGGTGGGGCTCGGGTAGAGGATTGGAGTGGGGAAGGTGTAGGATTTAGGGTGTGAGAGGGTTGTGGAGGGATAGAGGGCCACGGGAGGCAGAGAGAGTGAGGTTCGGGGTCAATGGAGGGGAATCAGGTATATGGGGAAGGGAGTGATCGGGGTCCTGGTAGGCGGTGGGCTAGGGGATAGGGTGGGAATGGAATAGCGGGGTGAAGGCAGTTGGAAAATGGGTTGTAGGTGTCGCCGCTTGGCGTTCAGGTGGCTGTATGGAGGGAGGGATGCGGCTGAGGGTTTATGGGAGGGAGGAAGGTGTGGCGTGCCTTTTTATTTTTGTAATGCATATGCACTTTTCAGCAAATGAATCTGGGTCGAAGCAGCTTAACCACTTTGGTCTGATATGTCAACTCATCTTCTTAGCAACATTCCCCATTTATATTTAGTAGTTTGCTTCCTGATTATACATATAAAAGTTGACTAATTATCTCAGATATAAACCTAGCATCTAAATGGTACCTGAACAAACAACTCTTGTAATTATGAAGGAATTTAAGTCTGTTTGGAAGTTACCACTAATGCTTACATTTTTTTGTAAGTTCAAGGCTAGTGCATATCAGTAGCGCCCTAGATAGATTGCACGATGATGAACCTTCGCTCGGCTCCTTTGAAACAGGGGTGTAGCTCTGTATGGCATTGGATAGATGTTTGGCATCTTTTCTAGGTGTTCCTGTTGTGACTTGATTACATTAAGAAAGTATATTCTCAGGTGCACAATGCTACCTTTCATTATTGTAATCTTCAAGTTAGTGAATTTGACTGCCTAATTATAGTTTATACAACAGATAGAAATTGTTAGCAGTTGGTGAAACTATCGAGTACGAGCATGATTACTGCATGAAGTAAATGCTCTCTACTCCTACGCATGGCTAAACATATGTGACTTCACTGACCATTTATGACCAGTATGTTATATTTGGTTCGGATCCGGGATTTGGATCCGGGATTTGGATCCAATATTTATGGACATATATTTATATATATATATAAATGGTTATGGGATATATATATACAGATATATATAATTTATGTTAAAACTGCCAACAAAACCGTGAACAGTTGCAGCCCCTCCTTTTTACGTGAGTTACTTTGGAGAAAAACTGCCAGGAGAATAGTATAAGCCCGTAGCTTTTTGCTTTGGAGTAACTGCCGCCTGTGAGGAGTTGCCTGGGAGAAAAGATATTGCAGCCTGGGAGAAAAGAAATCGTAGCCTGGGAGAAATTGATCTTGCCGCCAGCCTTCCTCTCTCTCTCTCTCCCGTTTCTCTCTCTCTCTCTTGTGCGACGGGGAGGCCGCCGCCGGCCTTGGTGTTTCGCCGTTGGAGAGAGTAGTGTCGCCGGTCTTGGAGGTGAGCCGCCGGCGTTGGAGAGGGAGTCGTTGTTGGGCTCGGCGGAGATCGCCGTTGACGTTGAAGGCTTGCGTGTGTGCAGTTAGCCTTGACGGCGTTTTGATCTCGGTGGTGGCGTTTGTCTCCGGTGGCGGCGTTGGTCTCCGGTGGTGGTTGCGGTTGAACGTCGGAGATTGACGTTGAAGGTTCCGACGAACCTTGTGCGTCCGTTAGTCGGATTGCAGTCCAAATTTCTACACTCACGCGGATCGTGCGCGTCCGGCGCATCTGCGGTGTTCCACCGGACGGTCTATTTCTTCACTTGTTATTTCCTTGTAATTGCTTTTATATAAATATATACTTGTGATTGTGCGCCGGCGGGTTTGCCGCGCGCAGTTTTTGCCTATATTGTATTCTTGTTTCCTGCAATTTTATAGCAGTGCACTGTGGTTTGCACCTGATTTCACAACAAGTGGTATCAAAGCCAGGTTCGGTAGACGACCGTGATTGGACGTTCTAGGAAGGGTTTGATTGCGGTGGTGAACGACTAGGTCCTCTTCCCACTCTCTCAGATCCGACCTTTGAACAAATCAGGTCTTCTAGTTTGCTGAGGGAAGCTATGGCAGGGAAGAATTCAGTGTTGGCAAGGTATTCAGTGGAGAAGTTTGACGGCAGCGGGAATTTCTGCCTATGGCAGATTCGGGTCAAGGATATGTTGGTTGAGCAGGGGTTGATCCAAGTGTTGCGGGGGCGTGATTCTTTGCCCGATCCGGTGAAGGATTCTGAGTGGACTGAGATGGATGAGCGCGCAACTAGCGCTATTCGGATGTGCGTCGACGACAAGGTGCTGTTCAACATCGGTATTGAAGAGTCCGCTGTCACGTTGTGGGAGAAGCTTGAGGGACTCTACATGAGCAAGTCGTTGACCGCGAGGCTGTTACTGAAGCAGAGATTGTACGACCTGAAGATGCAGGAGGGTGGTAACCTACCGGAACACTTCAATGTGTTCAATGAACTTCTTAACCAACTGCATGTGGTTGGTGTGAAGGTGGAGGAAGAAGACAAAGCCCTCTTGCTTCTTACCTCGCTCCCAGCGTCATACAAGCACATGGTGACTACGCTCCTGTATTGGAAGGATACGGTGGGGCTGGAAGAAGTCACGTCGGCTCTGTTATCCAGTCAGATGTTAAAGGACCCCACTCCTAGGGGTGACCAGATCTTGGTAGCGCATGGACGCGGGAGGAGTTTTGACAGAGGATCGAGCAGTGCACGAGCTCGGTCGGCGTCGAAGAAGGCAGTGACGTGTTACCACTGCAGACAGGTTGGTCATATTAGGAGAAATTGTCCGCAGCGTGCAGGAAGTTCTGGAACTTCGAAGGATGTCCAAGATGCGGGCTTAGTGACATTGGACCTGGAAGGAGATGACGGATTTTATTGCGTCACTGAGAGTCTGAGTGACTCTGATAGCTGGATTTTGGATTCTGGTGCTTCGCAGCACATTTGCTCAGATGCAGGGATGTTCAGTTCACTGGAGGTGACGTCTGGGTCGGTCTTTCTGGGTGACGGCTCAGCATGTGAGGTCACGGGGACAGGGACGGTGGACATCAGGACGCATGAAGGAGCAGTGCGTAGACTTGAGCAGGTACATCTGGTACCTAAGCTACGCAGGAATCTGATTTCGTTGGGCAGATTAGACTCCGGTGGGTGCAGTTTTGCATCGAGAGGTGGAGTTCTGACGGTAAGGCGAGGGCGCACCGTGCTCATGCGAGCTGAGCAGCGCAGTAGTTTGTACTGGCTGATGGGGACCACGATGCGAGGTGGTGTGCCCATGATTTCTACGACCGACAGGGTGGATGGTCGAGGTGGTGCAGGGGATCGCCCTTCTGGTAGTCTGACTAGGCGAGTCAGATTCAGCGATCCGATTGCGTCAACATTCGGGGGTTGAGCCCGAGCAGGGATGAGTCGACTGGAGCAGGTCGGTTGACGCCTCAGGTCTTTGAGGTGGTGCTTCGCGCAGGTGGTGCTACGTGCAAAGTTGCTTGGTGCAGTTGATGCTTCGTGCAGGTGGTGGTTCTGGATCCCAAATCAAGGTGGTGATTGTTATATTTGGTTCGGATCCGGGATTTGGATCCAATATTTATGGACATATATTTATATATATATATATAAATGGTTATGGGATATATATATATAGATATATATAATTTATGTTAAAACTGCCAACAAAACCGTGAACAGTTGCAGCCCCTCCTTTTTACGTGAGTTACTTTGGAGAAAAACTGCCAAGAGAATAGTATAAGCCTGTAGCTTTTTGCTTTGGAGTAACTGCCGCCTGTGAGGAGTTGCCTGGGAGAAAAGATATTGCAGCCTGGGAGAAAAGAAATCGTAGCCTGGGAGAAATTGATCTTGCCGCCAGCCTTCCTCTCTCTCTCTCCCGTTTCTCTCTCTCTCTCTCTTGTGCGACGGGGAGGCCGCCGCCGGCCTTGGTGTTTCGCCGTTGGAGAGAGTAGTGTCGCCGGTCTTGGAGGTGAGCCGCCGGCGTTGGAGAGGGAGTCGTCGTCGGGCTCGGCGGAGATCGCCGTTGACGTTGAAGGTTTGCGTGTGTGCAGTTAGCCTTGACGGCGTTTTGATCTCGGTGGTGGCGTTTGTCTCCGGTGACGGCGTTGGTCTCCGGTGGTGGTTGCGGTTGAACGTCGGAGATTGACGTTGAAGGTTCCGACGAACCTTGTGCGTCCGTTAGTCGGATTGCAGTCCAGATTTCTACACTCACGCGGATCGTGCGCGTCCGGCGCATATGCGGTGTTCCACCGGACGGTCTATTTCTTCACTTGTTATTTCCTTGTAATTGCTTTTATATAAATATATACTTGTGATTGTGCGCCGACGGGTTTGCCGCGCGCAGTTTTTGTCTATATTGTATTCTTGTTTTCTGTAATTTTATAGCAGTGCACTGTGGTTTGCACCTGATTTCACAACACAGTACAACATGTTTCTTGGTATAAGTCCAGCAAAAACAAATAACGGAACATTTGAAACAACTTCAGTGACATGGGTGTCTAACAAAAAGGGAGAGATGGCATTGACATGTATAAATCATTGTAATGAAAGAGCAAAGTATAGCTCAATAAGTACGGTAAGAATATACACACGAATGATTACTCACCAAAGTTCGATTTACCAATGTTGCTATCGCAAGAGCAGTCCTTATTTGCTTCAACTGCAAATTAAGCAAGAATTTCATTTTTTATTCTCAAGATGGGGTAGGAAGGAAAATCTCCCCACTCAAAATGGAAAAAAAATGGCTTGGTTTCTACAGAAGCTTGGAAAACTGCTACTACTTCGACAGAAACCAGATATAATGCTTACCTGGTAATTTACCAATGAGAAATGAGATTCAAGTGTATGCGCACCATCTAATAACAAATCCTTTGGTATATTCGGTTTAAAAGACAAGAAACCTCCTGTAAGAACCATTGAACTAGTTTAACTTCAATGAAAACACAAACTGTGCAAAATTATTACATGAATTTCAACAAGTTGATTGACATAGTTACCAGAAGGCCAATATTGTTCCTTTAACAACGTATCCAACTTTAAAATCAAAAACTTTTATTTTTCTACATCAATGGGATAGGCCCAGGTTGAATTGCTTCATAACTAATCAGTATTCCGGTTTGACCTAAATACTGGCATTCTCAGCAAAACTAACTATATGGAAAAAGTTAAGAGTTACATGCACCTTATTAGTTGGAAACCATCATCATTGAGTTACAGAACCGAAGCATGGTAACATTTTTTATAGGGATCACATCACAGAAGGGTCTACAAAATGATTGGAGCCGTTCATTTTGGGCACACCTGGGTCTACACAATGATTGGAGCCGTTCATTTTGGGCACACCTGGTGTCAAAGTTGGAGACTAAATTGCAAAGCCTAAGAAAATCCCTCCCCCTCCCCTTGGTCGGTCCCCTCCACCTCCACCTCCAGCCATCACCACCACCACCTCCAGCCATCACCACCACCTCCAGCCAATGGCGGATCCACGTGGAGACACACCCGGGCACGTGCCCGGGTCAAAAATTTCGCGAAATAGCAGAGACGCCCGCTCGTTTTTTAGTTTTCCCCTTCCGCGACCAGCTAACCCCGCTCGACGCAGCGACATTGCCCTAATCCCTCGCCGACGCTTTGAGACGACGACGAGCGAACGGAGGATGACGGCTCAACGACTTGATTTCAGGTATGCTACGCGGCTCCACTATTGATTTCCTTTTGTTTAGGGCTTACAGCAGTCCATAAGTCCATTCCTCTTCTCTCCTGTTCAGGTATACTTCGCGTTCGCGGCTCCCCTTTCAAAATTTCAGCACTCATCAGTCGGCAGTCCGGCTTCGCTGCAAGGCTCATAATTTTTTTCCTCACATTCTGTAAGCGTTTCATTTTCATCTTCAATCTTAATCTTCTTCTCGCGGTAAAGCTCGGACATTCCATTATTTCCATACTTGTTCAGTTGTTCCTCGGAACTGAAGAAAAAGCAGGTGTGAGTTTTGTTGCTCTAGGTTTATCTCGGATAATTTTTTACTGTTATTTTTTTCATTTTTTTGCCCTGCTTCATGGTCCAGATTACTCATTTCCAACTGCATCTGAGTTTTGTTCCTCTATTTGAGCTCTGAGAGCATGAACGACCATGTCAAACTCATTTATTTTGATCAAAATAGCTGATTTTTCTTGAATTAATGAATTCTTTTCAGATTCTTCCTGCACAAGTACATTTCTTACATCATTTAATTGGAGATTAACCTTCTACCTCTTCTATTTGAGTTTTGAGTCCATCAATGTCTATTCCATCTTCATTTATTTTTCTCAAAAGATTCTATTTTTCTTCAACTAGTGAATTCCTTTCATGCTCTGTTTTCATGAGAGCATTTTTCATATTAGTCCGTTGGAGATTGGCAGATTGGATTTGAAGGTCTAGATTACTGATTTTCAATTTCAGTTGGTAATTTTCATTGTCCAACCGTTCAATTTGATCTCTGAAACTATCAATGACCATCCCACTCTCATTTATCTTACTCAAAACACCTGTTTTTTCTTCAATCAGTGAATTCCTTTCAAATTTTTGCTTTAGTTTTGATAGTTTCTGTTTATTATCCTCCAGCTCCATCTTCAAATTTACTTGTTTTCCCATAATTTATTTTTGGCGGGTTGATTTTTCTTTCCGTCACTTGTAATAATTTATTTGCATTTTGAATAAAAAATTATCACAAATAATCATTTTATAGGGTGCCCGGGTCGATCTAAAATCCTAGTTCCACCACTGCCTCCAGCCATCACCACCACCACCACCAGCCACCACTTTGGACGGCATCCCCCTTCCCTCCACCACCACCTCCACTTATCCGCACTCAAATAACTATCTAGTAACCGTCTGTTATGGGCTTCGTTCCCGGTTATTATCTTTAGGGTTTTATTATATCGTTTGGTGTTATTGTTCAATGTCGCTATGTCTTAGTTTTTAAGTCCAAGTGTCAGAATTTATTTACATTTATGCCCTTGTAAGTCTATTTAAGGGACTCACTGAGTCTTTTATAGGTATCCAAGAAGTATTTTCTATTTCCTTTGTCTTGTGTACGAGATTTTGATAGCTCTCTCCTCCCGAGCACGCCCGGCCTAGGCAGTCGCGGTTCCGGCTCCACAGTATCCTCTCCGCCTCCAGCCACTACTCCGGCGAGCTCATAACATTGTCTACCCATTACCTCCCCAAACTACCAATCAACTTCCCAAATAGCTTCCCCAAGTAATCATAACTACCTCCACAATTCCTCACTACCTTATCCCCCAAACATCCCAACTGCACCCTTCACTATCCAGCAAATCAAAACTGCACCCCGCTCAACCTGGAACTGCCAAAACACCCACTCTCCACTGAAGACAGCAGCCCCTCCCCCATAAGCCTCCGCTTAAATCCCATCTCCAACCCATCAGAAGGAATCTCCCACATCTGAACAATTTCCCCAAGGTCTCTATGGCCACCGACATTTCACCGAACATTCACCGAGCCTTCTATCCCATAATCATGTGAGTTTATCTCCTGGTTGTAATTTCTTTTTGCTAAATTGTGTGTTAATTCACTGTTTTTAAAGAATATTGTTTGTAATCTTTGTTCCAACATTATGTTGCGATTTGCTGGGTTTTATTTGTTCAAGTATTTGTTTTATTGTTCTCTTGCAAGTGTACATCATTATTTACTCCCTTACTTGAAATTTTGCTTACTTGTGATTGTCGTGTTATATAATTTATAATTTTCATTTGTTGCAAGCTTAATTACCGGTTACGTGCCTCATTCCTAGAGTGCCTCATTCCTAGAGTCGGCCTTTACTTTGCTAGACTCACCCTGCATCACGTGTTTTCTTGTTTTAAAATTGTATTTGATTGTGTCTTGTAATATTGTTTATAAATTTTATTCTTGCAAGTTCAGTTGCCGATTATGTGTCTCATTCATATAGTTGAATTTTACTTTGTTAGGCCCATCATGAATCACTTTTTTTTTATAACGGAAGGTAGAATCCATAATTTACATAGTTCAAAAATTTTATGTTGAGTGTAAGTGGTTCGGTATGGGTCGGTTTGGACCCAAGCTGAAATTGGCATTTTCGGTTTTGCCACGGTTCGATTCTGTTAGAGAATATAGGAAAACATATGTAAAGACCCATATATTAGGCCCATTTATTCTCCTCTCTTTTAGTCCCACATCTCTTGTAAAGGATTTCTTCCTCCTCTCTCTTCCTATATATTTGTATCCATACTTGTATTTACCTTAATAAGTGAATATACCACAAGGTTTTATACCAATTCTCTACATGGTATCAGAGCACTCGGTCCAAAATTTCCGGTCTCCTATTTTCTGACCCCCCCCCCTTTCCTGTCGACCTCTCGCGGTCTCCTTTTCTGAGACCGCTCCACCTGCCGCTGCTTCCAGCATTGCTCCCACATTTCCCTCTCCTCTTCTTAGCTTTTTATAGCCTGCTTCCTTTGGCGCGTGGGACCCATCTCTTCCTCCTTCCGCTTCTCTGCTCTGCCCGCAGCAGCTCGCGCGGTCTCCTCTGCTCCGCAAAAGGCTCGAACGATCTCCAGCCGTGCGATCTCCGCTCCTGCTCGCCTAACTCTTGCGCGGTCTCATCTGCTGTCGTGCGGTCTTATGCTCGCCTAACGTTTGCGGCCTGCTTCCTGCGATCTTCCTGCGAGCCTCCGCTCCTGCTCGCCGCGATCTTCCGCTCCTGCTTGCTGCGATCTTCCTGCGAGCCTCTTCCGTGCGGTCTCCGCTCCTGCTCGCTGCGATCTGCGAGCCTCCTGCCAAGACCGCCAAGACCGCCAAAGCCGCCATCTCGCGCGACCTGCCAAGACCGCCAACTCGAGCGACCTCCCCGAGCTTTCTGCGACCTGCCGAGACCGCTCTTGCCGCTACTTCGCTCGCCCTCGGTCAAGCGATCTTGTGCTGCTCTGCTTTGGCCGCTGCTCTGTTCGCTGCCAATGCCGCTGCGGGCTCCTCTCTGGCCGCTGCTCCTTGTCTCTAGCCGGCTTCTCTTCCAATGGCCCTTGACGATTCCTCCTCCACTACCACACCGTCTCTGTCTGTTGTTTGCTCCATGCTTATCAAGGTTACACCTCCATCTGAGGCCCCACCAAGTTTTTCTCCAGCTCTTTTCCAACATCCGCTCCTTCCAACACCTACTCCTGGTTCCTCTGCTCGCGGTGGCCGTTCCCCATCTCGGGGACGAGGACGTGGTGGCCGACCTCCTTTAAAGTGTACTTACTGTGGCCGTGACGGTCACCGTGAAACAACCTGCTACCGTAAGCATGGTCTCCCTCCTCATCTTGCTGCTACTTCGGCACCTCCTGCTGCGTCTTCACCGGCCGATCAGTCTGGTCCTACTCGACAGGAATATGATGACCTACGCTCCCAGTTCCAACAGCTTCAAGGCAGTCTTGGTCGTTCTTCTGGCTCAGTTGCCTCTTTTTCTACTGAAGGTATAACCTGCCTATCTCACTGTTCTCATTGGATCGTGGACTCTGGAGCGACGCATCATATCACCTCCCAGAAACCACCTCAGTATCTACAGACGTCTCACCCTCCGTCTATTATTGTCACAAATGGCGCTACTACTCCGGTTGCTGGTGCTGCTGATCTGCACCTCACTCCCACTCTAACGCTCTCCTCGGTTCTTCATGTTTCGGGCTCTCCTTTCAACTTACTCTCTGTGAGTCGTTTGATACAAGATCTTAATTGCTGTGTAACCTTCTCTTCCTCTTCTTTTGTTTTTCAGGATCGCCGCACACGGAGTATCATTGGTAGCGGTCGGCTGATGAATGGGCTCTATCTCTTGGATCTCCCACCTACCACTCTCTTGACTGTATCCACAGCTGACTGGCATCGCCGTCTTGGGCATGCTCCTCTTCCAGTCCTCCGCAAAGCTCTCCCTGATGTACCTCTTCACGAGTTTACATGCGAAGCCTGCATCTATGGCAAGCAACATCGTTCCTCCTTTTTCCCTTCATGTACCAGGAGCACGACTCCGTTATCTTTAGTTCATTCTGATGTATGAGGTCCTTATAAGGTCCCAAGTATTTCTGGCTATCGTTACTTTGTAACTTTTATTGATGATTATTCCCGTGTTACCTGGTTATATTTACTTCATGATCGCTCTGAGCTACCATCTGTGTTTCGTGCCTTTGTGACTGAATCACGGACACAATTCTCCACTCCACTTAAAATAATTCGAACTGACAATGCTCGCGAGTACACTGGCCGCTCCTTTTCTACTCTCTGCACAGAGTTTGGCATAATTCACCAAACATCTTGTGCCTATACCCCCCAACAAAATGGCGTCGCCGAACGGAAAAATCGTCACCTTCTGGATGTTGCTCGTGCACTCATGGTTCAAATGCGGGTACCTACGGAATACTGAAACTTTGTCGTCTGCACTGCTTGTCATCTCATTAACCACATGCCTTCCTCCGTTCTTAACTTTGCCACTCCCATAAAACTCCTCTTCCCATCCACTACTCTCTTTCCTATTCCACCTCGAGTTTTCGGTTGCGTCTGCTACGTCCACCATCTCGGTCCGCCTACCGATAAGCTTGCCCCACGAGCTGCCAAGTATATGTTTGTCGGCTATTCTCGGACTCAAAAAGGATACGTGTGCTACTCTCCAACCACCGGCAAAATCATTGTCTCACCTGATGTTACGTTCTGTGAAGACCAATCATTCCACTCTCCCTCTGTTCCAAACACATTACCTTCCACTATTGTTCGTCCTTTTGTTCCGACGGACACTACTCCCTCACCATCTCCGCCCTCTACGGTACCTCCACCATCTCCATCTACTACACAGCCTCCTCCCATCATTCACGTATACTCTCGTCGTAAATCTAAGGATGGTCCCCGTCAGACGCCCTCTGCTACCGATGCTTCTCCATCAGTGGTTGATCCAGCATCCGCCTCTATAGCTCATCCTATGGAAAACCACGTGTCTCTCCACCGGCTATCTTCACCTCTTCACCGGTTTGCTACCTCTCTTTCTTCCATTTCCCTCCCTACCTCTGTGCAGGAAGCGCTACAGCATCCGGGGTGGCGCGCTGCGATGGAAGAAGAGATGGTCGCTCTCCGAGCTAATCACACTTGGGAGTTGGTACCTCATCCTCCCGGCCAACACTGTGTCAGCTGCAAATGGGTCTTCGCTGTCAAACAAAATGCTGATGGGACTATTGACCGCTTAAAGGCTCGTCTCGTCGCCCGCGGTTTCACTCAACAACAAGGCTTGGACTACGACGAAACCTTCTCCCCCGTAGCCAAGTTAAACACTGTTCGTGTGGTGATCTCCGTCGCTGTCCACCGTCGTTGGCCTCTTATTCAGTTAGATATTAAGAACGCCTTCTTGAACGGTGATCTCCAGGAGCCAGTGTATATGTACCAACCTCCCGGGTTTGAGACCACGGGGGAGTCTCGTGCTGCCTATGTTTGCCGAATTCTGAAAGCTTTCTATGGCCTCAAACAATCTCTGAGAGCTTGGTTTGATAAATTCTGCAGAGTCCTACTGGCACTTGATTTTCGATGAAGCTCTGCTGATTTCTCTCTATTCATCAAAGAAGGACCCACGGAACTGTGATCCTCCTTGTGTATGTTGATGATATCCTGATCACTGGGGACGACATCTCTGGGATACAACAACTCAAGGAGCATCTGAACTCGGCATTCCAGACAAAGGATCTTGGCAATCTTAGATACTTCCTCGGAATTGAAGTCGCTCGTCGACCCGATGGGTTGGTCTTATCCCAACGGAAATACTGCATTGACTTACTTCAAGAGGCAGGTTTCTCTGGCTGCAAACCTGCAGATACCCCTATGGATTCAAATCAAAAATTATGTGCAGCTGGTTCTGAGACTGATCAACTCCTTGAGAATCCAGAGTACTACCGACGTTTGGTTGGGAAGCTGATTTATCTTGCAGTTACTCGACCAGATATTTCGTTTGCCGTCGGCGTTGTAAGTCGCTTCATGCACACTCCAAGGACGTCTCACCTCCAAGCTGTTGAGCGCATTCTCCGATACTTGAAAACCGCTCCTGGACAAGGCCTTGTCTACAAACCATCCACCTCGCCTTCTCTTCTTGCTTACTCAGATGCTGACTATGCTGGCTCTTCAGATGACAGGCGGTCCACAACTGGTTTTTGTACGTACTTTGGTGGACATCTTATAACATGGCGTAGCAAGAAACAGGTTGTGGTTGCTCGCTCCTCGGCTGAGGCTGAATATAGAGCTATGGCTGCTGTCGCATCTGAATTAACCTGGCTTGAAGGACTTTTGGGAGATTTGGGTGTCAAACTCTCCTCTCCGGCAACTCTTCTTTGTGACAGTCAGGCTGCTATTCATATTGCCAAGAATCCTGTGTTTCATGAGTGGACAAAGCATATTGAAGTTGATTGTCATTTTGTCCGGGAAAAGGTTCAGTCAAAGAAGATAGAATTGGAACATGTCCCAGCTGCAAAACAAGTTGCTGACATCATGACTAAAGCTCTTCCTCGGTCATTATACCACCAGTTCTTATCCAAGCTGGGTGCGTAGGACTTGTACGCTCCAGCTTGCGGGGGAGTGTTAAAGAATATAGGAAAACATATGTAAAGGCCCATATATTAGGCCCATTTATTCTCCTCTCTTTTAGTCTCACATCTCTTGTATAGGATTTCTTCCTCCTCTCTCTTCCTATATATTTGTATCCATACTTGTATTTACCTTAATAAGTGAATATACCACAAGGTTTTATACCAATTCTCTACAGATTCTAATCAGCTCAGTTTGATGGCTTTTACTGAATAGTGGTGGTTATAGGTGCGAGGGTTGTAGAAAATTTTTAGTGTGAAGTGCTAACTAATATTTCCTTTTGTTTTTTATACAATAGTTTATTTGTAATCATAATGTAGCATACTAACTAATAATCTATTATGTTTTTGTATAATTGTTTATTGTAATCATAATGTACTCGCAATGTAACTATAAATCAAACATTCAAAGTTAATATGTTAGGCAGATGGGCTCGAAGCAGATAAATGATGCTCGTTATTAAATGATTAAATCTTTAGCTGAAAATATGTATGCTAGTGTTCACTGGGCTTCAGGTCATTTATTTTAAGTGTATTCAAGTCATCTAAAAAACATAACCGAATAAAATAGAGTTAGAGCGGTTCGGTTGAATGGGATAAATGACAGTTTAGTATAAGCAGTTTGGTCAGTTTTTGACTTTCCCATATATCTCATATAAACACTACCTAAATATTTTTTATCAAAATCTTCTTCTTAGCGGTCCAGTGAGTACAGACCACCCTCCTTAAAACACAGTTTTGAACCTTGTACATACTAAACAAAGCCACTACTTACTGACAGCTCAGTTATTTATCTTCATAGAAACTAAAAGGATAAGTCAAAATAGAAATTCAGACAAAAAATATCAAATCTTTTTTTATTTGATGATGGTCAAACAGTAAAAGATTGTGTTTATACAACATATTCAGTTTCAGCTAATAGTTGCATACCAAATTTGCAAAAAAAAAAAATTGGTAAAGGGCTTAAATGCATTAACTCAAAATCTAGAAATTAAAACTAGCTTGAATCATTCATATTTCATATTGATCTGCATCACGAGGAGTTTCTGAACAGAATATGGTAAATAACAAAGTCTAAGAGTTAAGAATTCAATTGAAGAGAGAAATGTTCCCAACTATTGCCAGCTTGAACATGCAGCACAATTCACAAAATACCTGGGGAATCATAATAACTTGGCGTATCATGGAAAATCATGGCTTCACGCAATCTATGGCGCTTTCCTTCAGTTCCACCATACTGAAAAGTAGTATGCACTGCATAAGGCTCCAATCTGAGTTGCTGGTACATGGACTGCATATGTCAAAAGAGGGAAAAAAAAGTTTAAATGCTGAAGTTGTGGATTTCAAGAGAATGGTTATCCAAATTACAGTTAAAACAGCAAGGTAAAGGCTTAGCTACTATTTATCCTTTCCAAGGGACTATAATATCATCAAGTATGGAGTTCTTTTCTTAGAAAGGTTCTGCTTAAAAATAGCAAACCATGTAAACAACTTACTTGGACAAAGTATGTGTGCCCACTGCAAAATATACTTGCAGGCAAAATTCCCAACTTGAGATTTCCATCAAATGCATAAACAAGACCATTTTCACCTTCAACTGATGGCCCTCGAACTTTGTTAAGAAGATCATTAAATCCAACCTGGTCCCATAGCTTCTCATTGGCTACAAGAAGATTTTTCCATTCTCTAGCAAGCTTTTTTGAAGAATCAGTTGGACGCCAGTGAAAAATTCCAATATTGAAGGCACCGCTTACTGGTAACATGAATTTTGGAAAATAAAATTATAGTTCTTGGTTGGAAAAAGAGAAAGAAGGAATGAATATAAGTTAGATTTAATCAAACACATGAATTGTTTAGCTACAATTTTTTCAACTTTATTACATGCTTCAAAATATAAAGGTGAAAACTACTGGACTGGGTAGATTGCAAAATAAATTATATTGATGGATAGTCCTTTGCAGAATCTGACTCGGGCTCTCGCAGCTTCTCTATCCTTCTTCACTTTATATGTGCAATTGGGACATCCTTCCCCAATTGTTATGAGGCGAATATTTTTTTTATTTCTCTGCAGATGGTTCACTTTAAATGTGACGAATGTGAATTTGGTGAAACATTGGTGTACCTCATTTTCGATATGGCCATACCAAGTATCAGCTTTTTGCTCGTACTCATACTGATATTTCAGACATTTATCCAACTTCTTTTCTTGATGGTCATTGATGGTGCGTCATATTTAATGACTATTCAAGTTTCACATCTTTATACAGGATGCATGAAAAAATTGTGTTTGCAAGCATTAAACATTTTCTTAAAATGATTAGTGCCCAATATGATATTAAGATAAAGATAATAATAACGGTGTTGTGTATTTAATGGTCTGTTTATAGGAAAATTTCTTAATAATGACATCATCCATCATGAACCTATAAGGAAAGGCATGATGTACTTGGGCATTAGTGAGATTATGACTAAAGATGGGGCGCAATGGCGACAAATGATCCATATAGCCGACCACACCATGGTGGGATAAAGGCTTGAGTGTTGTTGTTGTTGTAATGCCATCATCCATCAAACCTCTCATGTTGTTACTCTAACTCTTACAATTACTGCCATACCATCTCGAAAACTCCCATTAGAAGTGTTTGGTAGTGCATGTTGTTATGAGCCCACGCTGGAGTCGAGCGTGTGCAAGAAGGCGTGAGGAGATCGGTGTTTGGTGACTGGATATTGCTAGCCGACCAACACTCAATTGGATGTTTGATCATCAAAGGTGCTCGACAATTACGTATTTGATTGTTGACCGGCGAACGACGACTGGGCACTTGATCGATGAAATGAGCTTGGCGATTACGTATTTAATCGTTGATCGACGCTCAACGACTGAGTACTGGATCGACATGCATTCGACGACTAGGTATTTACTCAACGACTACGTACTTGATCTTTGAGCATCATTTTATTTCTCTTATGTGGTTTCTCTTAAGTACTCTATTCCATTAAATTAACCCATAAGGGTGGACTTATATGTAATTGTGGTAAGGGGATATATGCGTTATGGAATGAAGGATCTTTTTGAACCCTAAATTAAGTTCACCTTACCATGTGACTCTCCTCCATCCCATCTAGCTAATGGAGCCCAACTCTAAGAGCCACCACCACCGTCAAGGGCCTTCCCTCGGTCTTCCCCATCTCCGCTTCATGTCTACCCTCTCGCCCCCTCTTGCCATCTCCGCTTCATGTCTGCCCTCTCTCTCTCCCCGACCATGATTGGTCAAGGGAGACCTAACAAGTTGGAATTTGAGCCACCATGGACGATCCTCCAAAGCCGGTAATCGAAGCTTTGGAAGGCCGCGGACCAGTGTCGTGTGCACTGATGAGCCTGAGAGGCTCCTCCTCAGACGGCTATACCAACACACCACGCAACAATACGCCATCAATCCTCATTGGCACCACACAACAAGCACTCAGAAGAGACGAAAATGTGGCCTTGTTGGCTGTTGCAAATCATGGAGTCCCTCCAGATAATGATAACCAACCATATTGCAGCCACCATGGCCAAGATCATGCAACAACAAGCCGAGAAAGTCGTCGCCTATGATCTCACCCATCAGATTGAGAACCCAGCAATTGAACAACTCGGACCATCGATAACATTGGTCGCCGAGAATTCCAACCAAGGGGAAGGGGCATAATTGTGCATCGCGACGATAACATGCATGTGGTTGTCGCTAATAGGGAAAAGTTGAGCAATCCAAGAGTCTACTGACAAGTGCAAGTGCAGATTGAGGAGGAAGAATTCATCGCCAATCTGTATGTCGTTCTGCTCACAGAATTCGGTGCGGAGTTGGGGGTTAAGTGGATGGGCGCTTTGGGTCCCATTGTGTAAGATTTCAAGTTACTCGAGATGAAGGTCACACGTAATGACAAGGAGACCAGGCGGAGAGCAAACCGGGCGAAGCCCATCGAACCTCGCCAAGCCATGACATTAGAGGAAAAAGGGAGAGAGGACAAGAAGTACCTCCTTAATAACTTTGGCGACGTGATGGAGAACCCGATGAAACTATCCCAACCACGCCCATGGAACTACCCCCAACTCACCTCCTACTGATGGAAATCACTTCAAACATGGGCCTACACGACGATCAGAGCCATTCATTTTGTGTGGTTTGATGATCCAAGATTTTTAGTTATTTTTTTATTTCTTTATTTTTATTTTAGTGTATTTGGAGGCCTTCATTGTATGACCCATACCAATCGAGATCAGAACTACAAGTAGATGACATGAATAACATTTCAGCTTGACGACTTCATCGGGTAAGCTCGGCGACCACAACAAATTAGCTCGTCGTCCAAATCAGGTCAACTCATCGAGCTCGCATTGTCCTCGCATGGGGTTGGGGTCCACCTGCTGACAACAAGGTATACTCTCCTTGACTTTGCCTATAAATATGATCTCATTATAACAGGTAGGAGGCAGTTCACACCCAGTGAATGTCTCATTTACAGATTTGGCAATCTCACTTACCATCACTTGAACTCGCAGAAAACTTGGTTCGAGAAGAGGAGTTTATATACACTCTTGGGAATACAGCGGGACCACCACAATGTAATATGACCACCTCGTCAAGCAATAAAATAATCTTTTGTCCACTTCTTTGCTTCTTGGTTTTGTGGTCGCTCTCGAACTAGTAGACCTTCGGCATACTACAGTCTGAACTTTGTGAACTGAAACATTGTCTCCTTGCGGGCCGAGATCTTGGCTCCAACAGTCATGATCAGAGAATCACGACCGTCTGGGGAGGCTCCTAAATCTAAAAATAGGGATAGAGGACTTGTTTAGAAGTGATTGAAAGTTAGAGAGAAAATCCTTCTTCTGATCATTGGTGTTGAAGCCGATGTCCGATTGCGAAACTCGGGCATCTCCTCCTTCCTCGGCCGCTTGGCCGGCCAAGCCAAGGTCTCCATCTCCATTTCCAGACACAACCCTCCATCTCTGCCCCCGCCGCCACCTCCGGCCCCCCACCACCACTACCCCACTCCCTCAAAACCACCTTAAACACCACATAAGTAACCCAAGTCCCTCTAACTACCCACCCCCACTATCTATAACCACGCATTAGCCCATCATTATCTAAATCAACATCCATTAACTCTTCCCATAACTTCTCTAACCCACAATCCAATATCCTCTCAAGCCTCACAGCCCGTCAACCCTTCTTCCCCATATAATGAAAATTTTCCCTCATAACTGTTCCCGCACTGCCAGTACAGCAGGAATTCAGTTTATCTTCCCTGTTTTCAGTCCAGAGGAAAAATCCAACCTCTGGATTTATCTCTAGCCCGCTTCCCACCGCCCAGCCCACGTTCAGAACCCACTCTCCACCCAATCGTGCATGTTCCTGGTCCGGACAGCCCAGGAATTATATTTCTGGTCTCTGGAATTGCATTCCAGCACCCAGAATTACGTATTCCAGCAAACAAATCCACGTACATTGTCCCACCGACCTCCCAATCCATTCCCAAACACTACCAGCCCTAGTCCAGCAACAACCGCCATTAACCCACCGACTAAAACTGCCACTCATCCCTGTCCAGTCCTCGGAATCCCTTCTACAAGTCCGGATTCAGTCCACCATTGTCTCCCCGGCCTCTGGCACCTCATCAAATATCCATCTAGCCTTTCATCCTGTGATTATTGTGAATTTGTTGCTTTGTGGTAATTTCTTGAATTACGTATTTCAGCAAACAAATCCACATACATTGTCCCACCGACCTCCCAATCCATTCCCAAACACTACCAGCCCTAGTCCAGCAACAACCGCCATTAACCCACCGACTAAAATTGCCACTCATCCCTGTCCAGTCCTCGGAATCCCTTCTGCAAGTCCGGATTCAGACCACCATTGTCTCCCCGGCCTCCGGCACCTCATCAAATATCCATCTAGCCTTTCATCCAGTGATTATTGTGAATTTGTTTCTTTGTGGTAATTTCTTCTTGTTGAATTGTGTGTTAATTCACTGTTTTTAAGAATATTGGTTTCTAATCTGTGCCAAAGTATCCCATGACTTGTCGAGCATAGTTCGTTTATGTGTTTGTTTAATTGTTTACGTGCACTATCGCATGTGTACTGCCTTACGTATTTCCTTTACTAGAAACTCTCCTTGAATGGGATTATTGTACCGTTATTTTATAAATCTCATTTTGTACGTTATTTGACAGATTATTGTCTACTTCCTATAGGCATTCTTATTAGTCTCATGATACCCCCATTAGAACCGTCTCGCGGCACCTACCAATACATACCTACAGAAAGATGAGACTGAAAGACAATGTTATGCCATGCTCCAGAAGGGATCATCAGGGCAAAGCCAAAATCCCTTCTCTTCACTTGTTCTCCTTTTGAGAAAGAAAGATGACACCTGACAGTTTTGTGTGGACTACCGCGAGCTCCATGCGCGGGTTATGAAAGATAAATTCCGCAACCCGGGGGTGGAAGAACTTCAAGACGAATCACAAAGCATGCAATGGTTTTCCAAAATGGATCTATGTACAAGTTACTATCGAGTACGCATGAATCCACACGACATCGAGAAGCGGCATTCTGCACACACCATGACCACTTTGAATTCTTTATAAAGTCATTTAGCCTCAGTAATGTGATACGTTCCTGAGAGAGGAATCCGGCGAGGGGAAGGGCCGGCGGAGGCGATGAGAGAAAGAGGAGGGAGAGATTGCGAGGATAACTCTATGGAGAAACTCTAAATCACTTTCATCCAAAGATAATGAAAAAGAGTACAGCACCACCCCTTATAAGTAAGAGATGTGGATAACGAAAGAACAGGTGCCAATAGTAAAGCATGCAACATAACAGAATACAAATAAAATAATCATGATGTAGGCACGTCTTCGGTCTCTCCTCCTCCAGACGGACTCGTCATCGTCTTCCTCCGCGTGTAGACCCGCCATGGCGTCTCGTCAACTTGCACGCCCGTAAAAATACCATCGTCTGGAAAATGTGTCGTCCTTAAGGCAGTAGTCAGCGAACTGGTGGCGGAAGTCATCCCGAGGAAGCCATGTGGCGTCGAAATCTTGGTGGTAGCCCAAGCGACAAGGACTTCCTCCAAAGTGGGGTCTCCCTGCAGAAGGCAGCGGCGATCAAGTATCTTGGCCGGGTAGTAGGGCACCTCGCCGGCGAGATCGACGTCGGTCGGGATGTGATCCGTGGTGGCATGTTTGCCCACCACGCGGCGTAGCTGAGAGACGTGGAAGACCGGGTGTATGCGGCTCTCGGCGGGGAAGCGGAGGCGGTAGGCGACCACGCCGATATGCGCTAGTATCTCAAAGGAGCCAAAGAACCGGGTGACTAGCTTCGGGCATTCCCCCGGCAGATGGCGGAGAATGGAGGGCGGCGGCCGGCCATAGACAACCTCGAGAGAGGTGGTACCGACTGCATGGTGGTAAGCGGTGTTGTATGAGTACTCTTCCCAACAAAGCACTTGGCCCATCCACGGGGCTGCTCCCCCACAAAACAGCGGAGGTACGTCTCCAAGCAGCGGTTGAGGACCTCAGATTGGCCATCTGTCTGCGGGTGATAAGAGGTGCTCATGCGGAGGCGAATACCATGTAGCAGGAAAAGTATGGTCCAGAAAGTGCTCAAGAAGAGCGGATCAAGATCGCTCACGATCGACTGAGGGAACCCATGAAGGCGCACGACGCCGCTGATGAAGCTGTCCGCGACTGTGGTGGTAGTGTAGGGGTGACGGAGGGGGAAAAATGGCCATATTTGGACAGTCTGTCCACCACGGCCAAGATACAGTCGAACCCCTGGGAGCGCGGAAGCCGAATAATGAAGTCCATGGTCACGTCCTCCCAAACGCGGTCTGGGATGGGAAGAGGTTGAAGGAGGCCGGCCGGAAACGCTTCCTCGTACTTGTCCTTCTGGCAGACCAAGCAGGCGGCCATGAATGCCTTGACCTGCTGGAACATGTGGGCCAGAAGAGAGAGGCCGCTAAACGGCGGTAGGTACGGAAGGCCCCGGCGTGCCCTCCGGTGGGCGAGGCGTGAAACTCGGCGAGGAGGCGGGGAATGCTCGGTGAAGAGGGTGATAGAGCAAGGCGACCCTTGAAGAACAGGCGGGCCCCTACAAGCGAGTATGGTGGACGGGCGGTGGTGTTAGCGATGAGCGTCGTCCGAATCCGAGACAAAATGGGGTCAGCCTCAACCTTGTGTTGGATGGTCGTCGCGTCTTCACACACCGGCAGAGAGATAGTTGTGAGCTCCGGCAACTGGCTCTGACGAGAGAGGGCACCGACCTCTCGGTTCGCCCTCCCCGGGAGGAACTCGATGGTGAAATCATAACCCAGGAGTTTGGCCACCCACACCTGTTGAGCGGGCATGGCGATCTTCTGCTGGAGGAGGTAGCAGAGGTTGTGGTGGTCGGTGCGGACCACGAAAGGACGGCCCAGAAGATAGGGGTGTCAATGCTGAACGGCGAGAACGAGGCCCATGAGCTCGTTCTCATATGCGGAGCGGCTGCGGATAGTGCTGGAGAAAGCACAATTGAAGTAGGCTATCAGCCATCCGGCCTGCATGAGGACGGCTCCCACCCCGGAGCCCGATGCATCACACTCCGCGAGGAACGGCAGAGAGAAATCAGGCATGGCCTGCATCGGCATGTGTGCTAGGGCCTGCTAAAGGGCGGCAAAGGCGGCGGAGGCAAAGGTCGTCCACTGAAAAGGGACCTCCTCCGACTTCATCAGGAGCTGCGCGAGGGGGCGAGCTAGAGCCCCGTACCCCTGGATGAAGCGGCAATAGTAGCTCGTCAAGCCGAGGAAGCCCCGGACATCCCGCAGGGATGTAGGAATCGGCCAATGAAGGACTGCCGCAATCTTCTCCTCGTCCATGGCGACCCCCCGGGCCGAGATGGTGTGGCTGAGGTAGCTCACCTCCGACGCCCCAAAGGAACACTTCTTCGGGTGGAGCTGGAGGTGATGGCGTCAGATGGTGGTCAGAGTGAGGCGGACGTGCCGATGGTGATCCAGCCAGGAAAAACTGTATACCAAAATGTCATTAAAAAAACGAGAACATGTCGACGAAGTATCGTGTTACCGATGCGCATGCAGAGGAACCGGCTTGGCAAGTTTGCTCGAGGAGGGCGCGCACGGGAAGAGAGGGACGTGAACCGGAGGAGGAAACCGGGCGGGCGGAACCCGGTTCAGCATAGCCGACCGGCCCCCATGCACTATCTTATTTGCCTTATTTTATATGTTGCCTTATGTTAATCCCGAACTCTATATAAGGGACTCTCTACATTGTATTAGGTTATCTTTGGATCAATTATCAAATTTGGGGGTTGCTCCCCTAGTCTTCTCCCTATTCCTCTCTCTCTCTCTAACCCTCTCTCTATATTTCCCGACCCCCCTCTCTCTCTCTTTCCCGCTCGCTATCGCTCAGATCATCGCCCGCCTCCCTTGCCGCTACCGCCCGGCGTCAGTTATTCCGCCTCCCCTCGCCGCTATCGCCGCTGTTATCGGTCGTCCGTTACCTCGTGGGTAATAACTGGTCCGACCCGCCGGTTCGCCCGCTTAGGTCAAGCCGCCGAACTCTCGCCTGCATCCGCAATGGCGCCGAACACTCGCCTGCATCCGAACGATCCCTCCGACGCCGCCGCTCCTGTCGCCGACATTCTCGCCCAGCACAGCAGCCAGTTGGCCACCCAGACCGGCCAAATCGCGTCCCTCCAGTCCTCCTTCGACGCGCTGGTCCTTCGCCTGGACAAGCTTCTGCCCTCGCCAAGCATGCCGCCGCCACCGCTCACGGCTGCGTCCCCTCCGGACACCTCTTCGGTGCTCGGGCTGCCCCCATCCCCGCTAGCGCCGCTCTTCCCTGCGCCAGCCCCATACCCGCAACCTCCAGCGCTACCGCAGGCCGCCGCAGTCCGACAACCGCTCGCGCAAGACGTCCCCTCCTTCTCCGGGACAGATCTGATGGGGTGGATTGCCCGCGCGGAACAATACTTCGACCTTAACAGTACTCTCCCGGCGGATCGCGTCGGCACCGCCATGGTCGGCTTGGAGGGCTCGGCCCTCCATTGGGCACGGTGGCTCCGTCAGATCCAACCTCTCATCCCGTGGAACGAGTTCAAGCAAGAAATGATTACTCGCTATGATTCCCGCTACACCGGCTCCGCCATCGAGCGGCTCTGCTCTGCCCGTCAGTCGACGACCGTGGATGCGTACATCGACGACTTCGTCGCGCTCGTCACGCAGGTGTCGGGCCTCCCACCCGACCATTATTTGGGTTTCTTTCTGCAAGGTCTCCGCCCGAACATCCGTTCTCGCCTCCGCACGCACCACCCCCACACGGTCTCCGAGGCTCTCGAGCTTGCGAGGGCCGTTGAGGCGGATTTGGGCCGGGGGCCGACCCCCGCCCCCGCCTATCGGCCATTTCCGACGCATACCACAGGCCCTAGGGGGGCCCCTCCGGGACACGGCCGGCCGCCCCGCACGGATGCTCCGCCGCGCGTCGACTACAACGAACTCCGCCGCCGCGGTTTATGCTTCCGTTGCCGCCAACCCTACTCGCCCCAACACATTTGCGCGGTGAAGGAATTTCATGCCATTTTCGTGGATAGTGATGGCGACGACACGCCCGAGGATCCATCTCTGTCCGACCCCCCATCCGATTCTCCGCTTGCGGACGCGGAGCCGGCTCCACTCAATCTCTTGGAGTTACCCTTCTATTCGGTGGGCGGCCTTACGGGCCCCCGCACAATGAAGTTGGCCGGCACACTACAGGGCCGATCCGTGGTGGTGATGATTGACAGTGGTGCCAGCCACAACTTCATGTCGGCCCACCTGGCGCGGGACCTCGACCTGTCTTCCGATCCCTCCCCTGACTTCTCCGTCTGCTTGGGGGATGGCCGCCGCCAACCAACTCTGGGGCAGTGCGCCGGCGTCACCTTGTCCTTAGGGCCTTGCAAGGTGACGGCCGACTTCTATCTGTTCGAGTTGGGCGGTCTCGACGCCATTTTGGGGGTCGCTTGGCTGCAAACGCTGGGCGACGTTCGAGTTAACTGGGCCTCCATGACCATGTCCTTCATGCATGAGGGCCACCCTTGTCGTTTAGTGGGGGATTCAGCGCTCCTCCGCTCGCCGGTCTCCTTCCGGGCGATGACCCGCATCACCGACATCGACTTCTCCGCCTGGTTGTGGACACTCCAGTCCACCCACACTTCGCCGCTATCCCCGCTGTCGGCCGATATGCACGCAGTGCTTGCCGATTTTCCAGAGATCTTCACCACCCCTCCCGGCCTTCCACCGCCGCGGCCGACCGACCACGCTATCCTTCTACAGCCGGGCTCAGCAGCAGTTTCCGTACGGCCCTACCGTTATGGCCATACTCAAAAGGACGAGATCGAGAAGCTCGTGCGCGAGATGCTTTTGGGCGGCCTGATTCGGCCGAGCGCTAGCCCCTTTTCCAGTCCGGTCCTTTTGGTGCGTAAGAAGGACGGCAGTTGGCGGTTTTGCGTGGATTACCGGGAGCTGAACAAGGCAACGGTTCCCGACAAATACCCCATTCCAGTCATTCAGGAGCTGTTGGATGAGTTGCATGGAGCGGCTTTCTTTACGAAAATCGACCTTCGGGCCGGTTACCACCAGATCCGGGTACGGCCGGAGGATGTGCCGAAAACGGCTTTCCGCACACATGACGGCCACTTTGAGTTCCTGGTGATGCCGTTTGGGCTCACCAACGCCCCGGCCACCTTTCAGGCGACAATGAACGATATCTTCCGCCCAGTCCTCCGTAAGCATGTGCTTGTTTTCTTTGATGACATTCTTGTCTTTAGTCCCTCTTGGCAGGAACACCTCCGTCACGTGCGGGACACGTGTGCTACTCTCCGGCGCCACCACCTCACCGCCAACCGGAAGAAGTGCACGTTTGGTGCGACCACTGTGAGCTATTTGGGGCACACCATCTCCGCTCACGGCGTGGCTATGGACCAGGACAAGATCGAAGCAGTGACGCGCTGGCCCACTCCGACTTCGGTCCGTGACGTCCGAGCCTTCCTCGGCTTGACAGGATACTACCGACGCTTCATCCGAGATTACGGTGGGTTGGCCCGCCCTCTCACCCAGCTGTTGAAGGCGTCCGAGGATGGACCGTTCTCCTGGCCGCCGGCCGCCATGGCGGCTTTTGCCGCGCTTCAGTCCGCCCTTATTCAGGGGCCAGTTCTGGCCATGCCCAACTTTCAGCAGACATTCATCGTGGAGTGCGATGCGTCCGGCTCCGGTGTGGGTGCAGTCTTGATGCAGGCCGGACGGCCCGTAGCCTATTTCAGCCGGGCATTTTCTCCGGTAGTGCGCAGTCGATCCGCCTACGAGACGGAGCTCATGGCCTTGGTGTTGGCGGTCCAGCACTGGCGGCCGTATTTACTTGGACGGCCATTCGTGATCCGCACCGACCACCACAGCCTCCGTTACCTGCTACAACAGAAGATCGCCACCCCCACGCAGCAACTTTGGGTCGCCAAACTTCTCGGATACGACTTCACCATCGAGTTTCGGTCTGGCAAGACCAATCGGGCGGCCGATGCTCTCTCCCGCCATCCCCACGCCCCGGAGTTAGCCGCCATCTCGCGGCCGGTGTGGGAGGATGCTACCATTCTCCAACAGGAGGCGGAGGTCGACCCCCATTTGCTCGCCATTCGCACTGCCTTGCTCGCTGATCCCACAGCCCTCCCACCATACTCCCTCATTGGAGGTCGACTCTTTCATCGCGGCCGCCTCGTCCTGTCCGCCTCGTCTTCCCGCATTCCACAGCTTCTTGCAGAGTTTCATGCCACACCTTCCGGGGGCCACGCGGGGGCTTTCCGTACGTACAGGCGGATAGCTGCTTCCCTTTACTGGCCGCACATGCTACAACAGGTGAAGGCCTATGTGGCGGCCTGCCTGCCTTGTCAGAAGGCGAAGTACGAGGCCATGTTTCCTAGCGGCCTGCTCCAGCCTCTCCCGATCCCCGAGCGCATTTGGGAGGACATCGCCATGGACTTCATCACCCGCCTTCCGCGCTCCAATGGATTTGACTGTATTCTGGTGGTCGTCGACCGCCTGACGAAGTACGCCCACTTCGTTCCACTCCGACACCCTTATACAGCCGCGACCGTGGCGGACAGCTTCATCTCGGAGATTGTGTGTCTCCATGGGTTCCCCCGTTCGATTGTGAGTGACCGGGACCCGCTGTTTCTTAGCAATTTCTGGACTTCTTTGTTTCGCCTCCAGGGCACACGCCTCCGGATGAGTACAGCTTACCATCCCCAGTCGGACGGGCAGTCAGAGGTGTTGAACCGCTGTCTCGAGACGTATTTGAGGTGCTTCATTGGCGAGCGACCCGGCTCCTGGGCAAAGTGGCTATGCTGGGCCGAGTACTCCTACAACACCGCGTACCATCATGCCGCCAACACCTCCCCCTTTGAAACCGTCTATGGGCGGCCTCCCCCATCCATTCTACGGCATCTTCCGGGTGAGTGCCCCGTGGCCAGTTTGGCCGACCACCTCCACGACAGAGACGTTATCTTGGATAGCTTGAAACACCATCTTCGGCGCGCTCAAGCCAAGATGACTTCCTTCGCCAACCGGAAGCGCCGAGACCTCTCGTTTCAGGTGGGCGAGCGCGTATTCATCAAGCTCCACCCTTACCGCCAGCTCACGGTGGCACGCCGCACCTGCCCCAAGTTGGCCCCTCATTTCTACGGGCCTTTTGAGATTATCAGCCGCATCGGCGCCGTCGCCTACCGCCTTCGACTCCCGGAGACTAGTCGCATCCACCCGGTGTTCCATGTTTCTCAGCTCCGAAGGGTGATCGGCGACCATCCAGTCACCGACCACATACCAGCCGACGTGGCCCACTCCGACTCTACTCCACTGTACCCGACATCCATTGTGGATAGCCGCCACCATACTTCAGGAGGTACCACCCCAGAAGAGATCCGCGTCGCCTGGCGCGACCGGCCTCTCACCGCCGCCACTTGGATGCTGCGCGACGACTTCCGCCGACAGTTTCCAGATTATTGCCTTGAGGACAAGGCAAATTTCCCCGACGGAGGTATTGTTACCGATGCGCATGCAGAGGAACCGGCTTGGCAAGTTTACTCGAGGAGGGCGCGCACGGGAAGAGAGGGACGTGAACCGGAGGAGGAAACCGAGCGGGCGGAACCCGGTTCAGCATAGCCGGCCGGCCCCCATGCACTATCTTATTTGCCTTATTTTATATGTTGCCTTATGTTAATCCCGAACTCTATATAAGGGACTCTCTACATTGTATTAGGTTATCTTTGGATCAATTATCAAATTTGGGGGTTGCTCCCCTAGTCTTCTCCCTATTCCTCTCTCTCTCTAACCCTCTCTCTCTATTTCCCGACCCCCCTCTCTCTCTCTCGTTCCCGCTCGCTATCGCTCAGATCATCGCCCGCCTCCCTTGCCGCTACCGTCCGGCGTCAGTTATTCCGCCTCCCCTCGCCGCTATCGCCGCTGTTATCGGTCGTCTGTTACCTCGTGGGTAATATATCGCCCGGAAGATGTCGTTCATCGTCGTCTGGAAGGTGGCGGGTGTGTTGGTCAGGTCGAAGGGCATGACCAAGAACTCGTAGTGGTCGTCATGCGTCCTGAAAGAGGTCTTGGTGACGTCCTCGGGCCACACCCAGATCTAGTGATAGCCCGCACGGAGGTCCAGCTTGGTGAAGAATATGACGTCGTGGAGCTCTTCCAGGAGCTCCCGAATCACTGGGATCGGGTACTTGTCCGAGATGGCGTCCTTGTTGAACTCCCAGTAGTTCACGCAGAACCGCCAGCTACCGTCCTTCTTTAGGAACGGGAGGATCGTGCTGGAGAAAGGGCTCGCACTGAGGCGGATGAGGCCCCCCATCAACATCTCACGGACCAGCCGCTCGCACTGGGGCGGATGAGACTTGGCTTCGCACGCTGGAGATAGGGCTCGCACTGGTGCATATGGCCGTAGAATTAAGGACGTACCGACACCGCCGCAGTACCGGGCCGGAGGGGAATGGCGTGATCAGTTGGGAGAGCCGGAGGGAGGCCTGTCGGGGCCTCAAAGATGTCGGTGAACTCGGCGAATAACGCCTGAAGGTCGGCCGGGTGTGGAAGAGGCGGCGGTGCCGGAGCGGAGAGCGGCCAAATCCACGCGGAAAAATCGATGTCGGTGGTCCGCTGAAGCGTGCGGGCGGAGACCAGAGAGCGAAGCAGAGCAGAGTCGCCCACCAGGAGACGCGTCTAGCCCTGCTGGAGGAACTGCATAGTCATACTCGCCCAGTTGACCCGCACTTTGCCCAGCGTGCGGAGCCAAGCCACTCCCAGAATGACATCAATACCGCCGAGGCCGAAGGCGTAGAAGTCTGTGGTCACCGGGTAGGACCCCACCATTAGGGAGAGAGCGGTGCAACACCCTTGGGTCGGCCGCCCATCGCACAGGCAGACTGTAAAGTCAGGGGAGGGAACCAATGGAAGGTGAAGCTGGTGCGCCAACTGTGCGGAGAGGAACTTGTGGCTCGCACCACTGTCCACCATGACCACAATGGGACGATCACACAACGTGCCCGCCAGCTTCATGGTCTGAGGCCCCGAAATCCCGCCTACCAAGAAACAGGGCATCTCCAAGCGGTGGAACGTAAGTGAAGTGGTGTCCAACACGTCGTCACCCTCGGAGAGCTCGAGGGCCTCTAAGTCCTCCAAGGTGACCTCCAGGTCGAAGTCACCGATGATGGCGTGGAACTCCTTGATAGTGCACACATGCGTAGGAGAGTAGGGCTGACTACACCGGAAACACAGGCCCTTGCTGCGGTCGTTGTAGACACTGTTGGACATGCGCTGGGGAACCGCCGGGGTGCCGGGTCGGTCTCACCTAGGGGGAGACCACTGCGGGGCCGTCGAGGGAGGTGGCCGCCAGGGTGGGCTAGGCGGGTGGTGACTGGCGGCAGGCGCAGACACCCTGGGGGCGAGGTCTTCCTCCACCAGATGCGCCATGTCAAGGGCATCGGAGACTGTGCGGGGATGGTGCGTGCGGAGACGGGAGCAGATATGTGGTAGTAACCCCTGCATGAAGAAACCCAGGTAATAGTCGGGCGGCAATCCGGGGACGTAGGTGACCAAGGCGACAAACTCATCAATATAGTCGTCCAGGACGGCAATCTGGCGGACGCCGCACAGTCGCTCGATGGAGGAGCCCGAATAGTAGGTGTCATAATGTCAGATCATCTCCTGCTTGAGCTCGGGCCAGGAGAGGAACGGGTTGGATTGGCGGAGCCACCGAACCCAGTCGAGGGCCGAGCCGTCAAGGCCAACCACAGTCGTAAACACCTTGTCCTGCTCTGGTGTGTAGTTGAGGTCAAAATACTGCTCCGCTTTGGCGATCCAACCCATCGGGTCAACGCCGACAAAAGAGAGAATGTCGAGGGAGAGGGCGGACCGGCCCGGAATGGGCGGAGGAGTGGTTCAGGAGGGAATGAGCCGGACGCGGTGGAAACGGCGGCGGTGGACGCCTAAAGGGAGTCAATCTTTGAGTGGAGGGCGAGGAGGGAGGCGTGCATGGAGGTGACAAGTAGCTTTTGAGCCTCCACGCGAGGACTAAGGGCGTCAGTGGCTGCATTCGGAGGGAGGTCACCGGCGGAGTGAGTGTTCGGGGCCATTCCAGTGGTTGCTTAGGGCACGGTAGCAGTGCGATGCCGGACGGGAGGTTGGGACAGCGGCGGAGGAGCAGAGGTGTTGCGGCTGACGCCTGACGGGACAAATGCGGATGAGGATCGACGTCGAACGCATGCGGGGTGACGGGACGTCGAGCGATGGCGTATCGGAGTAGACGTAGTCGGATCAACGCAAGTGAAAGCGGCACAGCCGGTGCGGGAGCGGGATCGATCGGCGTTGGTGCGGGAGCGGATCGATCTGTAGATCGAGGCGAAGTCGGAACGGCACAGGCGGGATGGAAGCGGATCGGCTCAAGCGGGACTGCGCAGTCGGAGATCGAGAAAGCTACCAGCGGCAATGTGCTGGCGGTGAGGCAGGTCAGACCAAATGATACGTTCCCGGGAGAGGAATTCGGCGTGGGGAAGGGCCGGCGGAGGCGAGGAGAGAAAGAAGAAGGAGAGATTGTGAGGATAACTCTAGGGAGCAACCATAAATCACTTTCATCCAAAGATAGTGAAAAAGAGTACAGCACAACCCCTTATAAGTGCGGGGTGCGGATAACGAAAGAACGGGTGCAAATAGTAAAGCATACAACATAACAGAATACAAATAAGATAATCATGTTGTAGGCGCGTCTTCGGTCTCTCCTCCTCCAGACGGACCTATCATCTTCTTCCTCCGCGTGTAGACCCGCCATGGCGTCTCGTCGGCGTGCACGTCCGTAACATAATGTGTCATCTACCTTCCAATCCTTCATGAACAAAATATTTTGCGCTTCATAAAGTCGTGATTTCCCCGCTACCTTTGAATCACCCTACAAGTGCTTCACGCAAATTAGTTATAGCTTAAGAACACCGGTTCTTTGAAGATATAAGAGTGGTGTACTTTGGCCACGTGATCCACCACCAGGTCGTCTCGGCTGGTCCAAGAAAAATAAGGGTTGTGGCCGAATGACAGCGACGCCACATGAGCTGCGAAGTTTCCTAGGCTTGACCGGTAATTATAGATGGTTCATTAAGGGTATGGGTAAATCATGACACCGCTGACAAACCTCCTCAAGAAGAACTCCTTCAAATGGGGAGGAAGCCCGCCTCCCCCACTTCCCAAAAGAATTCATCTTCAAATGTGAGGCAGCAGTTGAACAGAGCAGGGTTGTTCTTCAGCAAAAAGAGCATCCAATGGCATAATTTAGCGGAAAGACTGCAACACACCACAAGAGACTATCGGCCTACGAGCAAGAGCTCATTGGACTTGCCAATGCCATTTAGCATTGGCGACCCTATTTTTGGGAACTAGGGTTCACTATATGTACCAACACTACTGTTTGAAGTTCTGTTGGAGTAAAATGGTAGGTATATGCATTGAATTCCAACTCATCAAAAAATTTGCCCTCATACAGCTCTGTTTTGGATCATCGACCAGCGACCAGCTGCTCGACGATCATCAACCAGCGACCAGCTGCTCGACGATCATCAACCAGCAATCTACTACCGGTGGCACCAGAATCAAGTATCGCTCAGTACGATATCATGTCTTCTATCGATGGTACCGATACAATGTATCGCTAGTCAGACACTCTCTCTATAATATAACATGTGTTAGCTCAGCTCTAATCGTGAACCAATGACTAGGTGCTCAACGATTTCTGGATAGTTAACCAATGTGCTTGACGATCGTAGACCAAGCGCTAGAAGATCATCAACAAAAGTGCTTGACAAAAGTAGTGGCTTGTTCATCGACCATGGTGCTCGAAGATATGAAGACACGATTGTTGACTAAGCACTTGACGATCATCGACCAGTGCTACATTATAGAAGACTTGATCTTCAACAAGGGGGTTCAAAAATAGCAATACTTAACCGTCGACCAGGTTTAGACGTGGATCGTCGACCAAGCGCTTGATGATAGTCGATAAGGTTTTTGAAGGAGATTTTTGATCATCCAGCAGTTGTTTGTAATTTCTGTAATGCAAAGCTCTTCATATAAATACTCCTCTTCTAGGAACGACAGATCGAAAAACATTTTGTGACAGTAATCATAAATCGGGAGATCTGTTATCTAAAGCTGAATCTGGAGAGCAATTAAAAGTTCTGTAAGCCGCAAGTTTCTTGTAATTTGTGAGATGCTTTTCCATTTTGTGAAATTGCCTACTGCTACCATCTTAGGATGAACTAGGTAAATATGTGTTCATGTGTCTTATGTGTTTTGTGGTGTTCTCTCTGCTAATTTTTTTATGGTTTTTTGTTGTTCTCTCTGCTAATTTTTTTATGGTTTTTTGTTGTTCCGGTGTACTCTCTGTGTTTTCCGTTTCGGTTTATGTTAATTTGTCGTTTTCTACTAAGTTTCCGCGAGAGCAAGGTTGTGTATTTGTTTGAGATTGTTCATCTCACATATTGTTGATCAGTGATGCGATGACGAACAATGGTATGAAAAGTGATAAGTTCACAAGTAAAAATAATTTCAGTCTTTGGCGCATCAAGATCCGGGCATTGTTGAAGCAAGATGATAATATAGACTCCGCTTTCAGGAAATATGCCTGATAAATGGAGGAATTTGAATTTTAGCAGTAAGAGAGGTAACTTTCTTTCATGTTGACAAAATTGCTTCTCTCAATGTTTTAATTTCTTTAATAACTATACCATATTGAACTTATTTACAGGTAGATATAAAGAATGCATTCCTATGTATGAGCATACATGAGGATATGGAGTAACCTTCGGGGTTGTTTCTCAAAGAAAGTATATATGGAACAACATAATTTACAGGTCACTGGAAGAGATTGCTAAGATAAATAACACAATGAGCAAAGTATGATGAATTTAATATTACACAACTTCACATACTAAAGGATGCAGACCAATTATCTGCTATAAAACCCTATTCCTAGTTTAGGGGGGTGACTAAAGAAGATAATTGAATTTAATATTACATAACTGAATGCAAGGTGATGGCACTGAGAAAACAAATACGTTTTATGAAACTAAGAGTAGTTAAGAAGAAGGAAAGATTAAATGATGATTGAATGCCCCTGGATAATAATTTTGTATATAAGATCACATTAACTAAACCATGAACGGAAAAACCATGCCATTATCATGCATACTTAAGAAATTGTACCTTGCTGCCATACTTCTAGGCTGTCATCTGTGACGGTAGGAATAACTTGATCACTTGAAGTTAATATATCGGCTTCAGGGAAACGGGCAAAATACGGAAGTGGATTCTGTCAAGACACGCATAATCCAAGAGAACACCAACTGAATGACGTCAGAAAAAGAAATTTGAATTCGACAAGAATGATTTATAACCTCTAAAAGTACAAGAATTATTGGAGCTGATAATTAATGCATCAAAGACTACAAACACATTTTATAATTAGCAGTTTTTGAAAACTAGGAGACCTAAAATAATCGCTAGGAAAATGTGAAACAAATTGCATGTATGACAAGACTATAATATAAATCCAAATAAAAAAAGATAACATAAATCAACAATTTGGTAGGCCAAGAGAAGAATGGATATAATATTATCAAATACAATACTTAAGAGTAATGGACAGGTCACTTAGACAACACCTAGCTGAAACAATTTGGCATATGTTACGGTCGTAGCCTCCAGAACCGGGCTGGGCCCCAGGCTGGCTGGTTCCTCCCGGGCAATTCCCAGCCTGGGTACCATAACAGGGCCGCGGCCCATACACCCCAACCAGCTCTCCGCCCCATTTAATCATGCGGTAGGTTGTTGAGGCCGGGATTCGATCCCATGACCCCCATGATGAGAAGAACTTACATGATCTCTCATCACCAACTGAGCTGCACTTTTATGTTACGGTCGTAGCCCCCAGAACCGGGCTGAGCCCTAGGCAGGATGGTTACTCCTGGACAATTCCCACAATTCCCGGCCTGGGTACAGGCAAGGTTGTCAGGATCGAGATCCTAGGTGAGATCGTTTCGAAGTTGAATCAGGTCGTAGGATCGGATCGAGGATCGCAAAATCTTACAACATTCATAAATTAAGACTAAAAATATAAAATTGAATTTTTTATCACCTAATTACAGGTTTAATTAACAAAAAAACAATAAATTGTGCAGTATGTGAATAATTATATTAAAAAAATTTGAATAACTAAATCAAAAGATAATATCATACTAAGTTCACTTTCAGTTTCAGGTAGAACACCCAATGTCTACTGGCAATAAAAACAAATCTAGACTGATGGATTGGTGGAAGCCTAGAAGTAGGAAGACGAACTCAGACCGCTGGATTGCTCGTATGTTGGAAGCAGGAAGCTTGAATTGCTCGTATACTGGATTTCTAACCGCTAGATTGCTCATGCGCTAGAAAGGAAGAGACGTCGGCCTGAAAGTAGGAAGCAAGAAGCCACTGATTACCAACCACTGGATTGCTCATACGCAAAAATATAAGATAAAACGCTGACACCACTTGAAATGGAACCTAGTAAGGAAGGAAAAAGAAGACATTGTCTGGACTGGAAGCGACCGAAGACATCGCTCTTAGCCTCTGTTTGCAGTCGGCAATCGACACTTGGGATATGGTAAAGTAGCATGATATGATTCTGTGATGGGGTATGAGGGCGGGATTGGGATAAGGTTAAGCAATGGGTTATGGGCGTTGGACCGGTTTAATGGGGTCGGTATAGGGTTGGACATGTTTCTAGTTTCATTTGGCCGGATCGGTAGAATCGGGTCGGGATCGCAATCCTAAAGATCCTAAGATGCGGATCGCGATCCCAACCGTAGATGTGCCGATTTAGATCCTAGGTAAGGTCGGGATCGATTTACAAAATCTGGATCGTATAATCGCGATCCTGATAACCATGGTAATTTAAGCACCTGAAAAGATGGAGAAAAAACCAACCAGCTAAATGGGAGAAATGCTTCTTTAATGATAAGCACCGGAAAAGATGTGCTTGAAGGTGGGAATTTAAGCACCGGAAAAGATGGAGAAAAAACCAACCAGCTAAATGGGAGAAATGCTTCTCTAATGATGAGATTGGCATCGTGATAGTTCTCTCTCTTCTATACAAACTAGGAGAGACTCATGTCGTTAGTCATTCTTTGACTATATGATGGACTAGATATCTGATTCTGGTTGCAAACATCACCTTACCCGAAATGATCTGTCAAATGCTCATCATCACGATAGAGAATGACTCATCATTACAGCTAACAACTTAGTTCATCTGGTGGAGAGAGAGTGAAGTATAAACATCAAGATAACTCAATTTGAGGATGATAATATTGTCTTGATCCCGGAGTAGGAAAAATCTAGTCACAGTTTCTCAAATTAGTGATTTGAAAAATATATGCGTGTTTGTCCAACTGATGTTAAAATGCTAAAGAATGTGAAGAAGATTCCAAGTGATGCTATTCATACTAGGCAGAAAAACTTTACCTATGTTTGTGCTCTCTAGATTTGATGCTTATGTGGAGAAAAAAATAGAAACAACTGTGCAGCTATTTGGCATGATAGGTTATGTCATGTTGGACACCAACAGTTGAGGGAGATTTCTTCTAAACAGTTGATTGATGGAATTTCAATCTTCAGCAATATACCATCTCATTTGATTTGCCAAGGTCATCAATTTGGTAAGTCTTAATGCCTTCCTCCAAGAAGTCATTAAACAGGAGATCAAAGTAATTTGAGTTAGTTCACTCAGACTTGATGGGTCCAACCAGGACTCCAAGTTATAGTAATTATTTACATATGATGGTGTTTGTTGATGATTTCTCCAGGTTCACATGAGTGTCTTTCTTGAAGCAAAAAAGTGAGGCATTTGCAAAGTTCCTTGACTTCAAGACCTGCATTAAGAAAGACTTTGACCCCAAATTCAAATGCTTGAGAACAAACAATGAGACTAAGGGTGCGTTTGGTTTAGCTTATTTGCTCCGGTGCGTCTGGAGCAAACCTCCATTTCATGCAAAAGCAGCGTTTGGCACGCCGTTTGCTTCCAAATGGAGTTTGTTAATAAACTCCATTTCTTTTAAAGTTTCAGCTGGCACTCCACGCACCAGTCCAGACGCAGCTGCCCTTCGGTCCGCCTCTCCCCCGCTCCACGCGTGCGATTCCTTTCCGCTTCCGAGCTAGGGCATCGACTCCTCCGCCTCCGAGCTCGACGGAATCCTCTCCTCCGCCTCCGAGCTCGACTCCTCCTCCGCGCTCGACGGGGAATCGACTCCTCCAGCGAGCTCATTTCCGTCGAAACAAAATGCGCTATTACTGACACTCTGCCCTGCACTTGCGTTGTTGTTGGTGGCGAGCGGAGAGCCAGACGCACTAACTGCTTTGCCTCTCATAAAACCCGACCTTACATTATACAAAGACGATGCTGGAATGTTATTCATCAAAGTGTATTAGGAATGCTCCGCCTAATGTCCTGCACAAATGAAAAATCTCGTCAAATTTAGACACACACATATATATATATATATATGTATGTATATAAAGAGTCAGTTAAAGGGACCTCCCCTCCAAGTTTATATAATAACATGGATCTCTTTTAAAATTACAACTCTCTACTGATATGTGTATATGTGTACGTGTGGTTATTAACATTTGTATACGTGTAGTTACATGCGCAAAAAAAAATCTATATGCGTACTTTATTAAGAAAAAAACCCATCAAAACTCCATTTGCTTTCCAAACAGTTTTTTCAAAACTCCATTTCAATCAGCACTGAAAATTCCATTTAACCCAAACAGTTTTCCTGACAAAACTTCATTTCTCAGAAACAGCACTTCTTCAAAACTCCATCTCTGATTAGCTGTTTTTCATCAGCAACAGCTCAACCAAACGCAGCCTAAGAATTTTGATGAAAAAATTCTCAAATATTCTGATGACAGGGTGCATTCAGAAGATGACTTATTTGAACTGTCATGTCATGTGATAAATCGACTACCTCCATGGCAATTTGACAAAGCTATTTTTGAACTTTTGTATAAATGTGGGTTGCTTGTGTGTTCTTTGTGCAATTTGTTATGAAGTGTTTGTGTCATGTACTAAATCGACTACCTCCATGACAATGTGACAAATCTGCTTTTGAACTTTTGTATAAATGTGAGTTACTTGTATGTTTTTTGTTCAACTTGTTATGTTCACATTCCTAAAATTAACAAAACAAAGTTAGATAAAAAAGAAAAACAATGTTATTTTGTTGGTTATGACCATCACAAAGTCGGAGGTGTACAAATAAGAAGATCAGTACTTCTAGAGATGTATTGTTTGATTTCATCATATTACAACAATCTGAAGAAGACATCAATCCTTAAAAATATTGATGACCTCTTTGAAGAAAACACTAGTGTTGAATCCACACATCAGAGAATACAACATCCTATATTCATGAACATATTAAAGGAATGGAGTGATGATTCATCAAATGAATAGGTAGTTTCACCTAGCCCACAAAATTTCGATTTGGAGGAAGCTATGGAAGAGGAGATCACAGTCTTGTTAAAGAATAACACTTGGGAGCCAGTATAGGCCAAAAGATGTCCAGGAAGTTACACGTAGATGTTTAACATCTAAAAAAGAAGGTTGATAGACTGGTCGATTGGTACAAAGCACAGTTGATTGCTCAAGGTTATCAAAAGAACTACAAGTTCAATTATGAGAAGCTTTTCAGTGGAATTGTAAAGATGTCAACGATGAGATCCATCATTTCCTTGCCTGCTTATAAGGGAAGGAAGTTATGGCACTTGATGTGAAAAATATGCTTTTTATGGAGAGTTAGAGAAGATATCATGCATCAACAATAAGGTCTTGAGTTGGAGTTTCCTCGTCATGTTTTTCAACTAATGAAAGCTCTGCACGAAATCAAATAGGTTCCAGTGCCTGGTATGGTAAAGTCTCTGAAAATCTTGTCTTTTGTGGCCTTAAGGAATCAAGTTCATAACTTAGCATGGTTGTGAAAACAAATTTTGAGTTGTAACTTCTAGTTCTTTTATATGTGGATGCATGATTATAACTGAATAATTATGTTGAGATCGCAAGTTTATGTGACAAATTAGCTATTCGATTTGAGATGAAGAACTTAGCATAAGCTGGATGTTTTCTTGGGTTTGAGATAAAATAATTGAACAATGGATTGTTCTTATCTCAAAGAAGATATGGAAAAACTGATGGAATGCTTAGACATGGATTAAGTAATGCCAAAGCATACCCCTATGGAGCTACATAGCAAGTTGCAGAAACATGAAGGAAAACATGAGGTTAATTAAAAAAAGGCAATTTGTTGGAAATTTGATCCATTTAACTACAACAAGGTCTGGCTGCCTAATTCTATTGGAGTTATTTTTCAGTTCATGGAAAATTCACAGGCATCTCACTTGAATGCAAGAAAGAGAATCCTAAGATATGTGAAGAACCCTCTTGAGTTTGATTCGCTCTATAAAAAGAATGAGGATTTATGCCCAAGTAGGTATGCAAATTCAGATTAGATAGGCGATGTAATGAAAGAAGATCAGCTATAGATTATTGTTTCACTACAAGCTCTGCAACAATTTCATGGTGTAGCAAGAAGCAACTTAAATGTAGCTCTATCAAGCACTGAAGCGGAGTATTTTACTGCAAGAAAGGCTGCTTAAGAATGTGTTTGGTTGATGATACGAACCTCTGATATTTATGAAAAGGTGAACTGCCAGGTGACTACAAGATGAGATAATGAAAGTGCAACTAAGCTAGCACTAAATCCAGCATTCTATGCTAGAACAAAACGCATTGAAGTTCAATGCCACTTTATTCGCGATAAGTTCACACATCAATAACTCAAGTTGAAGAGCAACTGAAGTGTTCACAAAAGCACTTTCAAAGCCGAAATTAGAAGTGTTTGAATACTAAGAAGATGAAGTGAAGAAAATCAATAATTCAGAGATGGCATGTACCTTTAACCAAACCATATCAGTGTCACACAGTAGCAACTCATAGCCAAATGGCAAAAGGGCACTTATCAAGAAAACCTTCTCTCTTCCCATCTTATGAAATGTTGGTGATCCCCAACCAACATCAATTGTATTCATATTGCTTCCCATATCGAAAACGGGAATTCCTTTCCTATACAAATCCACCAATAGCTTGGTATCCATGGCACCTGTGGGGGAAGAGAGCTACAGATCAACAACAGGGAGCCCATTCAACAATCATATATATGGGAAAAAGTAAGAGATTTCACCTACAAGTAGGTTGAAAACATTAAGATCAGTCAGATGCTTGACCCAATTCAAGATGAAGTCCATGAAAGCATAGTTCCCAAAGGTTACAATTATGACATTGCCTTTTGCACGATATCCCACCATTTCTCTAGTGAGCTTAAATGATGCTAAGTCCGGAATTTTTGAATTGGGAGGTGGCAGGTCCCATATAGCTCTTGTCAGGAAAACTTCTTCCCCCGTCATGGCGGCATCAATGGAATTGTTAACGCTGGTAAAGTTGTTCTGAAGGGCCGTAGAATCTACCGCTGTTAAGTATCGACAGTTAAAACCTTATTAAATGGAGATCACATCGAGCAAGTGAATGGAAGAGGATGTAGAGTAAACTAAGTTAATTACAAGGACGGGGGGTGGGAGATGAGGGGGCGATCCAGGAGCCGGCGGAGCTGAACGACTTGTTACTGTCGCCATTGGCAGGCGAAGAATAGAGGGAGGAAACGATGAAGAGGGTGGAGACGACGACTCCGGCGAATACTGTTACGTAGACCGCCATGAAGAGTGGTTTCCCAGCGGAAACATCTGGGAAGGGGTTCCACCTCGCCATGCCGAGCAAAACCAGCAAAACATCCGGAGACAGAAGAGAGAATAGGAACCCTAATTCCCCATGAAAGTAGTCTCTAAAGATCTACCGAACCCCATAGCGAAGCAGACACAGCATCGGGAAACACAATTGTTCAAGTTTTTGGTTTGTGTTTGACTTTTTAGAATGGAAGTCGTCGGTAGCTGTATCCCAGAGCATTACGCTTTATTTAAGGGAATTGTTAAGTGCACCGCTATTTTGGCTAGGTGCACTTCAATTTTAAGTAAATCTAGATTTTATTTTCTTCCCAAAAAACAGCTAGGTGCACACATTTGAGTGCACTACAGCCGTTCCGCCTCCCCCCCCCCCCCCCCCCAGTCCGCGACTTCGTTTCCTAGGGTTCCCTCATCTGCGATTGATCACCCCCTCTCTCGTCCGGCGATGATCCTCACTTCGTGGACTCTCCCGCCGCCTCTCCCGCCGCAAAGATTCGCTCTTCCCGTGAGCGACCCAGATCGACATTCGAACCCTTCGTCGCTTCTCCCATCTCCGCTTCCGCCGCCTCTCCCGGACGCCTTCTCCTGTCTTTTTCATCGGCGCCAGCGCTTTCCCCTTCGCAGAACTTGGTAAGCCTCATTCCCTCTGGTATTTGGTCTTCCTTATTATTTCTTGCTGATCCGAATGTTTGTGTCGATCCGCTGCTTGTTTTTTTTTAATCTGTAGATCTTGAGATCCGGTAGAACTTGGAGCTGTAGATCATCAAACTATGCAGAATTCTGAAGTTGTGCATTCTGCTTGTGGTTTTAAACATTCTGTTCGTATAGTTAATATTATTTGCAAGGGTCATTTCTTAGAATGTGTTAGTTTTGCCTACTTGATAATTTATGTTCATTATTTGTCAAAATAATGGCAGTGCTGTGATTTATGCTTTATATTATAGACTTCTGCTTGATACTGTTTACTCGGACATTATGTTTATAGCTTTAAACCGGCTTTATGGACTACAAATTCTGTGGATTTGCAAATGGAATAATGTAGATGCCTGCTCCTATATGATTAATTATGGCTGCACATTCGGTTTTTGTAATCGTGTTTTATTTGCTCTGATTTCCATAACTACATCATTCACTGTAATCCAAGCCGGATTGCATGAGATAAATGTTATAATATTGTTGCTGTAATTTATGTTGTCTCTTCTATTAACCCTCTAATTGGCAATATTATGTTGTGATTCAATGGAATTTAAAGTTATCCTAGTTTGTTTGTTGTTAACAAAAATGCGGTGCCCCTAACAATTATGTGTGCCCTTATCATAGTGCGGTGCTTTTAACAAAAAAGTGCACCTAGCCAAAATAGTAGTGCACTTAACAATTCCCTTATTTAATTTATTATGGGAAATAATCGTGCTTACGAGTTTTTTTTAGAGTAATTTAAAAATATTAAGTTTGGTTATGTGCATTCAAATATTATGAGCACACAAAAAAATTTATTTGTAGTCAAATATTATATGTGCATCCAAATTAAAACATAAAAAAAGTTTTTAAACATAAATAAAGAGTTATGCAATAATTTATATAATCTCCATATTACATAACATTTCTCGAAACTATTATACTTTTTCAAACTTAGTAAATAACATATAATCTTAGAGATTTTCATTCTCCAAAAATTATCCCAAAATCTTCAAATTTTAAATGTTTGCTTGAAATTCTCATGCACAATAAAGAACATTTGTGAATGAGTTTTCTTCATTGAAATCAATTGTCTTCAACACATGTATTATTTGAAAACGTAAACATGTTGAAACAAATGATTCTTGATATTGAATGTTACGTAGATCCCTTCATTGAAATCAATGTTCTCAAAATAGTTTTGTTGCGGTCCACTCAAGACTTCGGTAGATCAGACTAAATCGAACCGTCTTAGCCTGGGAGCGTTCGAGCGTGCACACAGTCACAGAAAAGGGAAAGCTGACAAGACAATTTTTTTAACGTGGAAAACCCGTCAACTGAGTGAAAAACCACGCGGTCGGGCCTGGTGCCGACCAAAACTTTCACTATTTGTTGGTTGTACAGAGCTTTTTTGAAGAACTCGAGGGCGACAGACCGCCTCTCGTTACAATTGTCGAGAGGGAGAGAGAGAGAGAGAGAGAGAGAGAGAGAGAGAGAGAGAGAGAGAGAGAGAGAGAGAGAGGTGTTCAGAGGGTGACAGGTCACCGCTTACGGAGCTAAGTCTTCCGCCAGCTGCAGAGGGGAATGTTGCCCTCTAAGTGCTTTTGAGGCTTTGAATGTTGCTCGAAGGTTGGATCGTTGCGCTATGTGTGTCTTTGTCTCTGTGGATTGTCTCCTGCTGCGCGAGAAGAGTTTGGAGTGCTGGTTTTGACGGTGGCTGACACGTTTGTTCTTGAGCGCACAGAGGCGTGTTTGTTCTTGAGCGCACGGAGGCGTGCTTGAAGCGGAGCGCATGAAGGTGCGCTTGGAGCGGAGCGCACGAAGGCGTGCTTGGAGCGGAGCACACAGGGGCGCGCTTGGAGCGGAGCGCACGGGGGCGCGCTTTGAGCGGAGCGCACGGGAGCGCGCTTTGAATGTTTGCTCCGCTCCAAGCACGCCTTCGTGCGCTCACAGGCGTGCTTGGAGCGGAGCAAACATTTAAATGGGTGGTTATGGTGGTTATGCGGCTACCCGCACACCATAACCAATTTATGTGTTATACGTGTACAACCATGTATTCGCCGAGTAGGCTCCCGGGATCCAAGTAGTCTTTTCAGACATTGTTCTCCAGCAAGATTCAGGACAGGAAGAGGGAGGCCAGCGGTGGAGGCCGGAGCCTTCCACTCGCCCATCCAAATAAGGGGGAGAGGAGGAGGGGGGCCGACCCCCCCCCCCCCCTCTCGCCCCCATCCTGTAGAGGGCCGAGAGGAGGAGGGGGGCCGACCCCCCTCTCGCCCCCATCCCTGTAGAGGGGCGAGAGGAGGAGGGGGGCCGACCCCCCCCCCCCCTCTCGCCCCCATCCTGCAGAGGGGCGAGAGGAGGAGGGGGGTCGACCCCCCCACCTCTCGCCCCCATCCCTGTAGAGGGGCGAGAGGAGGAGGGGGGCCGACCCCCCCTCTCGCCCCCATCCCGTAGAGGGGCGAGAGGAGGAGGGGGGCCGACCCCCCCCCCCCCTCTCGCCCCCAACCCTGTAGAGGGGCGAGAGGAGGAGGGGGGCCGACCCCCCCTCTCGCCCCCATCCTGTAGAGGGGCGAGAGGAGGAGGGGGCCGACCCCCCCCCCCCCCCACCTCTCGCCCCCATCCTGCAGAGGGGCGAGAGGAGGAGGGGGGCCGACCCCCCCCCCCCCTCTCTCCCCCACCCCTGTAGAGGGGCGAGAGGAGGAGGGGGGCCGACCCCCCCCCCCCCCCCCCCTCTCGCCCCCATCCCTTTAGAGGGACGAGAGGAGGAGGCAGGATGGGGGCGAGAGGAGGAGGGGGGCCGACCCCCCCCCCCCCCCTCTCGCCCCATCCCCGTATAGGGGCGAGAGGAGGAGGAGGGGGGCCGACCGGGGCCGACCAACCCCCCCCCCCCCCCCCCCCCCCCTCGCCCCCATCCTGTAGAGGGGCGAGAGGAGGAGGTGGGCCGACCCCCCCCCCCCCCCCCCCCTCTCTCCCCCACCCCTGTAGAGGGCGAGAGGAGGAGGTGGGCCTACCCCCCCCCCCCCCCTCTCGCCCCCTTCCTGTAGAGGGGCGAGAGGAGGAGGGGGGCCGACCCCCCCCCCCCTCTCGCCCCCATCCCTGTAGAGGGGCGAGAGGAGGAAAGCCCCCCCCCCCCCCCCTCTCGCCCCCACCCTGTAGAGGGGCGAGAGGAGGAGGGGGCCGACCCCCCCCCCCCCCCCCCCAGCCCTCTCGCCCCCATTCCTGTAGAGGGGCGAGATGAGGAGGGCCCCCCCCCCCCTCTCGCTCCCATCCCTGTAGAGGGGCGAGAGGAGGAGGGGGGCCGAGCCCCCCCCCCCCCCCCCCCCTCTCGCCCCCATCCTGTAGAGGGGCGAGAGGAGGAGGGGGGCCAACCCCCCCCCCCCCCCCCCCTTCGCCCCCATCCTGTAGAGGGGCGAGAGAAGAAGGGGAGCGACCGCCCCCCCCCCCCCCCCCTCTCGCCCCCATCCTATAGAGGTGCGAGAGGAGGAGGGGGGCCGACCCCCCCCCCCCCCCTCTCGCCCCCATTCCTTTAGAGGGGCGAGATGAGGAGGGGGGCCGACCCCCCCCCCCCTCTCACCCCCATCCCTGTAGAGTGCGAGAGAAGGAGGGGGGCCTACCCCCCCCCCCCCCCCCTCCCCCCCCCCATCCTGTAGAGGGGCGAGAGGAGGAGGGGGGCCGACCCCCCCCCCCCCCTCTCGCCCCCATCCTATAGAGGGGCGAGAGGAGGAGGGGACCGACCCCGCCTCTCGCGCCCATCTCAAGCAGGGGGGCGAGACAGGGGAGCTGCTCTCCCCCTCTCGCCCAGCCCCAGTAAGTAGGTTCGGTCTGCGTTTAGCGTCGTAGAACAGTGGGATTTGGCTATTCGCAGGCCAAGTCCGGGGGTATTTTGGTAATCTGATAGGTCCGTGTTTGGTTATTCGCAGCCCATTTCCAAAATCCTATAAATAGGGCCAAGGGGGCACCATTTGAGAGGAGGATCATTCTAGGCTAGCTCTCTCCCTCTCTCTCCCTCCCCAAGTCTCTCTAGGGGGTGAGGAGAGCCTCCAGTGGTGCCCAAGCTTAGTAGTGGCTTGGGAGGGGAAGTTCCTAAGGGGCTTCCGGGTATGTGGCGGGACCTCCCCACTAAGCCCTTAGTCCAGTCCATAGTTCCTCAACCTTCAACCTAGAGCTCTCCCTTGGGGGGAGTAAGGGTTAGTCGCCCCTCAGCTTGCTGAGGGCCCCAAACTCCACAGAGACCGAGAAATCGGTTTCAACATTAGGGTGCGGTGAGCGTGGAGTGTGACCGATTCAAGAAATTCTCAAGACGAGTTCCATGGACGGAGGTGGAGGAAGATCCGACCCAGGTCACTCGCAACCCCCGGTGGCTGGGGTGACGTTGGAGATATTCGAAGATTTCAGGCAAGAGGTCTTACAGACCTTCCAGATTGCTTTCGCCATGATAGTCGGAGGCAGAAAAAGAGATGGCCTAGAGGACCCCCCCCCCCCCCCCCCCCTACAGATGGGCGAGGGAACTCTCGGCCAACAATCCAGGAAAGAGGTACCGGTGGGAGGGGAGTGGGGAGGTGCCATACCCCCACTCGCCCACCTTCAAGGGGGCGAGCTCAGGAGGGAGGCGCCCTCCCAGCTCGCCCCGCCCCTTCAAGGGGGCGAGCTCAGGAGGGAGGCGCCCTCCCAGCTTGCCCCGCCCCTTCAAGGGGGAGAGCTCAGGAGGGAGGCTCCCTCCCAGCTCGCCCCGCCCCTTCAAGGGGGCGAGGTCAGGAGGGAGGCGCCCTCCCAGCTCGCCCCGCCCCTTCAAGGGGGCGAGCTCAGGAGGGAGGCGCCCTCCCATCTCGCCACGCCCCTTCAAGGGGGCGAGTTCAGGAGGGAGGCGCCCTCCCAGCTCGCCCCGCCCCTTCAAGGGGCGAGTTCAGGAGGGAGGCGCCCTCCCAGCTCGCCCCGCCCCTTCAAGGGGGGCAGCTCAGAAGGGAGGCGCCCTCCCAGCTCGCCCCGCCCCTTCAAGGAGGCGAGCTTGGGAGGGAGGCACCCTCCCAGCTCGCCCTGCCCCTTCTATCCCAGCCCCAAAGGGGGGCGAACGGGGAAGCATCCGGCCCCCACTCGCCCCGCTCCAAAAGGAGTCGAGTGAATGTTGGTGGACGAGACCACCCCTGGTGGCGGCCATCCAATAGCTCGACGAGCACAGAGGTCAGCAAGTCGACTCTGCGAGAGCAAGGAAGAAAGGGTTTTCAAAGGAAAAGAGCCAACCGATCGAGGTGGAGGCAGGGATCGAACACACCCTCTCCACCACCTCAGCAAATCATGGCGATGGGCGGAGGTAGAAGAAGAGGAGCCAGAAAAGCGGAAAGAAGAGGAAGAAATAAGGATATGTTTGAGTTACCTAACCGTGACCTCCACGATGAAGAGGGGCACGTGGCCTCCGTCTGCCCTGAGTTCTTGAAATGAGGGATGCGATGGGTCCAAGACAGCAACAGCAGCTACCAGGAGAAGTCAAGGAAGACCAGACCTGGGAGTGGGAGACTCAGTTCGGTTTCCACGCTTTGTTTTCTTTTCATTCCCTAAGTTCATGTAATGCGATGTTTTGTTTCGGTGCCTAGTTTTCTCACATGTACTAGAATGATTAATGTGATGAAAGTTTTTTCAAAGTGTTTTTCCCTCGGATGGTTCCACTGACCGGGCTCTCTCTAGACGGCAGGGCAGGTTGATCTCCCAGGGAGGGTAAGTTTTTTCCCGATGCTGGCCCGCTGACCAGGCTCCCATCTAGCTGGCAGGGCCGGGAACCGCTCGGGGGCAGGAAGGAAAATAATCCACCTCTAGTTGAGCTCGGCTCCTAGATTGTGTCGACCTTGTATCCACCCCTAATTAAGCTCGGCTCCTAGAGTGTGTCGACTATAGCCCCGATGCTGGTGTAACACCTCCCCTGCAATGACCATATAATATGGGTCCGGCCGGGACCCCACAACATATAACCGCCACAGCTTTGGTATTAAAAGATGATAATCACTACCCAAACTCATAACTCAGACAACACAGCGGAAACAAAACTAAACCACAGAGATTGTCCACTACAAAGGAGTCCAACTGGCCTTAAGGCCTTACAAAACACAGTCCAAAACATCCAACAATTCGTAAAGAAAGACATCCCAACCAAAGGGGAAAGGTGGTTTTTCCCTAAACTACCTCGGCATGCAAGCCGGATATAACAAAGCACGAAGAAAGTAATACAGGAAAACAGGTAATCACTTCATGAGGCTTTAGGCCCTTTTGGCCGGCGCGCTGGGTCCAGCTTGCGATTCGTGCCCTGCAACCAAATCACAAAGAGCGGAAAACGAGGGTCAGCTATGGCTGACCACAAGCGGTGTAACAACATCCCTCCTCCCGGCCGTCCTAGCGGACCCCGGGGAACTACTTCACCCTGCAAGTCAGCACTTCGTATGCAAATGTACATATAGGAAAGCAACATAAATACTGGCATGAGTGTCACAAGCATCATCCACGTTTCTAGGTTGAGCAGGTAATAAAAGGGCCTAACAATGCAGAATGAGTGCAAGCCCGGGGTTTCACCCAAGGCGCCCTAATGCGTATGAATCTAACACATCATCATACATTACCAACACAAGGGTACTCATCATTTCCCCACAAGGGCATCAAACCCAAGGCCAAGCGCTCTCGCTGAGACTCACCTCGCCAGGCCTTCCATGCCAACGGGCTTGTCTGACAGCTCACACGCTCGGGCCGCCAACAACGCACCAAGACCGATTCCAAGAATTCTGGCTAATCAAAACGTCCCAAGGCCCTGGGCTTACTCTCGGGACAACGTCCACCGATTGCCTCGCCTGGAGACCGTCAACGGATGCAATCCGTAGCACAGACATTCTCGTCAGTCAACAAACGAAGGGACTAATCTTGCCGGGACACTCTCCACACGTGAATCTCAGTCTCCACGGGATAGCCAGCCGACCACAAAGACCAATCGCGCCTTCGCACAACACAAGGCATCACAAGCCCCATAATCCGCTCATTTATTCTCCGCCCTAACCCAACATTCGTTACCATACGAAGCTACAAGGGCAGCACAACGACGAGTTCGCCGTAATCGGATTTCTAACAAAACCCCTAACATGCGCGTAAATCAACATCACCGGATCGGACCAACGGCCATAAATCCGGCTTCACCCACAATGCCTAATCCGCTAACGGAGCGGATCTCTAGTGCAAAACATGCCGGGGACGGACACAATCAACCCGGTGGTTTCTCTTGAACCAAGGCGACCCGGATCCCTCTCACTCGACGGATCCGGTGCCAAAAATGCATGAAAGAGGCGATGCCATACACGTTTTCCTGTATTACTTTCTTCGTGCTTTGTTATATCCGGCTTGCATGCCGAGGTAGTTTAGGGAAAAACCACCTTTCCCCTTTGGTTGGGATGTCTTTCTTTACGAATTGTTGGATGTTTTGGACTGTGTTTTGTAAGGCCTTAAGGCCAGTTGGACTCCTTTGTAGTGGACAATCTCTGTGGTTTAGTTTTGTTTCCGCTGTGTTGTCTGAGTTATGAGTTTGGGTAGTGATTATCATCTTTTAATACCAAAGCTGTGGCGGTTATATGTTGTGGGGTCCCGGCCGGACCCATATTATATGGTCATTGCAGGGGAGGTGTTACAGCTGGCCCGCTGACTAGGCTCCCACCTAGATGGCAGGGCCGGGAACCGCTCGGGGGCAGGAAAGAAAAATATCCACCTCTAGTTGAGCTCGGCTCCTAGAGTGTGTCGACTTTAGCCCCGATGCTGGCCCGCTGACCAGGCTCCCACCCAGCTGGCAGGGCCGGGAACCGCTCGGGGGCAGGAAAGAAAAATATCCACCTCTAGTTGAGCTCGGCTCCTAGATTGTGTTGACCTTGTATCCACCTCTAGTTGAGCTCGGCTCCTAGAGTGTGTCGACTTTAGCCCCGATGCTGGCCCGCTGACCAGGCTCCCACCTAGCTGGCAGGGCCGGGAACCGCTCGGGGTCAGGAAAGAAAAATATCCACCTATAGTTGAGCTCGGCTCCTAGATTGTGTCGACCTTGTATCCACCTCTAGTTGAGCTCGGCTCCTAGAGTGTGTCGACTTTAGCCCCGATGCTGGCCCGCTGACCAGGCTCCCACCCAGCTGGCTGGGCCGGGAACCGCTCGGGGGCAGGAAAGAAAAATATCCACCTCTAGTTGAGCTCGGCTCCTAGATTGTGTCGACCTTGTATCCACCTCTAGTGGAGCTCAGCTCCTAGAGTGTGTCGACTTTAGCCTCGAGCAGAGACCGCTGACTGGGCTTGTTGATGCCGGCAGGGCTGGAGACTCACTCGGCGAGGCAGGTGATTCATGTTGGTTAAGGCCCCGAGTAGAGACCGCTGACTGGGCTTGTTGATGCTGGCAGGGCTGGAGACTCACTCGGCGAGGCAGGTGATTCATGTTGGTTAAGGCCCCGAGCAGAGGCCGCTGACCGGGCTTGTTGATGCCAGCAGGGCTGGAGACTCACTCGGTGAGGCAGGTGATTCAGGTTGGATAAGGTCCCGAGGTGGCTCCGCTTGTCGAGCTCTCACTAACCGGCAGGGTTGGAGGACCTCTCGGGGAGGCTAAGTATTTTTCCCGAGGTGGTCTCGCTAGTCGTGCTCTCACTAGCCGGCAGGGTTGGAAGACCTCTCGGGAGGCTATGTATTTTTCCCCTAGGTGGTCTCGCTATCCGGGCTCTCACTAGCCGGCAGGGTTGGAAGACCTCTCGGGAGGCTATGTATTTTTCCCCCGGGGTGGTCTCGCTAGCCAGTAGGGTTGGAAGACCTCTCGGGGAGGCTATATGTTTTTCCCGAGGTAGCTCCGCTAGCCAGTCTCACACTAGTAGGCAGGGTAGGATGGTCTCAATGGGAAGCTTGAGCAAACTTTCACCAAGACGAAGTGGGGATCTTCTCAATTTTTTCAGCGCCACTCGCCGAATATGCAGGGTTGGACTTTTCTTTCCGAGAGTGTACCTCGCTCGAAAAGAGCGGGGATTGTGTACAACCCTGTATTCGCCGAGTAGGCTCCCGGGATCCAAGTAGTCTTTTCAGACATTGTTCTCCAGCAAGATTCAGGATAGGAAGAGGGAGGCCAGCGGTGGAGGCCGGAGCCTTCCGCTCGCCCATCCAAATAAGGGGGAGAGGAGGAGGGGGCCGACCCTCCCTCTCGCCCCCATCTTGTAGAGGGGCGAGAGGAGGAGGGGGGCCGACCCCCCCTCTCTCCCCCATCCCTGTAGAGGGGCGGGAGGAGGAGGGGGGCCGACCCCCCCCCCCTCCCCCCTCTCGCCCATCCTGCAGAGGGGCGAGAGGAGGAGGGGGGCCGACCCCCCCTCTCGCCCCATCCCTGTAGAGGGGCGAGAGGAGGAGGGGGGCCGACCCCCCTCTCGCCCCTATCCCATAGAGGGGCGAGAGGAGGAGGGGGGCCGGCCCCCCTCTCGCCCCCATCCCTGTAGAGGGGCGAGAGGAGGAGGGGGGCCGGCCCCCCTCTCGCCCCCATCCCTGTAGAGGGGCGAGAGGAGGAGGGGGGCCGACCCCCCCTCTCGCCCCCATCTTGTAGAGGGGCGAGAGGAGGAGGGGGGCCGACCCCCCCCCCCCCCCCCCCCCCTCTCGCCCCCATCCTGCAGAGGGGCATGAGGAGGAGGGGGGCCGACCCCCCCCCCCCCCCTCTCGCCCCCATCCCTGTAGAGGGGCGAGAGGAGGAGGGGGCCGACCCCCCCCCCCCCCCCCCCCCCTCTCACCCCCATCCCTTTAGAGGGGCGAGAGGAGGAGGGGGGCCAACCCCCCCTCTCGCCCCCATCCTATAGAGGGGCCGACTCCCCCTCTCGCCCCCACCCATGTAGAGGGGCGGGAGGAGGAGGAGGGAAGACCCCCCCCCCCCCCCCCCTCTCGCCCCCATCCCTGTAGATGGGCGAGAGGAGGAGCCCCCCCCCCCCCCCCCCCCCCCCTCTCGCCCCCATCCTGTAGAGGGGCGAGAGGAGGAGGGGGATCGACCCCCCTCTCGCCCCATCCCTGTAGAGGGGCGAGAGGAGGAGGGGGGCCGACCCCCCCCCCCCCTCTCGCCCCCATCCTGTAGAGGGGCGAGAGGAGGAGGGGGGCCAACCCCCCCCCCCCCCCCCCCCCCTCTTGCCCCCATTCCTGTAGAGGGGCGAGAGGAGGAGGGGGGCCGACCCCCCACCCCACTCTCTCGCCCCCATCTTGTAGAGGGGCGAGAGGAGGAGGGGGGCCGACCCCCCCCCCCCCCCCCCCCCCCCCCCCCCCCCTCTCGCCCCCATCCTATAGAGGGGCGAGAGGAAGAGGGGGGACGACCCCCCCTCTCGCCCCCATCCCTGTAGAGGGGCGAGAGGAGGAGGGGGGGCGACCCCTCCCCCCCCCCCCCCCCTCGCCCCCATCCTGTAGAGGGGCGAGAGGAGGAGGGGGGCCGACCCCCCACCCCCCCCTCTCGCCCCCATCCTATAGAGGGGCGAGAGGAGGAGGGGGGCCGACCCCCCCCCTCTCGCCCCCATCTCAAGCAGGGGGGCGAGACAGGGGAGCTGTCTGCCCCCTCTCGCCCAGCCCCAGTAAGTAGGTTCGGTCTGCGTTTAGCGCCGTAGAAAAGCGGGATTTGGCTATTCGCAGGCCAAGTCTGGGGGTATTTTGGTAATCTGATAGGTCCGAGTTTGGTTATTCGCAGCCCATTTTCAAAATCCTATAAATAGGGCCAAGTGTTGAAATTGTTGAAGTGAAGTGGAAGGGAGTCCGACCGGTCTGAAGGCTGGAGACCGCAGAGACCGTGCGGTCTGCGCTGGTGCTCTGGCGGTTTGGTTCTGGCGATCTGGTGAGATCGGCCAGCTTGCTTCTTGGGTTTGGTCGTTGGCGACCTGTTGCGGGTTGTTTCCGGTCTTATTCTGGGCGGTCTGTTCTTGGTAGATTCGGGTTGTTCCCGAGTAGATCTTCTGGTTTGCCTGGCCCCCTTATTGGAAGACCGGGCGGGTTGTTCCTATATGGCCGTCTACCCGGGCGGTCTATCTTGGCGATCTGGCGACTTGGTTGAAGTCGGCCAGATGGTTCTAGCTTGCTCCTGGTGATCTAAGGAAGGAGCGTTGTTGAGACCGCACGGCTTGTGCGCGGTCTCGTGTTCGCGACGCCTGTGCGCGATCTTGTCTGCTGATCTGCGTCTTGGTCGGGTGATCGTCCAAGAGGTCTGTTCGCGCAGTCTGTTTTTTGAAGACCATTCGCGATCTGATGGGTGGTGATTGTATCTCGGTTTGTGCGGTGACGACATGTGTCCACCCGCCTATAAATAAGGGTGCATGGCCCGTCATTCCTAACAAGAACTGTTTGCGGTCAGCAGGGTGCGGTCTCCTTCCTTGGTGATTTCCGGTGGCTCGAATAAACAGTTCGTCTGCGGTCTGTCAGCGAACTGGGCTATTGTGTTCTTGTGCTGTTCGCAGCGGACTCAGGGATCAGGCGACCTTCAGCGGTTAGGCGGTCTGAGTTGCGGTCTGGCAACAGCTTCAGTTCTTTGTTCCAATAAGCTTCAGTTCGTGCGGTCTGAGGTGCGGTCTTGCAGTGCTGGCAGTCTGTCCGGTTTCTATTCGTGCGATCTCAGGGCAAGCCGGGCGAGTTCTGGAGTGGTGCGGCTTGTGCGGTCTGAGCTTGTCTAGCCGCCAGCTTTGCTTTTTTGATGTGTATTGTTCTTCTCGTCTCCGTGATTCTGATGAATCATGTCTCGCCATGTATACCTCGCATTGTAAAGCAGTTCTATTTCAATAAAGATTTCTTGTGTTGTTGTGTGGCATTGTGGTTGTTTGGCTATAACTCTTGTTGATACAACTCCTGCTTACTCCTAAACGGTCCAATCAAAAATTTTAACATGGTATCAGAGCTAGGTTCCTGGAGTGGATAAGCATTGATCAACTAGAGTTGCCATCGTCTTTGTGAAGAAGAGGCCACATAGATTGCCATGGAAGGTGGATACGCAAGAGGTCTTGGTATTGAACTCCTCACATCGACTAACTTTAAAAAGTGGAAGTCGTGTATGGAGAGTTACTTGCTTGGCGAGGATCTATGGGAGGTAGTTGGCGGAGAAGACACACAAGAGGTGTTTCTAGCAGGAGATAATATGGCAGAGGTGAGACTTTGGAGGAGGACGAATGCTAAGGCTGAGTTCACTCTCAAGAGGGTTATCTCACCGGAGCTGTTTGATCACATCATAGGATGTAAATCTGCTGCTGAGATTTGGACATCCTTGGATGGATTGTTCAATAAGAAGAATGTAGCGAGGCTACAGTATCTTGAAAATGAGTTGGCGAAAGCCTCTCAAGGTGATCTTTCTATTTCTACCTTCTTCCTCAAGATGAAGAACCTCGCGGCAGAGATTTCTGCATTGGACCCTGATGAGCCTATCTCTAAGGCAAAACTGAAGAGGCATATCATCCGCGGGTTGCGGAAGGAGTATCTTGCTTTTGTGACTTCAGTTCAGGGTTGGGCAAATCAACCGTCGTTGTTGGAGCTGTAGAACCTTCTTGCTTCGCAAGAAAGTTTAGCAAGACAGATGGCGGGGGTTTCAATCTCCGGGGGAGAAAGTGATGTGATGTTCTCTGGGAAGAAGAAGAAATGGGAGAAGAAGAAGTCGGGTCTTGATGGACCCTCCACTTCAGGTCAGCAAGATAGGGGCTATGCTCCTAAGTCTGATGGGAAGAAGAAAGGAGAGGGACCAAGGTGCTTTAGATGCAACAAGACCGGGCACTTCAAGAAAGATTATCGGGTGAATCTTCAGCCGGGACATGCAGTGGAGAAGGAGATGCCAAAGTTTGGTGAAGTTGGATGGGGAGGAGCCTTTGCGTCTAATATAACGGCGATGCCCGTTAAGGCCTTGGCTTCCATCAACTATGATGAGGACTAGATTGTTGATTCAGGGTGTGGGCATCATCTCACCGGGGATGGATCAAAGTTCTCTTCTTTGGCGCCTTACTCAGGTAACAATGCTATCATTACGGCTGATAATTCTATTCATCCAGTAGAGCACGAAGGAGTCGTCTCTCTGAGCAGTGATAAGGGTCCACTCACGTTGAGGAGTGTTTATCACGTGCCTGGTATGAAGAAAAATCTCTTCTCTGTGACCAATGCGGTCGATGCCGGTTATTACGTTCTGTTTGGCCCAACAGAAGTGAAGTTTCTCAAAACTCAACCGGAGATAAAGGGAGATGTTATTCATGTCGGCAAGCGGGTGAAGGACTTGTTCATTTTATCGACAAGTACCTATGTTGATAAGATGAGGACCAATGATGGCGCGGCCATCTGGCATGAAAGGTTGGGGCATGTAGGCATGGACAAATTGAAGGCTATGACGGTAAAGGGCCTTGTCAATGGCTTGCCTAGCTTGTCCTCCTATGGAGACGGTCATGTCTGCGAAGGATGTCAGTTTGGTAAGTCTCTGATAAGTAATAAAATATATGTATTTTTGGTATAAATATTAGTATAGTTTTAATTAATATTGTGAATTTTCTATGTAAATTAATGAATAAATTGCTTCTTTATTATTTCTGGTTTCTAACTTAGTTTTTGCAATTTTTTTTTTTTTTTTTGCAAAATTTTCACAGGTCACGCCCTCAGACACGCCCGTGACCAAGGGCGTGTAATTTTAAAGATCAAATATCAACGGGACGGCTCAATTCAGATCAAATCCCGACAAATCGCTCAAGTCACGCCCGAGGTCACGCCCGTGACCAAGGGCGTGTAATTTTAAAAAGCCAAATTTCCAATTGGCAGCCGTTTTCAGGTGAAATCTCGAAGAGTTGATCAAGTCACGCCCGTGACTCTACAAGTCACGCCCGTGTTCCAGCAGAGTCACGCCCGTGAGCCGCCAGCGTGTCACGTCTCGAAGCCGCACCCATGCTGCCGACATCAGCCAGCCATAGTCACGCCCGTGACTCACCAAGTCACGCCCGTGACATACCAAGTCACGCCCGTGTGCAGCCATGTTTGACGGCCAGACCTTCCAGAAGGCGGCGAATACAGCCGAGCAAATGTCACGCCCTAAGTCACGGCCGTGACATTCAAGTCACGCCCGTGACCTAGGGCGTGTAAAACTCAAATTTTCCCTATAAATAGAGGGGCTCGGCTGAAGTTATTTTCATCCAAATTTTGAGTGGTTTTTGTTGTATTGTGAGTTCTTTTGAGTGATTGTGAGCTTCTCTTCTGCATTTCAGTTTAAGTTCGTTTGTAGTTTTTTCGTCTTCCTAGTCTAGTTGTAATGCTGATTTCAGAAATAAAATGATGTTTTTCTCATTTGGATCATCTTCTTTTTATTAATGTTAGTGTGTGTGCGTGTATGAGTTTAGCTTTATTGCTTTCATAATTTAGTTTTATTGCTTTTATAGTTAGTTTTATTGCTTTCGTAATCTAGGTTTACTGTTTTCATAGCTTAGATTTACAAGCTTTCATAAAATAGTTTTATCGTTTTCTTTTTCGCTTTATTTTATCGCTTTCATTTTAAACGCTTTCTTTTTCAGTTTCTTTTAGAGTGTGTGCGTGTATGAGATAGTATTTTCCTTTTTTTGTAGCTTAGTTTTTATTTCAGTCTTTATATAACTGCTATATACCACCCCCTTCTCAAATAAGAGGCTAATTTACTTTAGCACTTATTTAAGTCGGTTGGGATGGATATTATTTCTGCACCTTTATAAGTCTTTTCATTTCTATACCATCCCCTTCTCAAATAAGAGGCTAATTTACTTTAGCACTTATTTAAGTTGGTTGGGACGGATATTATTTCTGCACCTTTATAAGTCTTTTCATTTCTATACCACCCCCTTCTTAAATAAGAGGCTAAGAACTTTTTAGCACTTGTTTAAGGTGGTTGGGACGGATATTATTACTGTTTTTATATAAGTCTTTTTATTTCCTTTTTATCCGCTTATATCCGCTTTAATTATCAAACATGTATTTTTCAACCGATAATGCCGTCTCCATTCCGATGAGTGGCTAATTTCCTTTAGCGCACGACGTCGAAGAGCATTGGGACACAAAAATAGTTTTTCTATAAGAATTAAAACATCTCTTTCTAAAATAATTAACGCTTAAGGTTTATCCGAGAATCACGTTGAGTGGAGCCACATAATCGATGTGTGGTTTTCATTTCCGTTTTCGTACCTAGTTAGCCGAGAGGCTCGTGTGTACGGACTGATCACTCACGGGTAAAGAGAAGTACGCTCTACCCTCGAGAGAGGACGAGGTAACTCTCCCGAATTGGAAATAAAAACCCAATAGCGGGGTTCGCAACATAAAGCGAGTATTAAGAACATTCGATTGTAGAACGAGAGTTCGGTCGAATATTCATAATCTCAGGTGGGCGTACCCTCGAGAGAGGAGCTTTCATAATTATGGAACCTCCACGGCCAAGTCATCTTAATATTTTGAAAAGTCATCACTTTTAATTCTACGAAAAATCTATTTTCGTCTCAAGGTAATTCGACGTCGCGCGCTATATTTCTCATCACTTAGAACTCTAGTAGATCGCTTAAATCATCTTTCGCATTTTATCATTTAGAACTCTAGTTAAATCAACTAAAAATATTATTCCGATAAAATAATAGTTCGTCCCTCGAAGTAGCATAATCAACACGACCCGCGGAAATATACGATCCCGATATTTTCTAAAAATATCCTGTATTACTTGCGATAAGGTATACTTGCCTTTATCAAATGATTAATTTGGACTAAAAATTCAAACACAGCTTTTCAAACTCATTTAGTGCAAAACTCTCCTTTTCTACTATTCAATTCAATAGAATTCGGCATTGTAGCCGAAGCGTAATTGTCAATATTCCGAAAGAAGAAAAAGATCGTTACTTCTATCCTTCGATAGGATAACGGTTAATTTCTCAAAGTAGGAGTACTTGCGAGACTCTTCGAAAATATCCGCCAATTCTAAACTCTTAATATAAAGGTTATCTTTTATTTATAAAACAAAAAGAAGAAGCCCAAGTAATCATCAAGTTTTTGGCGCCGTTGCCGGGGAACTTTGTGTTGTTATTTGAAAGTAGGAACTACTATTAATTTTATTCCTTATCTATATATTTTTACTAAAAATAAAAAAAAAAAAAAAAAAAAATTTTACAAAAAGTAATAAAACAAAAAAATATATATAAATATAAAAACTTATATTTAAAAAAAAAAAAAAAAATAATAATAATAAAACAGAAAATCCAAAAATATTGCTTTTAGTATATGACCCGAGGAAACTCGTCGGACGATTCGACTATTCCTTTTGACCCCGAAATCGAGCGCACTCTTCGTGAGCGCATCCGATCTCGTGATCAAAACTTACTCGAAACCCCCGAAGAGTCGATCGGAGATACTGTAAATATGGGCGATCCAATTCCAAATGCGGCCCCGGCCCGGACCATGGCATATTATGCCCGGCCGAATTTGGAAGATACAGGATCCAGTATTACTCGCCCGACAGTTAATAATAATAATTTCGAAATAAAATCCAGCATAATTCAAATGGTACAACAGTCGATTCAGTTCGACGGTTTGCCAGATGAGGACCCAAATCAGCACCTTTCAAACTTTTTAGAAATATGCGACACCTTTAAAATTAATGGCGTCACTGATGACGCCATTCGTTTACGCTTATTTCCATTTTCGCTACGGTCAAAGGCCAAATCATGGTTGACTTCTCTTCCGAGAGGGTCCATAACCACGTGGGCCCAATTGACGGAATTTTTCTTAACTAAGTATTTTCCTCCGTCAAAAACCGCAAAACTACGCACGGATATCACATCCTTTGTACAATTCGATTCTGAGTCTCTTTATGAGACTTGGGAGCGTTTTAAAGAATATTTGCGTAGGTGTCCTCATCACGCGCTACCAACTTGGCTACAGGTCCAAACGTTTTATAATGGTTTAAATTTTTCTACGCGGCAGATGATTGATGCGGCCTCCGGGGGAACGTTAAACAACAAAACCCCGGAGACCGCTCAAGCTCTGATCGACGAAATGGCCATGAATGCGTACCAATGGAACGTGCCAAGGTCGCGTCCTACTAAACCGGCTGGTCTTTTTGAAGTGGACGCCACTACTTTCTTAGCCTCACAAGTGGAGAGGCTAAGTAAGCAGGTGGCGGAGATGACTGTTTCCTCCTCCACTCCCGCTTGGAATAATAATAATAATAATAACGTAATCGAAGAAACGGTGGATTACCTCGGTAATCCGGTTAGACCCCCCTTCAACCCTAATAACAACCCGTATAGTAATAATTATAATCCGGGTTGGAGGAGCCATCCTAATTTCTCCTGGAGCAATCCTAACAATGCTCAGAGGCCCCCACATATGAATCCTCAGGGATTTCCGCAAGGATTTCCGCAGGGATTCCAGCCTCCTCCTCCAAAACCTTCGCCGCTCGAAGATATTTTGTCTAAATACATCGCGTCCAACGATTCAAATATCCGGAATCTTACCGGATCGATTAAAAGCTTGGAAAACCAGGTTGGACAACTTGCAAAGATGGTCTCCGAGCGGCCATACGGAGCCTTACCAGGGAATACAGAGCCAAACCCAAGGGAAAATGCCAACGCTATAACCCTTCGAAGCGGCAAGGAGGTCGTCTCCCCATTGCGGGTTGAGCCTAAGGTATGTATTTCGCCTCCGACCCCTCCACCCTCTTCTTCGATTCTAATTGCTCCGGATTTTCCGGTTGCGCCGAATGTTTCGAGTCCTCGAATTCCTTACCCGTCTAAAATTAATAAAGAGAAGGAGGACGAAAATTATCAAAAATTTTTGCGTATTTTAAAACAAATTCAAATAAACGTCCCCTTCTGCGAGGCACTCTCCCAAATGCCGAAATATGCGAAATATCTTAAGGAATTGCTTTCTAATAAAAAGCGACTCGAGGATGTTTCGCATGTTTCCCTTAATGCGGAATGTTCGGCTGTTCTCCTTAACAAATTGCCGCCAAAACTGAACGACCCGGGACGGTTCTCCATCCCGTGTCTCTTTGGCAATATGTTAATAAAGTACGCTCTTGCGGACTTAGGCGCCAGCATCAATTTGATGCCTTTTTCTCTTTTCAAAAAACTCAATTTAGGCGTCCCGAGTCCGACAAAAATGAGCATCCAACTCGCGGATCGCTCGGTAAAGTACCCAATCGGGGTAGCGGAGGATGTTCTGGTCAAGGTCGACAAGTTTATCTTTCCGGTAGACTTTGTCATCCTGGACATAGAGGAGGACGTCGAGGTACCCATCATCCTCGGTCGCCCCTTTCTCGCAACCTCCCGTGCGTTAATCGATGTCAGTAACGGTCGCCTCCTCCTTCGAGTTGGAGACGACGAAGTTACTTTACATATCAACCCCTCCATGCGGAACTCACTATCGAATGATGATTCCTGTTTCAATTTGGAATCCGCGTTTGTGGACGAGTGTTCTTCTCTTTCAGAATTGCTATCTTTAATGATAGACGATTCGGATCTGGCGAATCAACCTCCTTTAGAAGAATTACCGCCAGATTCGCCTTTCGAGCCTTTCGACTCGAAAGATTTAAAAATCTCCACTTCCTACGAAGAACCTCCGGTCTTGGAGCTTAAGCAACTCCCCGACCATTTAAAATATGCTTTTCTAGCCGCGAACTTAAAACTTCCGGTTATAATATCTTCTACTTTAACTGATTCGGAAACATCCGAATTGGTTGAAGTTTTATCTAAACATCGCCGTGCAATTGCATGGCAAATTTCTGATATCAGGGGAATTAACCCCTCATTCTGCTCCCACAAAATTTTTCTCGAAGAAAACCCCCGCAAAACAATTCAACCTCAACGACGACTTAACCCGAACATGCGGGAAGTCGTTAAGACTGAAATTATTAAACTCCTCGATGCGGGGATTATCTATCCTATTTCCGACAGTACGTGGGTAAGCCCTGTACAAGTCGTCCCTAAAAAAGGCGGTATAACGGTCGTGGAGAACACGAATAACGAATTAATCCCAACTCGTACTGTTACGGGTTGGAGGGTGTGCATCGACTACAGAAAACTAAATGATGCCACCAGAAAAGACCACTTTCCGCTACCGTTTATTGATCAAATCTTAGAGCGTCTCTCCGGTCACCCTTTTTATTGCTTCCTTGATGGTCTCTCGGGATTTTTCCAAATCCCTATTTCACCCGAGGACCAAGAAAAAACGACTTTTACTTGCCCTTTCGGCACCTTCGCATATCGAAGGATGCCGTTTGGCCTCTGTAACGCGCCAGCTACATTCCAAAGATGTATGCTGGCAATATTTGGCGAGCTAGTAGAAGACATAATGGAAGTCTTCATGGATGACTTCTCCGTCTTTGGAAACTCTTTTAAAAATTGTTTAAAAAATTTAGATAGAGTCCTCCAACGGTGCGAGGAGACGAACTTAGTCTTGAACTGGGAGAAATGCAACTTCATGGTCCGAGAGGGTTTAGTCCTCGGCCATAAAATTTCTTCCAAGGGGATGGAGGTCGATAAGGCCAAAGTCGCTATAATTGAACAACTTCCTGTTCCTTCGAACGTCAAATCAATTAGAAGTTTTCTTGGCCACGCAGGTTTTTATCGGCGGTTTATTCAAGATTTTTCAAAAATAACCAAACCGCTAACTCACCTCCTGGAAAAGGATTCCCCATTCATTTTTGACACGGCCTGCGTAGAGGCGTTTAATTTTATTAAAAAGCAACTTATCAATTCTCCAATTCTGGTGGCGCCAGATTGGTCTCTTCCGTTTGAGATTATGTGCGACGCGAGCGATATCGCAGTAGGAGCTGTCTTAGGCCAACGCGTAAATAAATATTTTCATCCTATATATTACGCTTCTCGTACACTCAATGCCGCACAGGCTAACTACACCACAACGGAAAAGGAACTTCTCGCCGTCATCTTTGCTTTTGATAAATTCCGACCCTACGTAACCCTTTCACACGTAATCGTTTTCACTGATCACTCCGCCTTGAAATATCTTTTGGCCAAAGTTGATGCTAAGCCTCGCTTACTTCGATGGGTCCTCCTTTTACAGGAATTTGACTTAGAGATCCGGGATAAGAAGGGGGCTGAAAATTTAGCAGCCGACCACCTCTCACGTTTAGAACACCCCGCCGCAGAAGCGCTCGTCGAACCCGAAATAGACGATCGATTTCCTGAGGAGCGCCTTTTAATCATAAATAATACAAAAACTTCTTCTACCCCTTGGTTCGCAGATTACGCGAACTATTTAGTCGCGCGGGTCCTTCCAAAAGATTTTTCGACTCAGCAGAAGAAGAAATTCTTCTCTGACTTGAAAAACTACTTTTGGGAGGACCCCTTTCTCTTTCGCATCTGCGCAGACCAAGTGATACGAAGATGTGTTTCAAGCGAGGAGGGTGCGCAAATATTGCGACACTGCCATGAGGGGCCGGCTGGAGGGCATTATCAAGCCAACCGGACCGCGCGGAAAGCGTTAGAGTCAGGCTTTTATTGGCCCACTCTCTTTAAGGATGCTCACACTTTTGTGAGTATATGCGATAGCTGCCAGCGGGCGGGTAACATCTCTCGTCGTGACGAGATGCCCCAAAATTTTTATTTAGAATGCGAAATTTTCGATTTGTGGGGCATAGACTTTGTAGGCCCCCTACCTCCTTCTTTTAATAATCGCTATATTTTAGTGGCGGTCGACTACGTGTCTAGGTGGGCGGAAGCGCAAGCTCTGCCCACCAATGATGCGCGAGTCGTCGTCCATTTTCTAAAAAAATTATTTTCTCGCTTTGGCACGCCCCGTGCAATAGTAAGTGATAGGGGCACGCACTTCTGCAATGCCCAGTTTTCAAAAATTTTATCTAAATACGGCGTCACGCATAAGCTCGCCACCGCCTATCACCCCCAAACGAGCGGCCAAGTAGAGGTAGTAAATCGCGAGATAAAACGCATTCTGGAAAAAACCGTCTCTTTAAATAGGAAGGATTGGTCCTCAAAACTCGACGACGCGTTATGGGCGTATCGTACGGCCTACAAGACCGCTATCGGTTGTACGCCCTATCGATTAGTCTACGGCAAAGCGTGCCATTTACCGGTAGAATTAGAACACCGCGCATTTTGGGCCTTAAAATTTTTAAATCTCGATTCGAACTTAGCCTCCGAGAATAGGAAATTCCAACTCAATGAACTCGATGAATGGCGTGCGAACGCTTATGAGAGTAATAAATTTTATAAGGAGCGTTCTAAGTTCTACCACGATCGAAAAATTAAATTTCCAAAAACTTTCGCGCCGGGCGATCTTGTCCTTCTTTATAATTCACGTCTTCGTCTTTTTCCGGGTAAGCTCAAATCCCGCTGGTCCGGCCCCTTTGCAGTCAAAGAGGTTTGGCCGTATGGGACCATTCTTATCTCTCACCCCGAAAAAGGCGATTTTAAAGTCAACGGCCACCGTTTAAAACTATACCTTGCGGGCGATCCAGTGGACGGCCACACGGAATCTTTAACCCTCCCTAATTTATAATCTCACCACGCCAAATGCGTCAAGCTACGCGACGGTAAACAAAGCGCTCGTGGGAGGCACCCCATATTTATCTAATATTTTTATTATGCTTTTTCTCTATTTTTGCAGGGTTTCTTCCGACCCCGCCAACTTTACTTCAGGGATGCCTTTTTGCTTCCTTTTTCCTTTTGTATATATTGCATTGTTATTTTCTCTTCTTCATACTTACATTACAACATTGGGGACAATGTTGGGTTTTACGTATGGGGGTGTATTTCCCGTTTTCAAAAAAAAAAAAAAAGAAATATGATATATATTTTTTGTAGTTGAAAAAAAAAACAAAAAAAAAAAAAAAACATTATAACAACAAAAAAAAAAAAGAAAAAAAAAAAAAGAAAAAAAAAACTCCAAAAATAATAAACCCTACTTTACTTTTATTCTTAAAGCATTTAGTTTCGAGAGTATATGTTTGTGGATTTTCATAATCGCTAGTTTTACTATTTGTTTGTTTATCTAAGATCGATAGATTTAAACGTTCGGGGTTAAGTTTTAAAGAATATCTTGTGTTTTTAATTTAAATAGAGGCTTTGTTATCAAGCACTACTTCTACTAGCTAAAATAGAGACATGTGTATTATGTTGGCAAAACAACTTTAGACTGCAATTATCCCTACTTTATGTCTTCAGGAATCTAGGAATATTCAACTTACTAAGGTTGCTCTCAAAACTTTTTTTATTATTCTAGAATTTCTCTTGAAAACCCCTTGTATACACCAATTCAGCATGGCAAAAACACAAAAAGAAGAAAAAAAAACAAAAAGATCTTATGTCAATGGGAATACAAAAATTCCGTAAACATAGGCACCCAATATTTGTTAAAAGAAATCCTATGTCAATGGGAATTACAAATTCCGTAAACACAGGCATTGGGTTAATTAAAAAGGTCAATTTTCCCTCGTCCCTCGTACACCAACGATGGGAGTCAAAGGAAACTTTATAAGAGGGGTGAGATGATACAATTCATCACCCCTGATCCAAGTACTCTTCTATTTGCCAAGGCTTTTTTCCCCCTTTTCCCTTAACCAAATTATTGTTTCTAGTTCTAATTCAAAAAATCATTTGAGAGCATAATTAGTAACTTATATTTTTCCTTTATGTTTCTTTAAACAAAGGTTATTATAATTTCGATCTAATCTCGTTTACTAATGATTGCAATTTTGTTTGCTATTTGGTTAATTAAGAAGTCTTTTGGCCAGGACATTTCTTCTACTTAAATCATTTGCATAATTTAGGACTTAACTCTTATTACTCCGAATTTTTATTTTTCAGTCTCTTATGATTAAAATAAAACGATAGCCAAAAATTAGAACTTATATTAATCCCGTATAGATCTCTCTTACTTTTGCCCTGGAATAGCAAAAGCTTAAGTATGGGGGTATTTGATAAGTAATAAAATATATGTATTTTTGGTATAAATATTAGTATAGTTTTAATTAATATTGTGAATTTTCTATGTAAATTAATGAATAAATTGCTTCTTTATTATTTCTGGTTTCTAACTTAGTTTTTGCAATTTTTTTTTTTTTTTTTGCAAAATTTTCACAGGTCACGCCCTCAGACACGCCCGTGACCAAGGGCGTGTAATTTTAAAGATCAAATATCAACGGGACGGCTCAATTCAGATCAAATCCCGACAAATCGCTCAAGTCACGCCCGAGGTCACGCCCGTGACCAAGGGCGTGTAATTTTAAAAAGCCAAATTTCCAATTGGCAGCCGTTTTCAGGTGAAATCTCGAAGAGTTGATCAAGTCACGCCCGTGACTCTACAAGTCACGCCCGTGTTCCAGCAGAGTCACGCCCGTGAGCCGCCAGCGTGTCACGTCTCGAAGCCGCACCCATGCTGCCGACATCAGCCAGCCATAGTCACGCCCGTGACTCACCAAGTCACGCCCGTGACATACCAAGTCACGCCCGTGTGCAGCCATGTTTGACGGCCAGACCTTCCAGAAGGCGGCGAATACAGCCGAGCAAATGTCACGCCCTAAGTCACGGCCGTGACATTCAAGTCACGCCCGTGACCTAGGGCGTGTAAAACTCAAATTTTCCCTATAAATAGAGGGGCTCGGCTGAAGTTATTTTCATCCAAATTTTGAGTGGTTTTTGTTGTATTGTGAGTTCTTTTGAGTGATTGTGAGCTTCTCTTCTGCATTTCAGTTTAAGTTCGTTTGTAGTTTTTTCGTCTTCCTAGTCTAGTTGTAATGCTGATTTCAGAAATAAAATGATGTTTTTCTCATTTGGATCATCTTCTTTTTATTAATGTTAGTGTGTGTGCGTGTATGAGTTTAGCTTTATTGCTTTCATAATTTAGTTTTATTGCTTTTATAGTTAGTTTTATTGCTTTCGTAATCTAGGTTTACTGTTTTCATAGCTTAGATTTACAAGCTTTCATAAAATAGTTTTATCGTTTTCTTTTTCGCTTTATTTTATCGCTTTCATTTTAAACGCTTTCTTTTTCAGTTTCTTTTAGAGTGTGTGCGTGTATGAGATAGTATTTTCCTTTTTTTGTAGCTTAGTTTTTATTTCAGTCTTTATATAACTGCTATATACCACCCCCTTCTCAAATAAGAGGCTAATTTACTTTAGCACTTATTTAAGTCGGTTGGGATGGATATTATTTCTGCACCTTTATAAGTCTTTTCATTTCTATACCATCCCCTTCTCAAATAAGAGGCTAATTTACTTTAGCACTTATTTAAGTTGGTTGGGACGGATATTATTTCTGCACCTTTATAAGTCTTTTCATTTCTATACCACCCCCTTCTTAAATAAGAGGCTAAGAACTTTTTAGCACTTGTTTAAGGTGGTTGGGACGGATATTATTACTGTTTTTATATAAGTCTTTTTATTTCCTTTTTATCCGCTTATATCCGCTTTAATTATCAAACATGTATTTTTCAACCGATAATGCCGTCTCCATTCCGATGAGTGGCTAATTTCCTTTAGCGCACGACGTCGAAGAGCATTGGGACACAAAAATAGTTTTTCTATAAGAATTAAAACATCTCTTTCTAAAATAATTAACGCTTAAGGTTTATCCGAGAATCACGTTGAGTGGAGCCACATAATCGATGTGTGGTTTTCATTTCCGTTTTCGTACCTAGTTAGCCGAGAGGCTCGTGTGTACGGACTGATCACTCACGGGTAAAGAGAAGTACGCTCTACCCTCGAGAGAGGACGAGGTAACTCTCCCGAATTGGAAATAAAAACCCAATAGCGGGGTTCGCAACATAAAGCGAGTATTAAGAACATTCGATTGTAGAACGAGAGTTCGGTCGAATATTCATAATCTCAGGTGGGCGTACCCTCGAGAGAGGAGCGTTCATAATTATGGAACCTCCACGGCCAAGTCATCTTAATATTTTGAAAAGTCATCACTTTTAATTCTACGAAAAATCTATTTTCGTCTCAAGGTAATTCGACGTCGCGCGCTATATTTCTCATCACTTAGAACTCTAGTAGATCGCTTAAATCATCTTTCGCATTTTATCATTTAGAACTCTAGTTAAATCAACTAAAAATATTATTCCGATAAAATAATAGTTCGTCCCTCGAAGTAGCATAATCAACACGACCCGCGGAAATATACGATCCCGATATTTTCTAAAAATATCCTGTATTACTTGCGATAAGGTATACTTGCCTTTATCAAATGATTAATTTGGACTAAAAATTCAAACACAGCTTTTCAAACTCATTTAGTGCAAAACTCTCCTTTTCTACTATTCAATTCAATAGAATTCGGCATTGTAGCCGAAGCGTAATTGTCAATATTCCGAAAGAAGAAAAAGATCGTTACTTCTATCCTTCGATAGGATAACGGTTAATTTCTCAAAGTAGGAGTACTTGCGAGACTCTTCGAAAATATCCGCCAATTCTAAACTCTTAATATAAAGGTTATCTTTTATTTATAAAACAAAAAGAAGAAGCCCAAGTAATCATCAGTCTCATCGACTTCCATTTGACAAATCGCAAACAAGGTGCAAAGTGCCATTGGAGTGCATCCATGGTGATTTGATGGGACCGACTGCCACCCCAAGCCTTGGAGGCAATAGATATATGTTGGTGTTGATTGACGATTACACCAGATATGTCTGGGTGTATTTCTTGAAAGAGAAGTCAGAAGCCTTTGCAAAGTTTGTGGAGTTCAAGGAGCTGGTGGAAGGTCGTCTAGGCCTACGGGTAAAGAAATTGAGAACTGACAATGGTGGGGAGTTCACCTCTGGTGAGTTCTCAAGTTTTTGCAGGAAACACGGTGTTCGGAGAGAGCTCACTTGTGCCCATACTCCACAGCAGAATGACGTTGCCGAGAGGAAGATCCGTCATCTGACGGAAACTTGCAAATGCTGGCTTCATGCCAAGAGTATCCCAAAGTCCTTCTGGGCGGAGGGAATGTCTTGTGCAGCTTATGTCATCAACAGATTGCCTCTGAGTCCTATCAACATGAAGACCCCTCACGAATTGATGTTCAAGGAGAAGCCGAGTGTTGCACACCTTCGGGTGTTCGGGTCAACCTGCTATGTGCATATTCCTGATGCTCTTCGGACAAAGCTAGATGCGAAAGCAAGGAAGCTAGTCTTTGTTGGGTATGATGAGCAGAAGAAGGGATGGAGATGCATGGATCCTGAGACACGGAGGTCAATTGTTTCTCGGGATGTGGTGTTCGATGAAGTAACTTCCTACAAGGGGAGTTCAGGAGTTGAGCTACCGTAGGGCAGGATTGATGAAGGAGGAAAAGCTGCGGGAAGTCTTCAAGTGGAGTTGCCTGTTTCACCAGGAGCTCCAGCTCTGTCTAGCTCAGAGGCGGAAGCTTCAGGTTCTGGAAGCAGGGGGAGCGATGCTCCAAGCTCGTCTGGAAAAGGAGCTAGTTCAGAAGAAGCAGCTGAGGAGGTGGTTAGTCAGGAGCAACCTCTTAGGAGGTCGAAGAGGACTATTCAACCACCAGATCGATACACAGGAGGGAACATGGTGAACTTTGTTTCATGTTTCTTCGCTGGTCCTTTGGATGAGAGGGAGCCGTCGAGCTTTGAGAAGGCCAGAGGCGTGAAGGAGTGGGACATTGCTATGCAAGAAGAGATGGCAGCTCTCGAGAAGAATGAGACCTGGTCTCTTGTGCCCAAGCCCAAGGGCACCACTCCCGTGACATGCAAATGGGTCTTCAAGCTGAAGAAGAAAGTTGACGGCAGTATCGAGCGGTACAAGGCTCGCCTTGTAGCTCGCGGGTTCTCACAGCAGTACGTAGAAGATTATGATGAGACGTTTAGTCCAGTGGCAAAGATGACTTCGGTTCGATTTGTTATTGCCTTGGCGGCTTCGAGTGGTTGGGAGATTTGGCAACTCGACGTGAAGAATGCTTTCTTATACGGCGAAATTGACAAGGATATCTTCATGCTCCAGCCGCAAGGCTTCATCTCGAAGGAGTATCCGGACTACGTTTGTAAGTTGAAGAAGGCCCTGTATGGGTTGAAGCAAGCGCCTCGGGCGTGGTACGGGAAGATTGCAGAGTATCTCTTATTCTGCGGATTCGTTGCTTCAGACTCTGATTCTAGCTTGTTCATCAAGAAGGAGGGGGTGCTTCGGGTGATTGTGCTGCTGTATGTGGATGACATGATTGTCACCGGGAATTCGAAGGAGGCGGTAACAAGGCTGAGAGCTGAGCTTGCTATGGTTCGAGATGAAGGATCTGGGGGAGCTTCACCATTTCCTTGGACTCGAGGTCCCGAGGCGGGAGAGCGGAGTGCTTATTTCTCAGGCTGGCTATGCGGAGCAGATTGTTCAGCGATTCGGCATGGAGGAAGGGAAGAGCAGCTCTATACCTCTGGAGCAACATCATAAACTTCGGAAGGATGAGGGAAGAGTTCTATCTGATCCGTTGGTGTTCCGAGCTCTGGTTGGGAGCTTGATCTATTTGACCATCACGAGGCCTGATATTGCTTATGCAGTTGGCAAAGTGAGTCGGTACATGGCGGAGCCACGGAAGCCTCATCTTCTAGCGGCGAAAGGTATATTGAAGTATGTGAAGTCGACCTCTGATTTGGGTCTCCTATATAGGAGAGGGGCAAGCTTGGAGTTGCATGGATACATGGACGCTGACTACGGGGGAGACGTGGATGATCGGAGATCAACGTCTGGTTATGTCTTTATGACGGGCCCCACAACTATCTCTTGGTGCAGCAAGAAGCAAGACTCGGTGTCTGTATCTACCACGGAAGCGGAGTACAAGGCTTCGGCCTTGGCAGCTCAGGAAGTCGTTTGGCTCAGGAGGTTGGTAGAGGACGTTCATCAGGAGGTTCGAGGTTCCACTATGCTACGCGGGGACAATGAGAGTGCTCTCAAGCTGGTTAATAATCCAGTCTGTCACGCGAGGACCAAGCATATAGAGATTGAGCACCATGTCATTCGTGAAAAGGTGTTGGGAGGATCTCTTATGGTCGAGCATGTTCAGAGTGCGGACAATGTCGCTGACATCTTCACAAAGCCGCTGGCGAAGGGACCGTTTACTCGGTTAAGGGGGTTGCTCGGGCTAGTTTCCACTTCCCACTTCAAGGAGGAGTGTTGAAATTGTTGAAGTGAAGTGGAAGGGAGTCCGGCCGGTATGAAGGCTGGAGACCGCAGAGACCGCGCGGTCTGCGCTGGTGCTCTGGCGGTTTGGTTCTGGCGATCTGGTGAGATCGGCCAGCTTGCTTCTTGGGTTTGGTCGTTGGCGACCTGTTGCGGGTTGTTTCCGGTCTTATTCTGGGCGGTCTGTTCTTGGTAGATTCGGGTTGTTCCCGAGTAGATCTTCTGGTTTGCCTGGCCCCCTTATTGGAAGACCGGGCGGGTTGTTCCTATATGGCCGTCTACCCGGGCGGTCTATCTTGGCGATCTGGCGACTTGGTTGAAGTCGGCCAGATGGTTCTAGCTTGCTCCTGGTGATCTAAGGAAGGAGCGTTGTTGAGACCGCACGGCTTGTGCGCGGTCTCGTGTTCGCGCGACCTGTGCGCGATCTTGTCTGCTGATCTGCGTCTTGGTCGGGTGATCGTCCAAGAGGTCTGTTCGCGCGGTCTGTCTTTTGAAGACCGTTCGCGATCTGATGGGTGGTGACTGTATCCCGGTTTGTGCGGTGACGACATCCGTCCACCCGCCTATAAATAGGGGTGCATGGCCCGTCATTCCTGACAAGAACTGTTTGCGGTCAGCAGGGTGCGGTCTCCTTCCTTGGTGATTTCCGGTGGCTCGAATAAACAGTTCGTCTGCGGTCTGTCAGCGAACTGGGTTATTGTGTTCTTGTGCTGTTCGCAGCGGACTTAGGGATCAGGCGACCTTCAGTGGTTAGGCGGTCTGAGTTGCGGTCTGACAACAGCTTCAGTTCTTTGTTCCAATAAGCTTCAGTTCGTGCGGTCTGAGGTGCGGTCTTGCAGTGCTGGCAGTCTGTCCGGTTTCTGTTCGTGCGATCTCAGGGAGAGCCGGGCGAGTTCTGGAGTGGTGCGGCTTGTGCGGTCTGAGCTTGTCTAGCCGCCAGCTTTGCTTTTTTGGTGTGTCTTGTTCTTCTCATCTCCGTGATTCTGATGAATCATGTCTCGCCATGTATACCTCGCATTGTAAAGCAGTTCTATTTCAATAAAGATTTCTTGTGTTGTTGTGTGGCATTGTGGTTGTTTGGCTATAACTCTTGCTGATACAACTCCTGCTTACTCCTAAACGGTCCAATCAAAAATTTTAACACCAAGGGGGCACCATTTGAGAGGAGGATCATTCTAGGCTAGCTCTCTCCCTCTCTCTCCCTCCCCAAGTCTCTCTAGGGGGTGAGGAGAGCCTCCAGTGGTGCCCAAGCTTAGTAGTGGCTTGGGAGGGGAAGTTCCTAAGGGGCTTCCGGGTATGTGGCGGGACCTCCCCACTAAGCCCTTGGTCCAGTCCATAGTTCCTCAACCTTCAACCTAAAGCTCTCCCTTGGGGGGAGTAAGGGTTGGTCGCCCCTCAGCTTGCTGAGGGCCCTAAACTCCACAGAGACCGAGAAATCGGTTTCAACAATACGCACATTTATCATGAATATAGCTATGCGCACACCAGTTTGTATTGTTTTGCGGTGATATGTATTCATATGACGGATATGGTTATGCGCACACCATAACCATATTATTTGTTATACGCAGACCGTATTGAAGGATTTTACTATTTGCACCCCCATGTTGGAGGATTTTACTATTTACACCCCATGATGGGGGATTTTACTATTTGCACCCCATGATGTGGGATTTTACTATTTGCACCCCATGATGGGGGATTTTTACTATTTGCACCCCATGATGGGGGATTTTTACTATTTGCACCCCATGATGGGGGATTTTACTATTTGCACCCCATGCTGGGAGATTTTTACTATTTACACCCCATGATGGGGGATTTTTACTATTTACACCCCATGATGGAGGATTTTTACTATTTGCCCCCAATGATGGGTGGTTATAGGATAGTGGGGTTTATCTTGGTCAACCCCATTTCCTCCACCAAATGAGACGAGTGATGTTCATTTGCGCACTGCCTGAATGCACTGCCTGGACATTTTGTGAGACCGCATCACGTATCATCTTTACGGGTGCACATCAAATTTATGTTGTGTCTGCATGAAAAAACAATGTAAACAAAGAGGTTGCATTATTAAAATAGCAATATAGAAAAAAAGATTTTACAGAGACACAAATTGTCTGCATGGAATTGTTTGCTATAGCACTTTAAACTAAACAGAGACATAAATTAGTCAAGTAAAAAAAGTCTCAACAGACCTAGTAAGTAGAAAATGTAAAATCAGTCATGGAATCAAAGGTGTGCTCTGCAAGCCCTCTAACAAACAGTGGCAAGAACAAAAACAATTATATGTTAAGGAATGAAAGATACAATTGGACAGAACCGTGGAGAAGAAGATATAACCATCGGGTTCTAAAGAACCAGACAGCTGCTGAAATAGCAGCTAGGGTATTTTCCAACTTAAATTGCTTACTGATATTAGTCTTCAATACTTATTTTGGAAGAAGATGAATAGTACCTCACAGGAAACCTAGTTCCAAAACCGGACTTCAACAATGGCGGAGGAGAACTGCTACGGATCGAAGAAACGCGACCCCCGACAGAGGAGAAGAGCGGCAGAAGAAGACCTAGCTAGTTCCCAAACCTGCCTTCAACAATGGCGTAAGAGAACACTTGCGGCTCGAAGAAGGGCTATCGCCGGCGGAGGAGAAGAGCGGCGGGTTGACATCGGCGATCGAAATGGCGAAGTTGTCCGGCTGCGTCGATGGGGGTTTTCGCAAATCGCGATTTTCTGTCTGCGCTTAGGGCTTTCGATCGGTGGAGAGGAATAGAAAAAAACCGAAAAAAAAGTTTATTTTATGGGTGCATATAGCAACATTGCTCTATATTAATACATCAAAATATTTTATTTTCAAGCCAACACGCTCTTGTCACATAAAATATTACATTCTTAATGTAACACCCCCAAAGTATCTTTTTTCGTGTAGTCACCTTCTAGTTGTAGGAAACCCAGTGGACGAAGAAGTCGGAATATTACACTGGTTGCTTTAGGTTGAGGCTAACAATGTCGTATTCTCACTCGGTAAACTCGAATTAACGATACAGAGACAATGAATATGATTAAAAATCTTTTAGAACACAAATTATAAATAAGAAACAATATATTTTTTATTCATTTTATAAGTTGGATTCAAGTATGTGCTTTGCAAGTATATGATTATCGTCGGCTTGTTGGCAGACTCCTTGGTTGTAAGCAAAGTGTTCTTTGCAAGTCCCGTTTGCACATTATTGAAGCTTAAAGTTCATGAGAATATGAAAATGATATATTATTAAGGCCGCTACATACAGGTGAACGGTCGAGATCCCTCGTCAGATTACCAACGGCTCCCGTTGTTCTCCAATCTAACGGTTTATATTCACCTCAAAAGCATACGTCTCTGCTTCCAAAAGTCAGGAAAGGCATCCAACAACAAAGACTATTCTCAGATTTCATCATCAAGGGATCCACGACCACCATTTATTATATTAATTGTTGATTGTAATAAATAAAGTTGGATTATAGTAGCAATTAACGGTCAAATATAGACTAGTTATAAATAGGACAAAAATTATTTCAGTTCTTGAGGTTACAAGGTAATGTCAATTTGATTCATAAACTTTTAAGTTTTGACATTTTCATCTTTTTGGCCAACATCCGACTTCATTTTGAGTGCAATTCAAGTGCTAAAAATTTTCCCAACTGAAAATTTCAAGAATTATTTTAACACAACTAAAATTTTAGAGACTGACATTGACTTGAAACCTTATTTTTACCCATTATAAATACGACAGTTTAATCGACGACGAATATTATATATGGAAATGATAAGTAATTTTAGTTCTCTATAAAATTAATTAGCTAGCTAGATTAAATTTATTTAAGGATGTTAATAGCAAACCTAGATTCGCTATTAGCAAACAAAAAAAAAAACAGGTTCAAGTCTTTTTAGGCCTTTTTTTCAATTCTAAAAACTCTCTATTAGCAAACTCCTCTTAAAGTTTCCGCCTCTCCCGAAACCACTCCGCCTCTTCTTTCTCATTCACGTAAAATCACTCGCCCTCTTCCTCTTACGACGCCTCTCCCTCGCCCTCTTCTTTCTCTATCGTGCAATCTAGGGTTTCCTCGCCCTCTTCCGACGCCGCTCCCTCGCCCTCTTACGCCGCTCCCTCGCTCTCGTCCGACGATGCCGCTCCCTCGCCCTCTTACGGCGCTTCCTCGCTCCCGTCGATGACGCCTACCTTCTTCTTCGTCTCCGACGACGACGCACTGTTCAGGTATTTTCGACGATGACACCCTTCTTATACGCCCTTCTTCGCATTTCCACTTAGATTATCTGTGCATTCTTGTTCTTCTCATGGATGTAATCTGCAATCTAGGTTTCCTTTGCCAGTAAGTTGCATCAGCAGTTCCACTGCAATCTCTGAAACGGTGCACTGCAACTCATTACATGAAATGGCTTTGTACTATTCCTACCATAATTTCAATCTTCTTGTTTGGATCTTCCGATATTGATTCAACTACATAACATATGTTTCATGAGAGAGCATCTATATATGCTTCACGCTTTCAATGCTAAAGAACAATGTTCGGTGAGTCATATGCAAATTTCTTTGATTATTTTTCAATTTTCTACTTCAATTTGATAATATTTTGAATGATTTTTATGCAGGATATTCAATCATTTTTGGGAATGGAGAAGGATTTTGATGTTAGAAATATGAAGAAGGTAATTTTTTGGACAACAAGAATACTCTAAGAAATGTTATTTTTTGGATATTTTTTGGGAATGGAGAAGGGTTTTGATGTTGGCTATTTTTTTTAAAAAAAAATTTGCACGGTTTGCTAATAACAAAAATATTTGCTAATAGCCATTTTCAAAGTTTATGGTTTGCTAATAGCGTAACGTGATTTGCTAATAACAATGTCCTTATTTAATTGCTCCCGTTCTTTCTCCACCGGTGAGCTGCCCCAGCTCGCCGCCGCCGCCGGAGACTGTAACTAGTAGGATTCTCAGTTTTTGATTTGGCAAGGTCTTTTTACAGGTTTAATTCTACAAGTCAAATTTGTATATCATTCAATCGGACGATGATTCAAGTTCCTGTTGGTCAACGCGGCATGAATTCACCATTTTGACTAATTTATTGCTCCTCATCTGCATCTGCCGGACTAAATTCATTCCTCATTAATGATTTTGATCTGCCAGTCGGAATATTATAATAATTTATTTACAAATTACTCCCAACGGTAAGAAGATCGCCGGTAAGGGGATGAGAACAACTGCAACCAGATCGCTGAAGGTATTGGCCTTATATATACGTGAGTCTCCGGTTCTATGTGAGTGCAATCGGCGGACTACGCCCATCCCTAAATATTTTTAATATTTATGATAAATAAACAATTTTTTTTAAACCGAAATCCCGAGCACCCCCTCCCCTCCTTCCGCCGCCCCTTTTGGGATGCCGCGGCTGGCCGGAGTGAGACCACCGGCAGGTTCGCCGGACCCCGACGAACCTGCTGGGGGTGTTCCGGCGGGGCTCCGGCAGGACCACCGCCGGCGGTGTCCCTGGCCATGAGGCCCAGATCGGCGAACCTATTGGGGGTGTTCTGGCGGGGCTCCGATAGGGCCACCGCCGGCGGTTGCCCTGTCGGAGCCCCGCCGGAACACCCCCAGCAGGTTTGTTGGGGTCCGGCGAACCTGCCGGTGGTCTCACTCCGGCCAGCTGGCGGCTCCGCCGGCGGCGGCAGCCCAAAAGAGGCAGAGGAAGGAGGGGAGGGGGTGCACGAGATTTTGGGGGGAGGGAGGAATGAGATTTTTAATTGTTGTTGCTATTCGCAGCCCATCATGATGAGATCCAATGGTGAAAATTCTTCATATGTCTTATTTATCTTGCCTAATTACCTTGTCATGGAACCTTTGACACAACGACTAAAGAACGAAATTGTCCATGAGATCTAGGCTCCCTTTGGCACAACGGCGGCGGTCGCGGACACGGTGATGAACCATCGTTCGTGAACACCCGCCCTCACCTAGCGAAATTCATCCACTTTTATGTTCAAAACTAGTTTCTTTTCTTGGTGGTTGTCGTAATCGTTGTGTCCGATGGTGTTGTGTTTGTCCAAAATCATCCGAGCAAAAAAGCCGCACCAAACAAGGGAGCTTTAGTGATTCCATAGTTATTAATGAGGGTAAAAATTTGAACATGGTCATTATAATAATTGACTTGTCGCGGGTAAATGAAGTCTTTAGAACCCTAATATATAAAAGTTTATCAATAATTTCTTAACATACTCGAATTGATGGGGTTTCCCAAAACGTATCTGGTCGGACCCATAATTTTCCATCGCGGCCTTAGTCGGCTCGCCGATACGATTCCAACGAGCCTAGTCTCGTGCAATTCCGAGTCCGTTTGGACTCCGAATCGGTCGCCGGTATGCCCATGCGCGCAAGTTGCGCCACGCGTGGCGTGAAAATCGAAAGGTGTCGCGCGGCAAGCGTCACGCGTCAATCGCCGTGCCAATAGGCCCGACAATTGTGGCGCCAAGAGGGCGCGGCATTCGTCATGCCAAAAAAGGATGGCGTTCGCCGCTCGGTTCATTCACCCTTTCCGGGTTTTCCACGTTAAAAATCATCGCGTCACTTATCGATTCATTCATTGATTGTTTGCATGCTCGATTCGCTTCCGAGCTAAGGTGGTTCAATTCGACCGGTCTGCCAGAGCACCCGAGCGACCAGCAACACTAATGTTAAATAATAATTCTAATTAACCAAATTACATTATCTTTCTCGAGTTAAAAAAAAAATCTTTGAACGCCTACATCTTATTTTAGTCGTTTCTCCCTCATCTTGACACCATTTTGACGTATAAATAGTCAAATTCATTGTCTCGACCAGAGGAATCCAAATTCACTAATCATTTTGCAAAATTCTCGACGAGAAGAGCCTTGTGTTAGGTTCTAACAAAATAATGATTCTAACATAATCCACGATATTTAGGGTCTGTTTGGGAAGGCTTTTTAGCTCCTTTTCGTTTTCTGAAAAACGTCACCGCACCTATAAAACCGTTTGGATTGTCTACCGGCGGGAAAAGCTACCGTGGAAAACTCCTTTTTCTCCTCTTTTTGAAAAGTCACTTGACCCCTACTTTTCATCCTTTTCGAAAAGCACTTCCTCATCCGGATATAAGGTTAGGTCATTTTCCGCCCGAGCACAAATTTTTCTCCCGTGCGAACATTCTTCTGCCCGAGCAAGCATTTCTTCGCCGATGGGCGCATTTTAGGCCCGGACGCGAAATTTTCGCTCGGTCGCGCATTTTTTTCCCGGGTGCACATTCTTCGCCCGGGCGCGCATTGTTTCGCACGGGCGCGCATTTTTTGCCCGGGCGCGTATTTTTCGCATGAGCACGCATTTTTTGCGCGGGCACGCCTTTTTCGCCCGGGCGCGTATTTTTCGCATGAGCACGCATTTTTTGCGCGGGCACGCCTTTTTCGCCCGTGCGCACATTTTTCGCCTCGGCGGGCATTTTTCGCCCGGGAGCACATTTTTTCGCCGGGGCGGGAATTTTCCGCGCGGGCGGACTTTTTGCACTCATTTTTCTTTCGGGCGCGCTTCTTTCGTCCGAGAGCACATTTTTCGTCCGAGCGTGCATTTTTCGCCCGGAGGCGCATTTTTGCCCGACGGCCTATTTTTTCGCCCGGCCGCTCATTTTTCGCCCGGACGAGTATTTTTCGCTCGGGCGCGCATTTTTCTCCCGGACGCCCATTTTTCGCCTGGGCGCGCAGTTTTTGCCCGAACGGCCATTTTTCGCCCGGGCTCACAATTTTTCGCCCGGGCTCGCAATTTTTCGCTTGGGTGCGCATTTTTCGCACGGGCGCGCATTTTTCGCCTGGATGCACATTTTTCGCCCGGGCTCGCAGTTTTCGCCTGAACGCCCATTTTTCGCCCGGGCTCGTATTTTTTTCGCCCGGGTGCGCATTTTTCGCCCGAACGCCCATTTTTCGTCCGGGCACGCATTTTTTGCCCGAGCGTGTATTTTTTCGTCCGGGCGCGCATTTTCTGCCCTGACGCGCATTTTTCGCACGTGCGCGCATTTTTCGTCTGTGCGAGAAGTTTTCGCCCAGGCACGCTTTTTTTCACCCGTGCGCTCTTTTTTTCGCCCGGGCGAAAAAATGCGCGCACTGACGAAAAATGCGCGCCCGGGCGAAAAAATGCGAGCACTGGCGAAAAATGGGCTTTCGGGTGAAAAATGCGCGTCCGGGCGAAAAATGCGCGCCCGAGCGAAAAATGCACGCACCGGCGAGAAATGATAGCACGGTTGAAAAATGCGCGCCCGAGGCGAAAAATGCGCGCCCGGGACAAAAATGCGTACCCCGGAGAAAAATGCGCGCTCGGGAGAAAAATGCTCGCCCGGGTGAAAATTGCACGTCCGGGTAAAAAATTCGCGCTCGGGCGTTCATTTTCCCCCGGGCACGCATTTTTCTGCTCCGACTTGCATTTTTAATAAAAAAGTCACCGCAACGGAGATTTGTCAAACAGTTTATAACGTGCTTCTCATTTTTGAAAATCTCTGCAAAAGGAGTTCACCCAAACAGATCTCCTTTTGCAATAGACATTTTCGAAAAGCACATTTTCTTACCATCTTTTTGCCACCACTCCTTCTCCTTTCTAAAAAGCTCTCCCAAACAGGCCCTTAGTGAAGGTGCGATAAGTCTCAAATAATCAATAAGTACAAACAAAATATTAATCTTACAAATATCACTACGATCAATTCTAGCGCTCGTGCCCACCGTCAATTTTAATTCGACAGACAAATCTATCACCCCTATCTGAATTTTAATATTTATATCCGTGAATTATTTCACAGAGAAGTTTATTAAGGGAATTGTTATCCACAGACCAACATTTTTAAGTTTACAAATTGTTATCCGCAAACCAATTTTAGACTTGAGTATTCAATATCTTTGTTCTTCTGAGCAGGACCCGACAACGAAGGAACGCGATTTATAGGGTTTGTTTGGGAAGATTTATATAGCTAGGGTTACTTTCTCCCAAACAAACTGAAATCGCATGAACGGTGAAGAAATCGTCTTTCTTCCTCAACTCGGTCTCTATCCGCGCATTTATTTTATGAATCACGATCCGTGCACACATTGAAGTGCTCCGAAGGTCGTCAGAGATGTTCCTTCGTTGTCAGACCCTGCTCAGGAGAACAAAGATATCAAATGCTCAAGTCTAAATTGTTTACGGATAACAATTTGTAAACTAGAAAAAATTTGTCTACGAATAGCCATTTATGATCTGCGGATAACAATTGTCTTTATTAAACTATTTTATCATATACCAAGTTAAATTACCAACATAATAATTGACATAGATATTATTAATTCCCGTTTTTCCCGCAGCATGACGCAATTAGTGACGTACCAGATTAAAGTCAATGGAGCCCATTCTGATTTTGACTAAAATGTTGAACTTTTGGGAAATTAAGGGAAGGAAAGAGGAAATGGTCTTCAATTCAAGAACTTAGGTTTGACTTTGAAGCCACTACTCTTCCCCGGTCCCCGGAAACACCATTATTTGCAACTATTTGTCCTCACAAAAACGAAAAAACTATGTTAATTTTTTATTTTTACATAAAAAAAAATGAAAAGAGGAGAAATAATGTTTAATGATGTCTATAATTATAATTAATTTATAAAGCATACTTAAATATATTTTAATTAATGTCATATAAAAAGTAAAATGCAATAGGATTAGACTTTCATGTACTTTCATAAGGGCAAATAAATCTCGTGGGTTAGGCATGGCCGATGAGAGTCTTATGCTCATGATAGCTGCCCTATGAGTAAACACTTTCATCATGGTATCACAAATATGAAGTACAAGTTGAAGCCGCAAACAAATCATAATACTCTGTAAAGATTTACCATAACAACCAATATACGATACTCGTCTTTCAAACTGGAGTAAGAGCGCACCCACGTGCGCTCCACTGATCGCCTCAGTACAATCTTTAAAATATGAAATGAAATGTTCATCATATTTTGTTATTGATGGACTGCACGTAAATTGCATGTCGATTGGCTTTATTGATAATCAAATGTGCATTAAGACCATATGAGAGTAGCTGCTTACTATCTATGATGAGTGTTTGAAACACTCCCCCGCGGACTTTATTGTTTCATTTTGTGCTAAAATAAACAAGGTGCTTGCTAAAGCTTTCCCAGTGTTATAGTTCTCAGGGATTTTTTTAACTCATAACATTTCTCAAAGTATTTTTTGAGTAGATCAATGATATTTGTTGTGACATTCTGAGCTTGTTGTGAAACTTAACGAAATATCTCTTTAGTAATTCTCATATCCACTCATCACATGTTTGATTTGATATCATGCAACATGTTAGTTGTGATTTGCTGGCGCAAAGCTGTAATTTTTTATTGCTTAAACATGAATGGTGGATGCCTTGGGGATATATCCGCAACCCGAACCACATCTTGTTTGCTCGGGTCCTATTTGCTTTTGATACTACTTATCCGATCCTTGTAGAATCCATCTCGCTCTCACCCTGCATCATAGATCGCCCGATGTCAGTGTGTATCATGGCGACCTACGAACCCCTTTAAACTGGTTTACACTGCTTTCTCTGAAAGTACATCTCTCTCCCTATCTATGCAAGTACTCACTTTTCTATGTGAGTGTACTCCTCTCTCCGAGTACTCTCGCTCCTCTCTCCAATCGCTTTTTTGTGAGCAATTCTCTCCCGCTCTCTCCGCTTCTCTTTCACAACGAGTATTTTTCTTTCGCTCTTGGCGGACACTCCATTTCCATTGTAAGTACACCCACTAATCTCTTACTTAGCGCCCACTAGCTAATTCCTTCGTGTGTATATATATTGCATTGTCACATGATCATAATATATTTTAAGGATTTAAATATTTTGCGTTAGGTTTACTTCTACAAAAGATGATCTAATTTTCAGAGGATAATCACATTATCTTATATATTTTGGTTTTATAAGTCAATATTCATGACAACCCGTGTCTGTCCTCTCACGCATTCTCCACTCTCATAAATAGACCTCTCCACAACAAAGGGCACACTGATCTTCAAACATTTATCACCTGAGATCAAGGGAATACAAAAGAAAGAACTATCTTTAATTAGGCTCACAGGTGTTAGATGGGACCTCGTGCAATCTCTGATATCATTATTTTCATTCGATGTAGATTTTTCTCTGGTTGTGGACTCTTCAGGATCCAACAAAAGTAATCTTCTACGACAAACACAAAATAACCATATACCAGACGTGTCATTACTACAACTTTCTTAACAAACTAAGTGCATCGAGAATATTAAGCCGAACTACTCATGGAATGTATTGAGCCCTAGACGAATAGTCCATACCAACTTCAATCATTTTTGTAACAAAGAAATGTTAATGATTAATTACAATAGAAAGAATTAATAATGGAAGTTCACATTTTTAAAAGATTACAAAAGAGATTGCTAAATTTCACATCTCAGATAAGGAGTGTTTTTGAACGAGCTTTTGTTACTGCCATCCCAAACACCTCCATTCCCACCACTGTTATTAGTGAGGCGGTAAAATTAAAGACATGTGGGGGCACACAAACGTAGACTCGCGACTGAAGGCACGTGACGAATTTAATTAAGATGGTGAGTTAAGAAAGAAGAATAATAATTAATAATGCTTCTTGTCGTATCGGACTGTCTGTCAATATCACTTTATTTGTACAAATCTTTGTTTAAATTCATATTATGATTATTCCTACCTCCAGCGCTCAGATTTGGAAAATTCTAGGGCAGGAGAGCCCGGTCTTACACGATCGAGCATAGAAGGTTCGTGTGCTATCGGTGGTAGAATTAAGATTTTAACTTATGACTATGTCAACGCTCACATCATTTATATATAGATAAATTTTTTTATATATCAATATTATAATATTTATTTTGTAAAAAATATACTTATATACTTAAATTTTTTTCTCTCTCTCCCTCTACTCTCCGCACTCTCTCCCCTCTCTCTCCTCTCTTTCTTTCTCTCTCTATAATCCTAATCTTTAAGTGAAAAGAATGAGAGTATAATGGACCTTATGAATGTTGCACCAAATGCCACTTTTTCTTTATATAATATTATAAATATACACACACACGAGTGCCCGACACGGGGCTCCGCCCTTACAGCCAAGCGCGACAGTACCCAGCCGGCGACGGCGGGCTTCGCCCGCCCCCGACGATATGCTGTCGGGCGGCCTTCGATCGCATCCAAGCGGGCTTCACCCGCCTCCACACGGGCTTCGCTCGTGCTCAATGTGTTTGCGGGCTGCACTTGCAACATATACATATGAGTACTCGAAATGACCGTAAAAAATATACATAAATATTGCAATATTTATTTTGTAAAAAATATACGTATATACTTACAAAAATTATTTTCTCTCTCTCTCTCTCTCTTCGATTTTAGCAATGGGGGCTCGTGATTTCAGTGTGAGGGAGGGAGGAGGATTTGCCTTGAATTGCTATTTGTAGTCCAGCATCAGAATTAGATCTTCAAATCAAATGGATAAGATTTGTTTGATATATATATAATAAAATGGATGTAATAGATGATTCATCTTGCATGACAACACGTTGTCACACATCAGCATTTTGGGGTTAAGTCCCATGAAGATTCCAGAGAAATCAAGAGACTTTTACATAAGATGATAAAGGAGAAATCTAGAGTATTCTTGTATTTTGTACATATTAGAGATGTATAAAATAATCTAGAATAGTAGAAGTCTAGAATCTTGTATACTTTGGAGGGAAACCTCTTTGAGACCTATAAAAGGGGAAGACCTCCTCATTTGTAGATCATCCAAATTTTGGACAAGCAATAGAATTCTTTGAGTTCTTTCACTTGTGAGCTTTCTCTTGAGTTATTTTTCCACTCTTCTCTTCATCACCATCTAGTTCTTGCAGGAGATGCTGACTTAGCTTTGCTTAGGCGTGCAAAAAAAAGCCCTGCGGGCCCAGGCCAGACCCGGGACCCCAGGGCCCGGGCTTTATTTTTGCCAGGCCCAGGTCAGGCCTCTGCCAAACCGGGCCCAGGCCAGGCCCGGACCTCACCGAAATAAGGGGGTCTGCTTGAGTCTAAAAGAACGGGCCCAAGAAGGCCCCAAATTAATTAAATATTCTATAATATTATATATATAATAATAATATTGTACAACCCGTATTCGCCGAGTGGGCCCCCCCAGCCCACTGGCGAAACCTGGGTCGTCCGGATCATTCGCCGGGTCACTCGCCCAGGCTAAGGAAGGTAAAAATGCCCCTGAGTTGGTGGGGGTAAGCTGTAGGAGAGAAGACGCTAGGCGAGTGGTGCCCTCACGGCCCACTCACCCAGAAGCGTGGGCATTCGCCCAGCCAGGCGGGTGCCCAGCGAATGGTGCCCTCACGGACCACTCGCCCAAAGGGGTGTGAGGGGAAAATGACCATAATACCCCTGGTGGGCTGCAAATACCCTTCGAAACAGCGGAGTTAGGCTATTAGCAGACCAATTTGGGGTGCGGTTAGTAAAATTAAAAGGCGGATTCAGGCTATTTACAGACCAGCCTAGGAAAACTATAAATAGACCCTTAAGGGCACCTTGGAGGAGATCCGATTTTAGAGAGTCCTCTCCTCTAGGCTAGTTTTGGTTGGCAGCCAGTGCCCTCCAAGGTGCCCGGTTGAGCTTTGGTTTGGGAGGGGAAGCTCTCTAAGATCTTCCGGGTGTGTGGCGGGACCTCCTCGCTTCAGCCTTGGGTCTATTCCGTTTCCAGCATCCACCGTCAAGAGAGTCTAGAGAGGGAGAAATAAGCATCGGCTACACCCCCAGTGGGTCTGAACTCAAGAGACCAGTTGCTGGTTTCAACAATCGTAACATCTAGTTTCTTTTGGGATATTTGATATTTTTTCTACTCTCTATGCTCATCGTTCTCACAAGCGTACATCATCCAGTGGGTCTGAACTCAAGAGACCAGTTGCTGGTTTCAACATTTTTGGTGCGGTGAGCGTGGACCGTAGCCGGTGAAAGAAAATCCCAAGCTAGTTTCGATGACAGGAGATGGAGGAAATGGTTCTGACTCAGGTCACTCGCAGCCACCAGCGGCAGGGGAGTGGCTGGAGATGTTTGAGAAGTTCAAGCGAGAGGTCCTGCAGACAGTTCTCGCGGCAAGGAGCGAGTGCGAGACCCCGGCGGTCCCAGTGGTTCCGCCTTTGCAGATCGGCGAGAACGCACCGGGGCAGCGGCCGGGGAAGGAGGTTCCAGCAGAAGGGAGTGCGCGAGATCTCCCCGGACGGCAGCTGTTCAGCAGTCCGGCGAGTGCTGAGGTGTGTGAGTTGGTCCCGCGCGAGAGGACCACTCGCCGAGCAGGGGAAGGGAGCCCCTTTTGCGAGATGATCCTCTCGGCCCCAGTGCCAGAAGGGTTTCGTGGGCCGGAGATGTCCTACTACACCGGCAAGGAGGATCCAGTTGTGCACCTGCAGTGGTTCGAGGACATGACATCAATCCTTCCCATGTCGGATTCTTTTCAATGCCGACTCTTCGCGACCACCCTGAAGGAGAAAGCAAGGGACTGGTTCCACCAGCTTCCCACAGGTTCCATCTACGCGTTCGATGATCTGCGCCGAAGCTTCCGACTGCGTTTCTCGACATCAAAAAAGAGGAAGAAGGATGCAGAGGCTCTCTTCAAGATCAGACAGAGGGAGGGGGAATCCCTGGCCAAGTACGTGGACAGGTTCCAGGAGGAGATACACCTAGTGCAGGAGGTGCCGGGATTCGCCCTCCAGATGGCATTCATCGTAGGGCTGCGAGAGGGGTTATTCAAGATGGACCTTAAGAGAAGACCTCCCGTATCCTTCGAGGAGTTGATGGAGAGAGCCGCGGAGGAGATTGAAGGGGAGGCAGCCAACCCGGAATTCTACAAAAGGTTGGCGAAGATGAGCGAGCCCGAGGCGAGGCAGCCAGAGGGAAGAAGGCGAGAGGAAACCAGGGGCCAGGGGTTCGAAAGACCACCTCGGGTTTGGAGGAACCAGGAGCCCAACAACAGGTTGGGCTGGAGGAACCAGGAAGGACCGGCGCGAGGTCAGGATGAAAGGTACCAAGGAAGGGAGGCAGGAGGAGTGAATCAGGGGTGGAGGCAGGGTCCCAGACCCCCTCACCCCCCGAGGGAGCAAGCTATGGCAGTAGGCCGAGGAAGAAGAGGTAGAGGAGCGAGAGGAGGAAGAGGAAGAGCGGGAAGAGAGGACAGGGTGGCGTTGCCTTACTGTGACTTTCATCAGGAAGAAGGTCACGCGATCGCCACCTGCCCGGAGTTCTTGGAGATGAGGGAAAGAGGACAGCCACGGTGGCAGCAGGCCAGAATTGAGGAAGTGCTCCCAGAGGCAGAAGAGGACCGGTGTGAGGATAGGGTAGATACAGGAACCAGGGGGGGAATCGGGGTGATTCACGGTGGGGTTGGGATAGAGGCCTCTCGCAAGAGAAGCTTCCAGGCCATGTTCCGAAGGGACGTCGCGTCGACTTCCCAGACCCCACCCCCCTCTGAGAAGCTCACCTTCTCCTCAGAAGATATGCCCGATTACGAGGATCCATTCTGCGACGCTCTGGTGATCCAGACGGCGGTAGAAAACTTCACGGTCTCTCGGATCCTGTGGACAACGGGAGTTCGGTGAATGTGATCTTCAAAAAAGCTTTCGATGCGATGGAGGTGGAGAAGAGGAGAGTGCAGGCCTCCGACGGACCACTATTTGGTTTCTCGGGGGAGCGGAAGGAGGTCGAGGGAGGCGTAGGTCTCCAAGTGACGTTGGGAGGGGTCCCCAGGAACTGTCGGTTCGTCATCGTTGACGCTCCGAGCAGCTACAATGCTATCTTCGGACGCCCCCTCATCAGCGCCTTCCGGTGCGTGCCCTCATCGTACCATCAGTGCCTAAAGCTCCATAGTGGAGGAGTCCAGGTCCGCGTCCGAGGAGATGCTAAGGTGGCGAGGCAGTGCTATGTGACTGCCGTCAACACTATTTCATGGATGGCGGACGCCGAGAAGATGGATGAAGAGATGGCGAGGCCGGAGGGGCCAGGAGAAGAAGTGGAAAAGAGAGAAGTAGGGAGAGAAGGCGATGCCCGAGAGAAGAATATGGAGGTCGCTCGTGAGGAGCAGGAGGTCGAGTTGATGGAGGTCGCTCAGGAAGAGCAGGAGGTCGGGCCGGTGGAGGCGGAAAGAGCTACAGAGGAAAAGGCCCGGGAGGATGGGCGAGAAGCAAAGGGCCAGTGGGAAGAGCCAGCCCGGCTCGAGGCGGCAGAAGAGGTGATAGAGATGGAGGTTACCACCCAGGCGGGAAGGGTGGAGAAGGTGCGGATCAGCGGGGGCCTCGGCCCGGAGGACCAGAGAAGGATGCTGGAGTGCATCCAGAAGAACGTGGACATCTTCGCATGGAGTGCAGCGGACATGCCAGGCATCGAGGCGGACGTGGCTTGCCATCGTCTCAACCTCGATCCAGAAGCCCGCCCCATCCGGCAGAAGAGAAGGACTATAGCTGACAAGCTCGAAGGACCGATCCGCGAGGAGGTGGCGAAACTCCTCGAAGCAGGTTTTGTAACGGAGATCCAGTATCCAGGCTGGGTCTCCAATGTCGTAATGGTAAAAAAGGCCGATGGCCGCTGGCGTATGTGTGTGGACTTTTCGTTGTTAAATAAGGCCTGCCCTAAGGATTGTTATCTCTTGCCTCGGATCGACGCGCTGGTTGACTCAGCCGTCGGTTTTTCTGTAATGAGTTTTTTGGATGCTTTTTCAGGTTATCACCAAATAAGAATGCACCCCCCGGACATCAAAGATGTCTCGTTCATCACCAGGGAGGGGTGTTAATGCTATAAGATGATGCCCTTCGGGCTGAAAAATGCAGGCGCAACCTACCAGAAGATGATGGATCGGGTATTTAAGAAGCAAAGGGGAAGGAACCTGGAGGTCTACGTGGATGACCTTATGATAAAGAGCAAGTGTGTGAGCTCTCACATTCGAGACCTCGAGGAGACCTTCGCCACCCTGCGCAAGTACAAGATGCGCCTGAACCCCCTGAAGTGTGTGTTCGGGGCCAGCAAAGGGAAGTTCCTCGGACACCTTCTCACCCCCTGGGGGGTAGAACCTAACCCGGACAAGGTTAGGGCTATAATGGAGCTGGGGTCGCCACGGAACGCCAAGGAAGTTCAGCGCTTGACCGGAAGACTCGCCGGGCTGAACAGGTTTCTCTCCCGGGCCGGGGAAAGATGCTCCCCCTTCTTCAAAGCGCTACGAGGCAACCAGAAATTTGAGTGGACAAGAGAATGCGAGGAGGCCTTTCAGGCCTTGAAGAGCCAACTCACCAAGGCTCCGCTACTACAAAGTCCCAAAGAGGGGGAGGATCTACATCTATTTCTCGGGGTCGGGGCGGACGCCGTAAGCTCCGTCCTGGTTCGGGAGGAAGGCAAGAAGCAGCTGCCAGTCTACTACGTAAGCAGGGTCCTGAGGGAAGCGGAGCTCAGGTACCCAATTTTAGAGAAGTTGGCCTTTGCCCTGGTCATCGCAGCAAGGAAACTCAGGCCATACTTCCAGGCCCATTCGATCCAAGTAGTGACGGACCATCCTCTCCGCCAGATCTTCGAAGGAGTGGAGCATTCAGGAAGGCTCGCAAAATGGTCAATAGAACTAAGTGAATTCAACATTACCTTTGTCCCTCGATTATCTATGAAGGCGCAGGTGGTGGCTGATTTCATGTCAGATTTCGTGGCCGAGATAAAAGAAGACGAAGCCCCTCGTCACGTTCTGTGGAAGCTGCTGGTGGACGAGGCTTCGGGCAAGAATTCTCTCGGAGGAGGGGTGGTGCTGGAGAGTCCCCATGGAGTGAAGATAGAGCAAACACTAGTAATACATTTCCCAATCACCAACAACCAGGCGGAGTATGAGGCTGTAATCGCCGGTCTGCGGTTGGCCCGGGAGCTCGGGGTCCATGACGTGGAGGTCCTCACTGACTCCATGGTAATAGCTTCTCAGATAAGGGGAGAGTTCGAAACAAGGGAACCTGTGCTCATGAGGTACTTAGCAAAAGTCAAAGGTCTCGTCGGGACGTTCAAAACTTTCTCCACCCGGCACGTCCCTCGAGAGGAGAGCACCCTGGCAGATCGGTTGGCAAAATCTGGTCCTCGAGCCGGGGGGACCCTGACGGACCTATTCCGTCCTTCAATCGAAGAGGGAGAACTCATGGAAGTAGAACAGCGGCCCTCCTGGAAGGATCCCTTCGTCACCTTCCTTGCAACGGGAAAATTTCCGGAAGAAGTTCCGGACCAGAGGCGCTTCCGGTATAAGTCTGCCTACTACGTGCTCCATGAGGGTGACTTGTATCGGAAGACCCTCTCGGGCCTCCTGGCCCGATGCATCTCGGAGGAAGAGGTCCCAAGGATCTTGGAAGAAGTTCACTCCGGCGAGTGTGGCAGCCACTCGGGGAGCAGGATGTTGGAAGCAAGGATAATAAGGCAGGGGTACTTCTGGACAACTCTAAGTAAAGACGCGGCAGCCTTCGCCAAGAGATGCCAGAAGTGCCAAATGTTCGCCCCGCTTCAGCTCATGCCAGCTCAGAGGCTAAAGAGTATCACGGCACCCTGGCCATTCGCCATATGGGGAATGGATCTGGTAGGACCCTTCCCCCAGGCTAGTGGACATAGGAGATTTCTCCTAGTCATGATTGACTACTTCACAAAGTGGTTGGAGGTCAAGGCGTTGGCTAAGGTCACCTCCCAGGTAATCCGCAACTTCGTATGGGGAGAGATCATTTGTCGACATGGGCTTCCGCAGGCCATAGTCACGGATAATGGACCGCAGTTCGCAAGCGAGGAATTCATCAGCTTCTGTGGCCAGTTGGGGATAGACCTTAGGTTTGCGTCCGTTCACCATCCCAGGAGCAACGGGCAGGTGGAGGCGGCGAACAAGGTCATCGTGAACTTGCTCAAGAAGAAGGTGGAAAATCTTAAAGGCAATTGGGTGGAGCAGCTCCCCTCGGTCCTATGGGCTTTAAGAACCACCCCCAACACCGCCACGGGAGAGACCCCTTTCAAGCTCTCTCACGGCTGCGAGGCCGTCATCCCCATAGAGTTCGAGGTTATGACACCACGGGTAAAGGTCGCCACAAATGGAGAGGAAGATTGGAGAGCCGAGAACGAGGAGGAGTTGCGGCTCTCCCTCGACCTCATCGAAGAAGCCCGGGATCGAGCAGCCATCCATCAAGAAGAGGTCAAGCGGCGGATGGCCAAGTATTTCGACAGGCACGTCAGGATCAAGCAGTTCAAGAAGGGAGATCTGGTACTCAAGAAGGTCGACGCGGCTGGGAGGTCCGCCGCGGTGGGAAAACTTAACCCCAATTGGGAAGGCCCCTATGTCGTGGAAGAAGCACTAAAGTCTGGGGGGTATCGCCTTCAGAATGTGGAGGGCCAACCCCTCAGCCACACATGGAGTGGCGACGACCTTAAACGTTTTTATCCTTAGCACCATGTAGTAACAGTGGTTTTTGAATGAAAACATTTTGTTTAAACTGTGTGTATAAAAATGATGCTACAGCTCGCAGGAGAGACCCTAAAAGTTCCAGAGGTTGGCCCCGACCAGACCCGCTGTCCAGGCTCTCACCTAGCTGGCAGGTCCGAAGGCTCACTCGGTGGCAGGTTCCATGTTCCAGAGGTTGGCCCCGAGCAGACCCGCTGTCCAGGCTCTCATCTAGCTGGCAGGTCCGAAGGCTCACTCGGTGGCAGGTTCCATGTTCCAGAGGTTGGCCCCGAGCAGACCCGCTGTCCAGGCTCTCATCTAGCTGGCAGGTCCGAAGGCTCACTCGGTGGCAGGTTCCATGTTCCAGAGGTTGGCCCCGAGCAGACCCGCTGTCCAGGCTCTCATCTAGCTGGCAGGTCCGAAGGCTCACTCGGTGGCAGGTTCCATGTTCCAGAGGTTGGCCCCGAGCAGACCCGCTGTCCAGGCTCTCATCTAGCTGGCAGGTCCGAAGGCTCACTCGGTGGCAGGTTCCATGTTCCAGAGGTTGGCCCCGAGCAGACCCGCTGTCCAGGCTCTCATCTAGCTGGCAGGTCCGAAGGCTCACTCGGTGGCAGGTTCCATGTTCCAGAGGTTGGCCCCGAGCAGACCCGCTGTCCAGGATCTCATCTAGCTGGCAGGTCCGAAGGCTCACTCGGTGGCAGGTTCCATGTTCCAGAGGTTGGCCCAGAGCAGACCCGCTGTCCAGGCTCTCATCTAGCTGGCAGGTCCGAAGGCTCACTCGGTGGCAGGTTCCATGTTCCAGAGGTTGGCCCCGAGCAGACCCGCTGTCCAGGCTCTCACCTAGCTGGCAGGTCCGAAGGCTCACTCAGTGGCAGGTTCTATGTTCCAGAGGTCGGCCCCGAGCAGACCCGCTGTCCAGGCTCTCATCTAGCTGGCAGGTCCGAAGGCTCACTCGGTGGCAGGTTCCATGTTCCAGAGGTTGGCCCCAAGCAGACCCGCTGTCCAGGCTCTCATCTAGCTGGCAGGTCCGAAGGCTCACTCGGTGGCAGGTTCCATGTTCCAGAGGTTGGCCCCGAGCAGACCCGCTGTCCAGGCTCTCATCTAGCTGGCAGGTCTGAAGGCTCACTCGGTGGCAGGTTCCATGTTCCAGAGGTTGGCCCCGAGCAGACCCGCTGTCCAGGCTCTCACCTAGCTGGCAGGTCCGAAGGCTCACTCGGTGGCAGGTTCCATGTTCCAGAGGTTGGCCCCGAGCAGACCCGCTGTCCAGGCTCTCATCTAGCTGGCAGGTCCGAAGACTCACTCGGTGGCAGGTTCCATGTTCCAGAGGTTGGCCCCGAGCAGACCCGCTGTCCAGGCTCTCACCTAGTTGGCAGGTCCGAAGGCTCACTCGGTGGCAGATTCCAAGCTCTCAAGGGTGGATCTCGAGAACACTCGCCCGGACCACGCGCCAGCAAGATGTGCCTCATCTTTCTTCCTAACTACCTAGGCGAAACCACGGCCCGAGCAAATGGTAAGGGGTTTCGAATGGAACAAGAAGCGAGAAGTCGAAGAAGGACAGCATGTCAAAGTCATCCTTGGGCATTCGCCGTGTGGCCAAAGTAGCCGCAGTTAACGTCCTAGCGAGCCTAGCGAGATATAGCGGCGAATGAGAGAAAAGCTGGGAATAATACAAATTGTAATCAATGTATACATCTTTTAAAAGCACTCGCCCGTTCAAGATTACAATCAAAAGGATAAACGCAAAAAGAGAAAATACAAGAGGCCCTTCTCAAGGATCAACAGATTTCTCGCTTGAAGACCCGTCGCTCTCACCAGAGTCTGGGATGAGGGCGTCTTCTCGCGGCTCGACGTGGTCGTCCTCAGGAAAGGGAATTGGGATGTAAAGCTCGGGGACGACTTGGCGAGCGGAAAGACGTTCGGCCTCCGCCTTCAGGTATCCCGCTCGCCGCAGCACCTGCAACGCATGCTTGACGACATTTTGCGCGTTCTCTTGCATCAACTGCTCCAACTCGTGATGGGGATAAAAATGGCCCCCGCTCCCCGGGTCGAGTGCTGACGCACCAGCCTCTCGCAATTGCTGGACTTCGGCTTTGGCCAGACGGATTTCTTCCTCAAGGCCGGCCACCCGAGCGCGGAGCATCTCGGCAACCGTGGTATCCTGAAAATAATAACAAAGGTGGTAAGAATAAAGTTTGTCAATCGGCAACGAGTCACTCGCGGGAAAGGAGAAAACATACATACCTCTGCGACAGGGCGGTTGGCGAGAAGGGTCTCCGCAGCCGCCAGCTTAGTCCTAAGCTCCATCGCCTCAGTAGAAGCAACGGACCGGGACTCCTCAACCACCGCCAAGTCCCGCGCCAGTTTGATGCTCCGGCGCGAAGACATGTGCGCGAGCTCGAGCGCCCGCAGCATGGCCCTGGCACTCTCATGAGCGAGAATCTGGGTCGTCTCGGCATCATAGACTTCGGCGTCTTCTCGGCCATAGAGGGCATACACGATGGCGTAAGCCTCCCCGCTGGCGAGATCGCTCTCTATCCACGACGGATGGAGGGTGGAGAGCGAGACCCGGTTAGCATTCCTGTCCCACTTGACCAAGGGAGCCCCCGAGGGGTCCATGTACTTCTCGCCGCTGGGGAAGTTCCGATGGTCCCTGGGAAGTGGGGGCGGCGGCAATGACGGTCCCGCGTGAGGGGTGGTCTCTCCTGGCGCACTCGTCCCCAGGGCTTGGATCTGAGCACCCGCCCCGAGGGTCTCGTCCAGGACCCCCTTCCCCTTGGCGGAGGGGGGGTTTTTGGGCTTCTTGGAAGTGGAAGAGGTCAGCACCGCTGGCTTGCGCTTCTTTCCGCCAGGTTTGGAGGAAGAAGGTTCCTCTCGACAGGCGTCCGCGGCGGCCTGTGCGAGAGAGAGGGTAGATCCGGAGGGACGCGGCAGATGAAGGGGGAAGTGGTGCACACCTGCATAATATAACAAATGGTTCTAGCGAATGATGTAAAAATCACAAAGCGAAAGCGAATGAAGTCTCGAACACTTACCCTCGCCCTGCGGAATGGGTGGAAGTGAGTTGACGTTTCGCCGGAGATGGACGAGATCCATCCCGTGCTCCAGGATGTATTGGTGGAGTTTGGCCTCGTGCCCCCTTAGGGTCGGGGGGCGGAAGGTTGACTCCTCCTCCTGCACCGGCGCGAGAAGAGTGTTCCCCAGGTTCCCGCTTACGAAAATAAAGCGGCGAACCCAGTCATGGTTCTTGTTCGGGAGCCCGTAGTGCTTTAGGGGGCTCAGTCCCGAGAAGAACGAGATACCATGGGTGCAGCGGAAGGTATACAGCTTGCGGAAGACGGGCAGCGAGAACTCGATTCCCTCTTCTCGCAGGTAGCTCGCGTACCCAACCAACATAGCGATGGAGTTGGGGTTGAGCTGGCCAGGCACGACCCCGTAGTACCTGAAGGTCTGGCGGAGTTCCGGCCAGATCGGGAGGCGAAACCCCACCTCGAAATGCTCTAGCGGGATCGCGAGAGCACAAGGCGAGATGAAATTCAGGCGCTCATCCGGCCTGGGCTTTCGCGCCTCGAAACCCGACGGGACGTAGTCGGCGACGGCAGTCAGGTAGGCCTCATCGGAGAGATCGCAGGTATCGAAGACGTGGTTGGAGAATGCGCTGACGCACTTGGCCCTACCTTCCGCATCGCCACCCATTTTTGCGAGTGAAGAAGGAAATGGGAGCAACAGATAAGGAAGAAGCGCGAGTGCTAGCGCAAGGAAAGAGAGCGGATGGTTAGGTATTTAATACGGTGGTTGAAAGACCTATTTATAGAGGGACTAAACGGCGTTTGGACTTTCGAAGCCACGGGTGTGCGGATAGCCATTGCACCTTCCCGACACCTCGAGGCCCGAGCCGGTCCCTCTCGCCCTTTAATGGCAAATGCCTTATGTCTATTCATTCCGCGGCTACGCAATGAGGTTGGAAGAGCATCCGGCTATAAGTTATCACTCGGCAATACCCAAGCAAAGCTATGAGATACGAAAAACGAATAAAGAAGCATTCGCAAAGCATAGAGAAGTTATTACAGACAAATATAACGTTCAACATTCGCAGCATAAAGTAAGAAAAGGAAACAATAAGAGGGGTGGACGTTGGGTAGGTCAGATCTCCTCCCAGATCCACCGACCTCGCTTTCGCGATCCAGCTTCCATGGGCATTCGCGGGCGGTAATAAGCGAGTATATTGGTGATCTCATGGGAAGCCAGTTGGAGTTGGTCCCGGGCTCGCGCGGCGTGTGTTTCGGGAGACAACTCCCCTCCTTCGCCCCCCAGGCGCTCCACCGTGGTGAGAAGGCGCGAGTAGTCCCGATGGAGGTCCTTTAACTCACGCGCGACTCTCAGCCGCACGTCGTCCACCTGGCCGGCTACGTTTCGCTGGACATGGATGAGCTTCCCCAGGACCTCCGAGATCCGATCCTTCAGGGTCGCGTGATCCGAGGAATCACCCAGGAAGTCAGCGAGATCCCCAGGGGAAGGGAGAGGCGAGAGCATTCCCTCTCCCCCCTCGTAGTAGGAGTCGAAGGGGGAGGCTTCTCGATAGCCTGCGGAATCACAACTAGGTTAGTGGTGATAAAATATGCGAATACGATAGAGGCGGGTGAGTGAACTGACCTGGGATGGGGTCCAGGTGACCTGAAGGACGAGACGAATGTGGGTGCGTCCCAAACAGCCAGGCGGGAGGTAAGACCTTTCCCTTTCCTGGACGGTAAGGCTGTGAAGAAGGAGCAGGAGCATCCGCACGGTCATTAGCACGGAGATGCTGATCCAGCTCTCGCTCAGGGGAGACCCTCCGTTCATTCGCGGTGACAGAGGGGTTCACCTGAGCAGGGGGACTTGGAGGAATGGAGTCCCGCAGCAGGACGTCAGGGTTGAGGGCTGCGAAAAGGTAATGGTTAGTAGCCGACAACATAAAAGGAAAAAGCGAGAAGGTTCACAACTCACGGGATTGGGGTACAGTCTCCCCAGGAGGAGGCGGAGGAGCAAGATCCAGATCGGGAGGAGGTACCTCGTCCGCGGGAGGTGGCACCACCACACTGCTCAAAACGGCCCCATGGCCGTCCTCAGGTACCAAAGCCCCCTGCGAATGGTCAGAATAAACGCAGGGTAAGGGACAGGAACTAAATGGAGACAGGAAGAATCCTCATACCAGCACCGCGGGGTCCGGAAGGGCATCCGCCAGCGTGTTCGCCGGTGGAGTATCCGCCGGAGACTCCGAGGCAGTCTCGCCTCTCTGACGATTCAGCCGAATCGCCTTGGCTCGACGCGAGACATAGGGGGCACTCGGATCCCGTTTAGACATCAGCCAGGGAGCAAATTTGGATGCCCTGGGGGCAGTTGCAGCTTGGGCCGCAGCTAGGCGGTCGATCATCTCTCGCGAGAGGGGTTTCGAGGAAGGTTTGTGGAAAGACATTGAAAGTAGCGAAAGGTCCAGAGAAAGAAAACTCCGGGCCAAGGTATGAAAGTGGTCCAGCAAAAATCTGACAGAAGGAGGTATATATAAGGTGGCGGTGGGACCCACGGAATCTTATGGATCCAGTCAGCAAGCACTCACCGAATACAGGGTTGGACTGTTCTTTACGACCGTAGGAACCGCTCGTAAAGAGCGGGGATTGTGTACAACCCGTATTCGCCGAGTGGGCCCCCCCAGCCAACTGGCGAAACCTGGGTCGTCTGGGTCATTCGCCGGGTCACTCGCCCAGGCTAAGGAAGGTAAAAATGCCCCCGAGTTGGTGGGGGTAAGCTGTAGGAGAGAAGACGCTAGGCGAGTGGCGCCCTCACGGCCCACTCGCCCAGAAGCGTGGGCATTCGCCCAGCCAGGCGGGTGCCCAGCGAATGGTGCCCTCACGGACCACTCGCCCAAAGGGGTGTGAGGGGAAAATGACCATAATACCCCTGGTGGGCTGCAAATAGCCCTTCGAAACAGCGGAGTTAGGCTATTAGCAGACCAATTTGGGGTGCGGTTAGTAAAATTAAAAGACGGATTCAGGCTATTTACAGACCAGCCTAGGAAAACTATAAATAGACCCTTAAGGGCACCTTGGAGGAGATCCGATTTTAGAGAGTCCTCTCCTCTAGGCTAGTTTTGGTTGGCAGCCAGTGCCCTCCAAGGTGTCCGGTTGAGCTTTGGTTTGGGAGGGGAAGCTCTCTAAGATCTTCCGGGTGTGTGGCGGGACCTCCTCGCTTCAGCCTTGGGTCTATTCCGTTTCCAGCATCCACCGTCAAGAGAGTCTAGAGAGGGAGAAATAAGCATCGGCTACACCCCCAGTGGGTCTGAACTCAAGAGACCAGTTGCTGGTTTCAACAAATATTATTATAATATATATTAGTATATATTTTATAATGTATAATATTATAATGGCTCCCTTTTGGCAGCCATTATAATATATAATATTATAATGGTTGTCGTTACACAACCATTACCATTATGCTGGACTGCCAGCTACCAACATTTAATGCTAGGCAGCGCCAACATTTAGGCGCTGCCCAACATTAAATGTTGGGTTCTGCCCAGCTATAAAGCTGGGCAGCGCCTAGATCATTTTTTTCAACGGGCACCAGACAAAGCCTGGTGCCCGGGCTTGCCTGGGCCTAGCCCAGGTCGGGCACCAGGCCAGGCCCTGCTCAAATAAGGGGGCATGTTGAGCCCCCTTAGGCCTGGCTTGGCCTGACCCAGGCCTAACCGGGCTCAAACCCGAGTAGACCCGGGCCGGGTGTCACAACCCGCATTTTCCCAACATTTAAAATGCTATAAGAGTAGGGAAAGCTACGCGTTGTGATGTCACGTCACGTTGGGGACGCCTACTGACGTTAAGGCAACTCATCTTTCTTCGCAGTTCAAGCAATTATTTTTATTAACATAAGACGATTCAAATATAATTTATGCAGAAAATTAACAAGCCGCGTCCCTCGGCTAGGTGGATCAACTAGTCCACGCTTTTAAAATATAGTTTTACGCAGCGAAAAAATACTTGATTTATTTACTTAGTGGCCTAAGTGTACATGAAGACCAAGTGAGGTGCACCATGCATGATCGAATGTGTGGATTTAGATTTATCACGCGTAGAAAGTAGTGAGATTAACATTTCAAATCATGATATGCAATGCTACAATTACCTTAGCATATCTAAGCAAGGGGCTATAAGCCAATCCACATCTAACTATTCCAGAACAAGTGTTCAAAAGTAAACAACAAGTAACAGCAGCAGAGAAACAAAAGTCTAACCACACGGCACCACGGACGTCAACACCTGACACGAACCCATGGGCCGACAAGTCCACAGAATACCCTACCTCAAGAGAGTCAGAAGACGGCAACTAAAGAAACTCCGCACTAACATCTGCCACTGCCCAGAACCTGAGGCATTCAAAGAAAGAACACCTCAGAAGCAAGTTACAAGTGGTGCAGAAAACAAGAAAGTAAGCAAACCTCCGCGAGACCGGAGGGAAACAGAAGCCGCAAGGATTAGTGACGACAGCACTAGCCATAAATAATCATCAGGAAAAAGGAAACATGATAATCAACAGAAAAAAGAAACAACAAAAGTAACTAATATTCAGCAGAAAAACACTCACCAAACGAAGGTGTGAAAACAGGCAAGGTCAAAACTCGCCACAAGCAGATAACCATCAACTTTCAAATTATTAATCATGTTACTCTTGTTCAAAATTATAGAGACTGATCATCTCATCAGAAAAAGGAGAAGCCGTGCGGGGATAATTCCATCACACATTGTCACAACCCTCAGAACACCGCACCGGTGGCACCGCCAACATCGTGTACGACCTCCAACAGAATTTATTAATTTAAAAGAGCATCGCACCGGTGGCACCGCCAACATCGTGTACGAACTCCAACAGAATTATTATATTAAAAAGAGCATCTCACCGGTGGCACCGCCAACATCGTGTACGACCTCCAACAAATTCACATTTTTCATATTTCTTTCAAAGGAAAAGGGGGCGAAGCCCATCAGAACATAAAGTAGCATTTTTTTTTGTTAACAAGATGAGCAAAATTATATTGAGAAGAAGGGAAAAAGACAAAAGTGAAGCAGATGATATAACTCTGCATAATACCAAAAACTGGAAGCAAAGACGGAAAAAAGGGGTTTTAGCAAAGAGAAAGAGCAGATGATATAACTCTGCAACAGATTCACATTTTGCCTTAGGTTTTGCTGGAAAAACTTTCTGAATCGCTCCATGTTGTAGATCGGGGTAAGAGAAGGCGGGAGGAGTCAAGATCTACAAGAGATCGGGCTAAAAGAGGTTAGGGCACAAAAGACCTAACGAAAAAGTTTCACGAAAAGGAAGGAAATTACCACGAGGACGAAGCTCTCGTCGAGAGCTTTCCGAATCTATGCTCGGCTCGCGATTTTGACCATCGGAGCTCCGTCGGCGGCGACCGGAAGATTCAAGAAAACGCCGCCCCCGTCGCTCGTTTTTCTCTCTGGTTCGGACAGAATGAGGAAGAAGAAAGGGGCTGGGTTCGTTTTCTTTTTATGTAGCATAACATAATTTAATAATAATAATAATAATAATATCATTATTATTATTAATAATAGAAGGGCTGACAGATTTGTCGAACGAAGCTTATTTTTGTCGAGCGGCGCTGCTTTTGTCGAGCGACAGATTTGTCGAGCGGAGTGGAGGGGGATCGACGAATGGAAAGGGGACTGATTTGTCGAGCGGAGTGGAGGGGGGATCGACGAATGGAAAGGGGGCTGATTTGTCGAGCGCTGCATGCATGAATATGCATATATATACGTATATATAAACTTTATAACATTATTATAATATTATTATAATAATAATATTATTATTATTTTTATAATAATAATATTATTATTATATTATCACTAAAATCTAAACGAACGTCGAACCCAGCGAAAATTTCGCCTAAGGTGAACGGCGGTGCTACGAATCCAACGGTGAAGTCGGAATCAAAATCCGACGTGCCGTTCTCGAGATATAAATGACCGAAGTTACGGCGAACTTTAAATACATACAAAACTTCTAAAATGCGCCGAGGCTCCAAAATGGCTCGGATCGCGACGAAACTTGACAGACAAGTCTAAAATTAAATAATCTAATTTCCTAACGTAAAAATTTCTAATTCCGAGTCGTCTCAAAAATTGGTCGACTTGACCCAAACGGATGCGAAAACGCGCAAACGGCGACGCACCGCTAACTCGACGTTAAAAGTAACGCCCCGACGTCAAAAATACGCCACCACTGAATTAATTAAATACCGGAAAAATCAGGGGCGTTACAGCGGGCAACCGGGCCCGGGCCAAATTTGCACGCCTAGCTTTGCTACGCGGAGTGGCAAGGAGGAGTTAAGCCTGCACGGGAGCTTGTAAGGTGGCAAGTCCGTGACAATTGGTATCAGAGACAGGTTCACTCAAGCTCGTGATTGGTGCACAAGAAGATTAGATGACCGGTGAAATGGACAACTCAAGCGTGGAGGAGCACGACAGGGAGGCTGTGCAACAAACTGAAAAGAAGAAGCGAAGCCAAAGCAAATCTCGTGAGAAAGCACATTTGGATCTCATGTTGGTGGATTGGGACAAGCGCATGACGGCGGTGGAACAAGACCACTTAGATGTTCGCGGAGAACTAGAGGTAGTTAAGCAAGTGCTGTCGGCTTGCGGAGAGCTGGAATTGTTAAAGGCCCAAGTCCAAGCGTACCTTGGTGCAAATGCGAAGCTTACTCAAAGATGTGATCAACTTGAGGATGACTATGAGGAGCGGATCGCCAAATTATAGGAAGAACTGACCTTGTGCAAGAGGGACATTGCTAATGGAGGAAATGGTGGGGTTATGGCAAATCCAAGGATCGATGTGCCTAAGCCAAAACCCTTCTCAGAAAATATGGATGCCAAGGAAGTTGAACACTTCCTTTATCAAATGAAGGTCTACTTTGAAGGATGCAATATTATTGATGAGGCATTGAAGGTAAAAACTGCGAGCTATTATCTTTCATATATTGCGTCTCTTTAGTGGCAACGAAAGCTTACAGATATCAAAAAAGGTACACGCAACCTGGACACTTGGGAAGAGTTCAAGATCGAACTCAAGAGGCACTTCTATCCCGAGAATGTGGCGAACGAGGCAAGGAAGAAACTGAAGGAACTCAAGCAAAAGAGTTCAATCACGGAATATGTGAAAGAGTTTCAAACCTTGATGCTGATGGTACCAGGTATGTCCGAAGATGATCAACTTTTTAACTTCAAAGATGGTCTCCATAATTGGGTGAAGCAAGAAGTACATCGGAGGGATGCTAAAACGCTTAATGAAGCAATTGCGACGGCCGAGGCGATGACGGAATTCCAAAGGCCAGTGAATACTGCTATAAAGAAAGGCTACAAGTATGACCACAAAAAAGGCGGGGGAGAAGGGTCAGGGTCGTGGAGACCACCTATGGGAGATCGGAACCCTAACTATGAAAAAGACACAAGATTGGGGAATCAAGAGATTTACGCTAAAAAGAGGATGCTACATATGCAAGGGACCGCATATGATGAGCAAATACCCGAAGCTTGGTTCACTCGCATCATTACAAGAAAAGGATGCAAGTGAATCCGAAAATGAAGAAGGTACAAATCAAATCCGCTCTTTGTAACTTTTAAACGCTTTGAATGTGAAACCGACGAAGAAGGTAGCTAATGAGGGGTTGATGTACGTTGAGGCCATGATCAACAATAAGTCTATTAAAGCACTGGTGGACACAGGCGCAACACATAACTTTGTGAAGGAGGAAGAAGCTCGAAGACTTAACCTTCAAGTGGCAAAGAGCGATGGATGGCTCAAGACCATGAACGGGACAATGAGACCGATATCAGGAGTGGCTCGTGGCACGGAGCTTCGCCTAGGAACATGGAGACGACATGTGAACTTCTCGGTTGCAACAATGGATGTTCACAAGGTGGTGTTGGGCATGGACTTCTTTGACACGGTAAGTGCAATTGTCATGCCAACTTGTCGCTCGGTGTGCATCATGGAGAAAAGTGCAACGTGCATGGTCCCCACGGTAGAAGGGTCACCAATCAATAGAGCAAAATAGTTATCGGCTATGCAAATAGCCAAGGGCGTAAAGAAAGGTGAACCTACATTCTTAGGCTCTGTTTGAGAACCCGTTTCAACATCATTTCGTTGCGGTTGGACTGGAGGTGGGGCGTTTGGGAAACCAGCGTGAGCTCCAGTTCAAAATGACCGGTGTTAAAGGGAGAAAAATGGCCGTTTTGCCGCTGGCCATTCGAGCACCGGCGCGCCGTCCGAACCGGTCGTTTTGCTTTCCACGGCCTTCCTCCTCCCGGCGAGCCGCGACTTTCGCCGAACCAGGCGGTGGTCGAAAGTCGATCCAGGCGGGGGTCGAAAGTAGATCCAGTCGGTGGTCGGCGGTTGTCCATGGCGAGGAAGATGGATTTGACAGGCGAGCTCGGGAAGGAAAAGGATAATATAAAATATAATTTAATATATAATTGTTTCAGAATACACTCGATATTATAATTTAATATATAATAATTACGTTTAAAGTAATTTAAGTAAATAATAATATAAGAAATATTATTTTGAATATAATTTAAATAAGATATTAGTGATAATTTAGGATATAATTTGTAAACCGCCACTGGATTGGAGGTTGCCCAAACACAACCTCAGTTTTAAAACCTCAGTTTTAAAAATACAGTTTTGAATATCCGTTTTGAACTACTCCCTTTTAAAACGACACCGGTGCCCCAAACAGAGCCTTAGTGACTTTGAAGGAGAAAGTAGACGGGACCGAGGAGGTGCCTCTGCTTGTTGTGGAAGTCCTTGAGGAGAACAAGGACGTTGTGCATGTGAAGCTACCAAAAAGGTTGCCTCCCCGGATGGCTATCCTCCCAAGCTCGAGGAGTTGAGTAAGCAGTTACAGGAGCTGCTTGAAGCTGGGATGATCAGACTATCAAAGACACCATTTGGCGCGCCGGTACTCTTTCAAAAGAAGAAGGATGGAACCTTGCGGTTGTGCACTGATTATCGAGCACTGAACAAGGTAACTATCAAGAATAAGTATCACGTATCGTTGATTGCTGACTTGTTTGATCGAATTGGAAGTGCACGGATATACACAAAGATTGATCTGCAAAAGGGCTACCACCAAGTACGGATCGCTGAAGGAGATGAACCGAAGACTACATGTGTAACAAGGTACCGATCATTCGAGTGGTTGGTGATGTCACTCGGTCTAACCAGCGCACCCGCAAACTTTTGCACTATTATGAATCAAATCTTCCATCCATACTTGGACAAGTTTGTTGTAGTGTACTTGGACGACATCGTTGTCTATAGTAACACAATGGAAGAACATGTACACCATCTTCGCCTGGTGTTCCAAGTACTACGGGAAAATGAGTTGTATGTCAAGAGGTCAAAGTGCTCCTTTGGCCAAGCGGAGGTGCATTTCCTTGGGCATGGCCAACTAATGATGGACATGGACAAAGTGAGGGCAATCATTGATTGGGTGCCACCAACAAAAGTGACAGAGCTGCAATCATTCCTTGGCTTGGTGAACAACTATAGGCGGTTCATCATGGGATACTTACAGACAACAGTGTCATTGACGGAACTGCTCAAGAAAGACAGAGCATGGATTTGGATGGATGAATGCAACAGGCGTTTGAAGATTTGAAGAAGGCGGTGAACACGGAGCCATTGCTTGCATTACTCGACTTCGACAAGAACTTTGAGCTGCATACAGATGCCTCAGATTATGCTATCGGAGGGGTGTTAATGCAAGAAGGACACCTGATTGCCTTTGAGAGCCGCAAGTTAAATGAGGCAGAGTGGCGCTACACTATGCAAGAGAAGGAGATGGCGGCTATCATACAATGCTTGCAAGCATAAAGACATTACTTGCTTGGAGCACAGTTCATGATCAAGACCGACAATTTGGCGATCACATATTTTCAAACTCAGAAGAAATTATCAGCAAAGCAAGCAAGATGAAAGGACTTCTTGGCAGAATTTGACTTTGTCCTGGAACACAAACCGGGCAAAGCCAATATGGTGGCGGACGCACTTAGCCTAAAACCAGAGTTAGCAACAATCTCAATGGTGAAGAGCGACCTATTGGAGCAGGTGAAGAGTGGGCTGGAGGAAGACCCACTGGCCAAGCAACTCCTACAGCTGTCCAAAGAAGGTCAAGCAAAGAGATTTTACGGTAGAGAACGGGTTACTCTACACAAAAGGAAGGAGATTGTACATCCCAAAGAGGGGAAACCTACGGAGGGAATTGATCAAGGAGTGTCATGATACAAAGTGGGCGGGACATCCAGGGCAGAAGCGCACTTTTGATTTGATGGAGAATTCAAACTACTGGCCACAAATGCGAGATAGAATTGAGTTGTACGTGAAGACATGTCTTGTTTGCCGACAAGACAATGTGGAGAACAAGCAACGGGCGGGACTCTTGGAACCACTACCAATGCGAGAGTATCCATGGGAGACGGTGACGCTCGACTTCATCAATGTCTTGCCCAAGTCCGAAGGGTGCAGGTCTATCTTGGTGGTGGTAGACCGCTTCTCAAAATATGACACTTTCATACCAAGTACTAATGACACAACAACAAAGGAGATGACCCGGCTCTTTTTCAAACATGTGGTAAAGTATTGGGGATTGCCCAAGAGCATTGTGAGTGATCGGGATCCTCATTTTATCGGGAAGCTATGGACAGAATTATTCAAGCTACTTGGGTCAGAATTGAACTTCTCTACCAGCTTCCATCCTAAAACAGATGAGCAAACATAAATGGTGAATGCACTATTGGAGTGCTACTTGCGGCACTTTGTGAGTGCCAATCAAAAGGACTGGGCAAAACTAATGGATGTGGCGCAATTTTCCTACAACTTGCAGCGGAGTGAGACTACAAGTCGGAGTCCATTCGAGCTTGTTACTGGGAGACAACCTCTCACATCGCACACGTTGGCGACCCCAACAGAAGATGGGAGGAGCCAAGGTGCTTGGAAGATGGCTAAGTCATGGGAGGAACATACAGACTTAGCTAGATCATGCTTGGAGAAGGCTTGCAAGAGGATGAAGAAGTGGGCTGATGCAAAGCGATGACCGATGGAATACTCAGTGAGAGATAAGGTAATGATGAAGCTCTTACCCCAACAGTTCAAGGTCTTACGTAGTGTACACAAAGGGTTAGTGCGGAGATATGAAGGGTCATTTCCAATTGTGGCTAAGGTGGGTAAGGTTTCTTATCGCCTTGACTTACCTAGCTCTTTGAAGATACATCTGGTGTTTCTTGTGAGTATGCTCAAGCCATACTATAGGGATAATGAAGATCTTCAAAGAGGAGAATCTCAAAGAGCACCTCCCATGGGGATTAAGTCGTTTGACAAAGCTATAGACAAGGTGCTCACAAAAAGAGTGGTTCGAAGGAGAGGTGTGCCACCACACACACAATACTTGATCAAATGGAAGGGATTGCCAAAGTCCGAGACTACATGAGAGACATTGGAAGACTTGTGGCAGTTCAAGGACACCATTAGGCAGTACGAGGCGACGAGGACGTCACCAGGCTAGGTGGATGACGATGTCACAGATCAACATTTTGGGGTTAAGTACCAGGAAGATTCCAGAGAAATCCAGTGACTTTTACATAAGAAGATAGATGAGAATTCTAGAGTATTCTTGTATTTTGTACATACTAGAGATGTATAGAATAATCTAGAATAATATGAGTCTAGAATCTTCTATACTTTAAAGGGAAACCTCTTTGAGACCTATAAAAGGGGAAGATCTCCTCATTTGTAGGTCATCTAATTTTTGGACAAGCAATAGAGTTCTTTCACTTGTGAGCTTTCTCTTGAGTTATTTTCCCACTCTTTTCTTCATCACCACCTAGTTCTTGCAGAAGAGACTGACTTAGCTTGGCTACGCAGAGTGGCAAGGATGAGCTAAGGCCGCACGGGAGCTTGTAAGGAGCAAGTCCGTGACAACGTGCAAACATATTTAAAAAAAAAATAACTTATAAAAATTAAATTAAATTATTTTTTGGCCTTATATATAGGTCATTGTTAAGTGCACACCACTTCTGACTTTGTGCACATCATTACTATGTGCATAACAAATTTTGTCCTCTGTTTTGCTGAGATAGAAGGATCAAAACCTGGAGCAGGCTCTCCCTTTACCAAAAAAATTACAGTCAATTTATTATTATGAAATAACTTTTCATTCCCTCCTATGATTTTTGAACCAAACACAACCATTGGGAATGTCATGATCTACTGCTGCTTGCTGCAATCTGCATGCTCACACCAACACAGCATACCATTTAGTGATAGCCATTAAGTTGCAGACTCACACCGAAAGAGGTGTTGAACTTTCTCAGGGCAAAGAATATTGCACTAATGTGGCCGGAAACAACTTTAATATGATGAACTCTCTGTAGGACATACGGCTATATGATTCCCTTTGAACTTTGCCGAGAGATTGTCGCTGTTTTTCATTCTCTTATACCGCGAAGATGGTCAGTGGCACACCTACGATCCTGCTCTATCTATCTGGAGCTTTTGCCACCGCAGGGAGCCATCATCGGAGGAGGAAAGGGCAGCAAAAGAGATGGCGGTCAAAGGGGAAAGGCCGCATGTATAGACTGTGTCCATCTCTGATTTCGGTGAAGTATTTTAGCAAACATCTGCCCACCATGTCAAGGATTACAACGATCTTGGACGGGATTAGAAACTAGCTTCGGCACACAGGATGGCCAGATTCTTGGGGCGCATGAAAACCAGAGGACACAAGAATTGGAGATGATATCGGCATAACACCAAATATAATTTTGGTAAGTACGGGTAAATCAAGACTAGGAAACAGAATGCTTTCCTGGATAGAGATAGTAGATCAGGCGAAATCTGGGAGGAGATACTCATGGGGATGAGGATATACACCGGGTAGGGCGGTGGCGGTGGAACTCCCCGTCACAGCGGGCGGCGGCAGTAGGAGATCGTGAGGAAAAGAGACGAGAGTGCGGTCCGACGTGTTCAAAAAAAAGGGCCCGGAAAAAGCCAGGCTAGGCCCGGGCCCAGGTCGGGCCATGGGTGCCCAACAGGGCCCCCCATATATACCTGGGTCAGGCACCGAGGCCAAGCACTAGGCGGGATAATCCCGCCTAAACAGATGAGATTTTAATTAAATCCCGCCTATTAGGCCGGATTTAATTAAAATCCCGCCTATTTCTAAAGCAAGACCCGGGCCCGGGTGACAAAAGTCCGGGCCCGTCAGGCCCGGTATCGGCCGGGGCGGATTTAATATTAAATAATCTATTCAATTATTTATATAATATTTAATAAAATTGAGGTATATTTAATCATTCAAATAAATGTTGTGTCTTTAACAAAGCTCGCATAAAATAATCAGATTTTTATTCATAATTTGCAATTAAACCCTTCGATTATAGTATATTATTAAAAATTAATTAATTAACTGCTTCGAGGCTCCGCGAGCCGAGTCAAAATTATCTTAAATTTGCTGTATTTTTTAATGATTTTTAAATTATTTGAATGATTAAATATACCTCAATTTTATTAAATATTACATAAATAATTGAATAGATTATTTAATATTAAATAAGCTTTTACAGGTTCTTCTAACATTTGAAGCTCAAACCATTCAATCAAACGTAACCAAATACCTATATTTTCACGGCCAAATCGAGCGGTCCCGTATGAGCTTAAAATTAAATGACTGCATACAAACAATACTTTGAATAACCAGTTGGATTAATTGTTACGACTATCAACATTCCCGGCTTCTAGAAGGCCAGATCCAAGACAAAACATTTGTTTCCACAAAGTATCGTCTAAAAATCACACGTCGATCGCACCAATGAACAACCCTGATTTCATAGAATTAGGAGATACTCAAACTTGCAATAATTACCCTTTTCCCCCACATGAGTTGTATATCGCAGCCTCATTTGTCTCGTGAAAATCGGTACTCTCGCATCGATCCATATACTGTCTCGCCTCTTATATCTAATCTCAGCCGTCTTCGCTCATTTGATACCCACCGAATTAAAATCCCATTCACGTCAACACATTACTCTTCATCTCTGTTGTCATAGATGTATTTACTCTTCATATGTCTATCCCTCCCATGCTACGAAGCACCTATGCAGGTACAAGTACACGATAAAGCACTTAGTCTACCTTCGACGTCTGTCTCGAACTCCCTTCAATTTCCTCTATCTCTTGAGGCGCTCCTCGGAAAACTTGTCCCTCTAAAGGTTAAAGTGCGTGCCCTATAGAGTGAAGCTCTTATCATGAAATATAACACGAAAAATATTGACCAATGCAAAAAAAAGTCTCACGCGACTCTCATCATGGAATATAACAAAAGAATGATATGTAATTTCAATTTCATATCATGATTATAAACAAGTAGGCATATTATATTTTTTCTTCTATTTATTTAATTATAACTCTATTTTTCATATTCTTATGGTGTATAATTATACATTTAATATTTTCTTGTATTATTAATTTATTACACAATTATCCATATCATCGAGCTCAATAATAAAGCCAACTTGCATAAAAACATTAAAAAAAACAAATTAATAAATACAATGAGAAAAGGATTGAGGTGAGCTTAATTGATAATTGACTTGATATTGACAATTGCGAGAATATAATTATACATATTATAAACCGAGTAATAATACTAAAATATTATTAACTCCGGCACGTGCGACAGTCAAAGATCAATTTTCTAGACATGTGGGACCCACCGAATACAAAATTCAGCAACAGCTTGCCACGTCGGATACTCTGAGCAGCTCCTCCAGGTACTCTGCTCCCAAATCCACCAACTCCACCACATTATCCCTCCTCCTCTCCGCCTCTTGCTTCTCCCTCGCGGACGCCGCCGCCGATTTCCGTCTGACAGTGTGCCGCCGTTTGAGCGCCACCACCGGCGAGCACCCCTCTTCGGCGTACTTAACCCCCTTGAGCGACTCCCGCACCTTCTCCAGTGGAAAATTGAGCACCGCCAACGCGCCGCGCATCGAGAAGGCGGCCTGGTCATAAGCTATGGCGGCCTCCTCCGGCGTGTCGAACGTCCCCAGCCAGACTCGCACTCCGTGCCTCGTCGAGTCCCTGATCTCGGCTGCGAATTTCCCCCAGGGCCTCCGGCGAACTCCTCTGTAGCCTTTCCTCTGCTCCAGATTCAACGGTGCAGCGGACTCCACCTCTTCCTCCTTGGAGCGAGGGGCGGAGGCGTCGGAGTCTGAGTTGGAGTTGGAAGTGTAGGTGGTGCCACCAGAGGCGGTGGAGGAGAGCATCATATTGAGGAGGAGCATCTCCTCGGAGTCGTCCACGTTGAAGGGGAGGAAGGTGTCCGGCGATGTGGCTGATGAGTCTGACGAGATGTTGGAGATTTCATGGTTGAAGAAAATAAAAGAATCCATTGGTGAGAGGAAGAAGAGAGAGACACGGCGGTCTGCCGGAAAATGGTGGTCGCTGCTCTGTTTCTTCTTCTTCTTCTCGTCGGAGTGGTATTTCTAATTGAATATTGAATGGCGGGTGAAATTTATAGATCGAAAGATTTAGAGGGGGGTGGAGCCCACCGCGAATAAAAGGCACGTGTGTCAATAAAGGTAGGACATGGCGGCGGGTGGGGTCATAAGGTTTGGTCTGGCCCACCGCATCTTCACAGGAAGGTCCCAAATATTAATAATTTATTAACTGACCTGAAAATCATATTAGTTTGTGATCTAATTCATTACATATCGGAAGAACATGCCCAACCAAATTAATTACCTAAATATTTGTAGATTAATTTTTATTTTTAAAAAATAATAAAGAAATGTCCAAATAAACAAAATTTAATTGAGGTTATACATGACCATACTATTTTCTCTATTCATTTATATTTTCTTCTTAAGATGTATACAAATAAATAAATAATTATATTTGAGGCCAGGAGGAACTGTTTCTCAATAGGTTATTATATAAAGCCAATATTGATGTTTGAAAGATATATTTATGAGAGAATAGATGAGGAGTATTGTTGTCTCCTATAAAATTTGTGACGACGAATATAACGAGATTGTTAAAAGTCATGTTTGACTAATATGCCCCTCTGAATAACATTACTGTGTACAATGCAGAGTTTTCGAAGATGAGGTCATCCTAGGTGAATAAATTCAACAACCAAACTTTTGGGTAGTAGTACGAGCGAACGTTAACACTTTTAGGTGTAAGATTGCCAAGAATGTGAGAAATTGATCATAGGAAGCTAGGAAGGTCTGAGCGAGTGCTAGGAAGAGATCACGGGCAAGTGCATGTGGTAAAACAGACTTTCAATGTCGATCAATCAAATGGCTCTAAGTTTATGAGGCCTAGGGAGAGTCTCTCACCTTATCACTAACATAACCCTAAAAACATGTGATTTGGCAAACACACGTGAGAAAAATAGTGACAATCGAAATCTCCCAAGAAGACATTGGTGATTTGTGTTAGATTTCATTAACTTTGTGTATGTTTCTTCATTTCATTAGCTTTACATTTTCTACATTTTTCTTTTGTTTTCTTCTAAAGTGGAGTAATACACGTTCGATCAATGTGAACAACTTGTAGAGAGTTATTTGAGATTTCTCTAATCCACTAATTGAGATATTTTTGGGGTTGATCTCTGATCAACATGTGATTTTTGCATTCCTATTTGGAATTCTTACATAAAATTTGTGTTTCTGATTATTTTTTACTTGACATTTTGGTATTTTGCTATTCAGTATAGGCTGTGCATATTCTATCCTAATTACTATGTCTCTAACAGAGTTTAAATATTCGTTGCATGCTTCCAAAGCTCATCTCCCAGCAAAGTGGTACAAAATTCCAAATTAAAATTGATTTGCTCAATCTAAGTTAATGGTAGGTAATGAGCATTAGTCTTCTCTCTATCTTCATGCATCACAATTCATGAAATTATTGATTTGCATGTTTTTGATTTGATATACAACTTGATTGATGAAAAGATGGATGCAAAATCAACGGGGATGATTAATCTGGATGGAACACATTATCATCAGCAAGGCACAAGATTACAAATCTTCTCTATGTTAAAAAGATGTACATTCTTGTGCTCGACAATATGCCTAAGAACATTGAAATCACACAAACACGCGTGAACTCATACAATATTATATTAAAATAACATTTACAACCATGTTGTAATTAGAATTTTGGAAGCAAGGGTTTTATAGAATACATCTAAGTCTTTGTATACCAAGCAAGAGTTTCATATTCAACAAGTTAAAGACTTAAAGTTGAATTGACAAATAATGGGGTTAAGGTACAAAGATGAGATTCCCACGATGGAGGATGTGAATGTGTTTTGAGGCATATGCATAGTGGGCGGCTGCAAGTCAAGAAAATGATATCTTGTGAGATTGCCCAAGGATTTTGATTGAATACTCTGCCTAACTCGTAGGATACTATATGAGTAAATTTGAGCAGTTCGGCTTTTGACGGTGTTGTCGTTGTAGGGTTGGCGAATGATGAGATTCTGAATGAGGATGTGCAAAGGAAAATTCATTGCAATTCATTGTTGATTATCTGCTCATCCCATTCAAAGGCCTTAGTTATTTGGAGCATGAGAAACAAAAGCATAGGTGCATGTAATAGATAGAGCCAATGAATATGTTAGAACGTGGTTAATAACACCATATAAAGGGCTAGTAGCACCCCAAAATAGCACCAAATATATTCTTTTTTTAGCCTGATTTGGTCACACCATCGTATGGTCGCACCCCAAAATCGCTAGGTCATCTCCTCTTCTCCGCCTCTTCTCGTCTTCTCCGTCAAAAGGATCTCCCGTCTGCACGAATCTCAAGGTGAGAAGGTCAGCGTTCGTTTCCTGGGCCATTTTCGCCGCTCGCTCACGGTGAGAAGGTCGGCGACCTCCTTCTTCGACGAAGATCCAAGGCCGATTGCTGGGCGTTTCATGTGCGTTCGTTTCCTGCGCGTTCGTTTCCTGGTGTTCCAACCATGATTTTGGGTAAGGAAATCTCTTCCTCTAGCCGAAATCTCTTCCTCCAGCCAAGATCCAAGGCCGAATGCTTCCTCTTTTGCACTGAAAACCGAAATGTCCTCCTTTTTTGCAGTGAGTTCCAAGGCCGATTGCTTCCAAAAATTTTATTGAGGGGTCCTATTGAGTGGTCCTCTAGGTGGGCTAACGTTTGTTAACGCATTAACTATTATGTCCGCGTGTCCGAACCGACACGATAAGCCTCAACGGGTTGCGTGTCGACCTAGGGCTCCGCCCTAAGCTGGAGATACTATATATACGCATTCTAACTTGATGCCGTATTGTAGAATATCTTGAGCGCCCTCAAACCCTAACATTCTCAAGATACACGGCTAGGGTTCCGCACAAATCTTCCGGTGCCGATCGATCCCGCCGCTCAAGATTTCTGTCGCCCGCTCCCATCGCCGCTCTCGTTTTCACGATCACTGTCTTCAATGATTCGCAAGGAGAGCGAAGAAGTCGATCTCGTCCACCTTCTGCTCTGTGGCGTCGTTCCCGTGCGATTTTAGCCGCTCTCGTGCTTCTCTCGCAGATCGTGATTCTAGTTCATCGTTTGGAGAAGAAGACCCCCCGATTCTCGTTCTCTCGCGATTTCTGCAAAGTAGCCGCCGCTCATATCCAAGACGTGATCTTTGTGATCGTTCCTCGTTGGATCTTTGCGCCGCTAGAGATCTCGATCCCCGCTGGTTCTTGTTCCAGATCCAGGGTGGCCTCCGGTTTCTTGTTGTCTCGTCCATGAAACTTGCTTCCTGTGCAGATCTGAAATCACAGAAACCACAGATCGTGAATCAGAAAATAAAGCCCATCGCTGATCTGATCTGCAACAATCTCGCTGTTTCTCTAAGGAGGAAGTTTAGCCCTGTTGCCGATAGTGAGAAAAATCTCATTGTGACTCTCTAGATCTGAAGGGATCCTCCATCCCAGCACCTCTTGCAAGTTTTGTGGTGTTGCTGTTCAGTGGAATCAAAACCAGAACATCCTATTTTGTGCTGCTTGTGAGAAGAAACTGAGGAGTTCCTGTCTTCGGCAATCACTTTCAGCCGGCGAAGAGGAGAAAATTTTTATTGGATGGGATCTTAAGGTTCTCGATCGTCCTTGCACGAATCAGGTGACAACTTTCTGTTTTACTTTATTTTTTCCTGTGTGAAAAATGTCGAAGCGTAGTTCCTACGATATTGTAAAGTTGCAGTCTTTCGACGCTACGGATTTTCACGTTTGGAAAATCCATGTCCAATTGGGCATGAAAGAGCGCGAAATTTTCTACACCGTACTCAGTGATTTTGCTACGACGCGCGAAGACGTGGACGAGTACCAGTGGAGCAAGGACGAGGATTTCTGCAGAGACTATCTCCTGAATTCTCTAAACCCTCGCCTCGTTATGACGTACAACGCTTACAAAACTGCGAAGGAGATCTGGGATCGCCTGAACGCGCAATTCCAGAAAGAAGAGGGACTGTCGAAGACTCTCCTGGGCGAGAAATTTTTTAATTTCAAGTTCAATGCAAACTCGTCAGTCACCTCCCAACTGATCGATCTGGAGAATCTGCGCCTCAAGCTGGAAGATGAACAATCTGACATGTCTGATAATTTATTCGTCAGTCTGATCCTGAGCAAGCTGCCTCCTGAATGGAATACGTTCAAGACTGAAATGCACAGACTGAAGGAGAGGATCGCATTGGATGAACTGAAAAGGTTCATCCACATCGAAGATCAAAACGCTGCTGGCAAAAGCCTGGAACAAGCTGGCCAATCCTCACAGGTTGCCAACTTCGTTTCACGACCCAACAAGCCTCCTCGGAAGCCTGCAGCTCCCAAAAGTGATGCCTCTGCACAGGTACATGCCAAAAAGCCATCTCTCAAAAGGAAAAGAGGCAAGTGCCATAACTGCGGCAAGTGGAGTCACTGGGCAGCTGAATGCAAAGGACCGAAGAAGAAGGAGGAAGCCCCACAGAACGCTACAAACATGCTGGTCGACATCTCCGGTCCTTCATCCTTCGTGGCCATGATTGGAAGTAGTCACCGCAGTTCGTCTTCAGAGTGGTGGCTGGACAGTGGTGCAACCTGTCATGTGACGAATGACAGAGCTCTTCTCACTGACGTTACTAAGGTCAGAGACAAGGTAGAAAACTGCAATGGAGGAGAGACTGAAGTCAAGTATGCTGGGACAGCACACCTGGTTCTCTCTTCAGGTAAAACATTAACTTTATTACATGTTAGAGTAGTTCCTAGTTTAACTAAAAACTTAATTTCTATTAGTTTGTTAGATAAAGCAGGAATGTCTTTCACAACCTCTAGCGGTAGAATAACTTTAACTGTTAATTCCCATTACTATGGTTGTGCTTACTTGATCAACGGAATGTATAGACTTAGTCTTAATAATGATAGCATAAACCAAGTGAGTTCAAACTTAATAGATCCTAAATTGTTACATAACAGATTAGGACATGTGAACTACAGGAAAATGCGTGATCTAGCTAATAGTCATAACATCCCCTTAGAGCTTTCTATTCGATTTGATAAATGTGAGGTGTGTGCACAAACCAAGATCACTAGAAAACCGTTTAAATCTGTTTCTAGGAATACACAACTTCTTGATTTGATACATTCAGACCTCTGTGATTTTAAGAGTCACGCCACTAGAGGGGGAAAGAAGTATCTCATCACGTTCATTGACGATTATTCCAGATATTGCCATGTCTATTTATTGAAATCGAAAGATGAAGCGTTTGAGATCTTCAAGATCTTCAAATCCCGGGTTGAAAATCAATTAAACCTGAAGATTAAGCGTTTTAGAAGTGATCGAGGAGGAGAGTACACTGCAACAGGGTTTCAAGACTTTTGTGTCTCTGCGGGTATAATCCTAGAAACCACTGCTCCCTACTCACCCCAGTCTAATGGTATTGCTGAGCGAAAGAATAGAACATTAACAGAAATGCTGAATTCTATGCTCCTTACTGCTGGCATGCCTAATTCCTTTTGGGGAGAAGCAGTCCGAACTGCTAATCACATTCTGAATAGATTGCCTCATGCTAAGCTCACTTCCACTCCGTATGAGCTGTGACATGGTCATCCTTGTAGATTTGACACTCTAAAGACTTGGGGTTGTATTGCTTATGTTAGGATACAAGACCTTAAGAGACCTAAGGTGGGACCTAGAACAACAACTTGTGTTTATCTAGGTAGTGCAGAAGATAGTGCAGCAGATAGGTTTCTAGATCTGTCCACCAATACTGTGATAGAATCTAGGGATGCTATTTTCTTTGAAAATAAATTTATCAAAGATCATGGTTTAACCGTCTCCAGGTCTACTGAGATGATTTTTGAATCTCCTGTAGCACCTGAAGCTGGCCCATCTGGCACTGCTTCCCAATCTGTAGAGGATAATCTTATCCCTGTAAGAGTATCTACAAGAGATAGAGTCCCTAAGAATTTTGGTGAAAATTTCGTCACCTACCACTTAGAGGATGATCCATTTTCCTACCAGGAAGCAATGCGATCTAGAGATTCTTTAATGTGGGCAGAAACCATCGATGATGAAATGGACTCGCTGCTACGGAATAACACCTGACATCTAGTGGACCTCCTGAAAGGAGCCAAAGTACTTGGATGCAAGTGGGTGCCGAAGAAGAAATTGCACAGTGATGGGTCTATAGCGAGATACAAAGCGCGTCTAGTCGCTAAAGGCTATAAGCAACAAGGGGGAATTGACTACTTTGACGTCTATTCACCTGTGTGTCACCTATCCACGATTAGAATTCTTCTCGCCTTGTCCTCTATCGAGAACTTCATAGTTCATCAGATGGATGTCAAGACAGCCTTCTTGAATGGAGAGCTCGATGAAGAGATCTACATGGCACAACCTGAAGGTTATGTCCATCCAGATCTAAAAGACAAAGTGTGCAAATTAGACAAATCCATCTATGGGCTTAAACAAGCGCCCAAGATGTGGCACATGAAGTTTGACCAAGTGGTAAAAAATTTTGGCTTTCAGTCTAGTCTTTCAGACAAATGCCTTTACCACCGCTCTATGTCAAATAAAACAGTCATCATATGTCTATATGTGGATGGCATGTTGATCCTGGGTTCAGATCTTGTTGCAGTAAAGGATATCAAATCCACACTCGCAAAAGAATTTGATATGAAGGACCTCGGTCCAGTCGATACCCTGTTAGGTATGAAGGTTAGAGTTGATAAGGGTAGAGTTACTCTTAGTCAGGCTCATTACATTGAGCAACTTCTTTCGACCTGGGGATATGAAAACTGTAGGCCTGTAGAGACACCTTTCGATCATAATGTAAAATTGAGTCCAAGTGTTGGAACAAGCATTGATCAAGTCAAATATTCCAAAATCATTGGGAGTCTCATGTACACCACAAGCTGTACTCGACCAGACATTGCCTACTCTGTTAGCATGCTGAGTCGCTTTACTAGTAGTCCGAGCAAAGAGCACTGAGATGCTCTCGATAGGCTGATGAGATACCTGTCGGGTACCAAGAATCACGCCCTGTGCTACACTGGTTACCCACCTACTGTGGATGGATATTCTGATGCCTCGTGGTGTTCAGAAGTCAGTAACAACAAATTTACCAGTTGATACATATTCACTCTAGGTGGAGCTGCTATCACTTGGAAATTCAAAAGACAAACCTGTATAGCATTGTCTTCTATGGAAGCCGAGTTGTTTGCCTTAGCTTCGGCTGGTGAAGAGGCAGACTGGATCAGGAATCTGATACTAGATATTCCCTTGTCTAGGTTACAAATCAACTCACTGAGCTTGTATTGCGATAACCAAGCAGCATCCCAAGTTGTTAAAAATGCCCTCTACAATACTAAGAGGAGACATGTACGACTGAGACACGCTCTGCTAAACTATCTAAAAGAACAAGGAATTATCTCTTTGGTCGACGTGCGATCAAAAGATAATCTAGCTGATCCATTGACGAAAGGAATGACCAAAGACCGGTTAATCAAAACAGTGGGGGAAATGGGACTACAGGCGATTTAGATCACCTTAGCCTACATCGATGTTTTGATTTTTCCCTGATTTCCTTTGTCAAAGCAAGCATGTTGTGCTCCGTTGATGTTTTGGTTGCTGAGCACGAATCTGGTAAGTTATTTCATTCCAAATCTGATGTTAATAACTTTACCTGAATTCGTCTTCTCTTACCTTGGAGGAGAGTGTTATTCCAAATTTGATAACACAATCTGACTCGGTTTGACTCTTCTTCTGTTAAGGGGTCTTCATTCCAAACTTGATGATATCCACTTAGCTTTAGAAGAACAGTAACCCGGACATTCCACATTGGAACGCAGATATCGCTGCGGTGTCAAGAAGTCTATAAATCATTTCGTTGAAAACCGATGTTAGATTCTGAGGTTGAACCTATAATACTCTAAATACTCCTTCAAACTTAATTATTAAGTACTACGTTCCCTTTGTTGAACTAGATACTTGTACATTTTCAAAGCATGAATTCATTTCTAATGACATTCCATGTTGGAAATTACAGGATTTGCTGTTAATGGAGGAGCACTGATAGGATGGGATCCTGAGCAGGATGATTTGCTGGACGTCTGAGGCCGACGGCAGTTAGAGTGTTATTTGCTTTCTTTTGTTTTATCTCTGCTTAGAGCACTGTTTAGCTCTCTTTGATACACTTGCTTTTTAGACTTTTGCTCTTTGTGTTGATTCTAGTCACTACGTTTGTTGGACTTGTGCTATGATCGTACTTTAGACTGTTTTGTAGTGCAGCTGAGATTTATTGTTTATCTTTATGCATGCATACTATTTTCTTTGAGTCTAATCAGTTTTTACAGGTGTTGGACACGGTTGTGTACTGTTCACGATCCGGTTGAACTTACACAAACCACCCTCATCGTCATCGGGTTTACCACGGACATAGGAGGAGATTGTTAACACATTAACTATTATGTCCGCGTGTCCGAACCGACACGATAAGCCTCAACGGGTTGCGTGTCGACCTAGGGCTCCGCCCTAAGCTGGAGATACTATATATACGCATTCCAAACTTGATGCCGTATTGTAGAATATCTTGAGCGCCCTCAAACCCTAACAACGTTTGCTTCCGCCTCTCATCCACATCCCCGACATTTTTCGGCTGTTAGTACTAGGCAAGGCGCAAATCTGAAACCCTACATTTTCAGATTTTTGAAACCTAAAATATGAGAACAACTCTAATTATCTTTTCGGATTTTGTTGTTGCATTGTTGGAGAGGGCTTCAAGTAGGCATTCACAGTCCAAGTTCGCTTCAAGTTGATATATTTTCGTCTCTCTATCCTCTTTTTAACAGGATTTTAGGGTGGTTTTTTGATTGAGGTAACATAGATGTTCTTTCGGGTGGTATATTTTTTTTAGAAAATGGTATGTGGTTTGTGTAGGGTGCAATGAGTGTGGAAATGCCTAAGTTGCTCACAATGGGTGAGCAACCAAACATTATCCAAGTTGACGTGTCCACACATTTTCCTGATAATATGTTATGTTGGGTAAAGATGAGTTGATCCAATGGGCCCGTAATATTGGCAAAAGAATTGGTGTTTGTAATTACAATCCAAATGGCAGATAAAGTAACAGAAAGAGTGAGAACTAAGGTCTTTCTTGGTTGTGATAGGTCCGGATTTCCACTTGATAGTCAGAGAAAGGGTTGGGTTAAGAGAAACTTGCGAAAGTCTGGTACAAAGAGATGTGATTGTTTATTCTTACTTCAGGGGCAAAATGAAGCATGTTCAAAAGAATGGAGAGTGAAACTTAGAAATGGGGTGCAAAATCATGAGTTTTTCAATTAGAGGCACACTCCTATGCTGGTAGATTATCTGAAAATGAGTAAAATATTGTAGAAGAAATGTATGCAACAGATGTAAAAGCTAGAAAATTTTTAACAACTTTGAAGAAGAGAGATCCCTCCAACTGCACAGTACTGTCTTTGCGTTCCGCACGCCCGGAAGACTTCAAAGTGGTATTCATCGGATTTTTAATGGTAATCATTTCATCCGCTTACTAATGCGTGAGGAGTGTCCGCTTCCTCCTATATTTGTTGTCTGGACAAGATATCATAGTACGGTGGAGGAAACATGAGACTTGCCAAATATCTCACGTGTTAGAGCTTCCGGATCCAAGAATACAAATTCGGAGGTTGTCAATTTGTTGGAACCATGACATTAGGTAATCCAATGTTTTAAACTTAATTTACTACTATTTTATTTTTTACAATCATTTTCTAATTTATTTTATGTCATACTAGGTACAATGATATGTTTTGGAGTTTCCAACTACTATAGTATGTAGGTAACAAAATGCAAAGGAATATTAAGGTACGATTCAATCAATATTTCAATTTATTTATAATATTGAAATATACTAATATTAGTTTTTGGTGCTTGTAGGTTGCTAGAGCAAGAAGATTTGATGAAATTTTGGGTGGTCTCATGTTTTGTTTTCATCAAATTGCAATATTACATATATTATAAACTATTTTGATGCAATGTTATGGTTTATGGTCAGAAAATTCATTTTTTTTCGATGGTGTGCTAATAGCTGCTTGGTGTGCTAATATAATTTTATGGGGTGCTATTATCACATGACGGCTATTAGTGACTTTCGGGTGCTAATAACATTGCTCAAATTTTAAGGCTCAGTATTAGGATTTCAAGTAACTTTCGTTGTGAGAATGTTATATTAAAAGAAACAGGTTTATGTGAGAGGGCTCAAAAGTAAGGGTAGAAAGAGACATAGAATAAGAACATTGTTAGTTATATTATTAATATGTCCGCGCGTGTCAAGACCGACTCGGATCTACCCGACGGGTTCCGTGTCACTAGGGTTAGGCTCTACGCTGAAGATACTATATAAGACCATTTCACACTGATGAGTCTTAGTGGACTATCTTGAGCGGAGCCAACATTCTCAAGATAACTGTTATTAGGGTTTTTCCGCTCTCCCGTCCGCTCTTCCGCTCCCGTGCGATTTTGCATCGCCGCTTTCGTTCACGATTTCTGCTCCCTTTTGCTGATCGTGAACCTAATCCTTGTAGGAAGGAAGATCGCGATCTACATGGAGTCGTTCCCGATCGTGTGTGGCGTTTCTTGTTCCTGCAGCCGCACTCTCCTGATTTCCTTGGTGTTCCTTGCTGTCACCGATCGGATAACGAAAGGAAGAAACTTCTACAGATCCAGATTGCGTTTCTTCCGATCGCAAAGGATTCTCCAGTGGGGTTGATCGCGCCTCTGCGTTTTTTTGTGCCATATCTGGTGTAGTCGCCGATCGTCGTAGCCCTAGATCGAGAAAAAGGAAAGGTCGCTCGATCCAGATCGCAAGTCCAGATCTCAATGTTTGGTTCTCCCATCGCCAGATCGAAAGGCGGTCGCCCGCTTCCGTCGCTGCCTAGTTCGCAAGCCCTGCTCTTGTTTTCTCGGGTTCTCTGCCGCTGGTCTACATGTGCGTAGACCCCTGGTCGGAAGAGGATCGAAGAGCAAGCATCGCAGTTTTTTCTACAGATCCTTTCTGAGTCGGTGTCGCAGATCCACAGATCTTGCCATTGAAGAAGAGAACGTCTGAATCGGTTCTTCCCTGTCGCAGTTTTTCTGCAGATCATCGCAGTTTGCTGCCGCTAATCGCAAGGAAAAGGAAGAGATCTTCTTCTTCTTTCCAGATCCGCCTGTCCCGGTACAGATCCGGTTCACAAGATCTGGGAGGGCACTGTTCTTCCCATTCGGCTGTCCAAGTAGACAGAACTCTGGTTGTCTTCCGCCGCAGACCTAGCCATCTGGGAGATCTGTTAAATTCAGATCCATAATTTTTTCCAGTGGAGGATCTTGGTCAAAAACGGAGAGGAGGAGCTTATACCTGGATTGGATCCAAAGCTTTATGGTCATCTTCGCGCGAATCATGTGATTTTGTTTCAGTTTTCTGTTTTAGAATTCTGCTGCGATGTCGAAGAAAAGTGGGCTCGACGTCACCAAGCTGCAGTCGTTCGACGCCTCCGATTTCCTCAGTTGGAAAATACAAGTCCAGCTAGGAATGAAGGAACGTGACATCTTCTACACTATTCAGAGCGACTTTGCGTCTTCTGGTGAGGGCGTAGACGAATATCAGTGGAACAAGGATGAGGATTTCTGTAGGGACTACCTGTTGAATTCCCTTAATCCTCGTCTCTCACTGACCTATCACGCCTACAAGACCGCAAAGGAAATCTAGGATCGCCTCAACGCACATTTCCAGAAGGAGGAGGTATTGTCCAAATCGCTCATTGGGGAGAAGTTCTTCAACTTCCACCTCAAAGCGAACCTGCCGATCACCTCCCAGATCATAGAGCTGGAGAACATGCGTCACAAGCTGGAGGACGATCAATCGAAGATGGACGACAATCTGTTCGTGTATCTGATTCTGAACAAGATACCTACGGAGTGGCTGACCTTCAAGACCGAGATGCACAGGCGGAAAGAGAAGATCACTCTGGATGAACTCAAAAGGTTCATCCACATCGAGGACCAGAACATCGCTGGAAAGAGCGCGGAGCAGGTTGTTCAGCCCCCACAGGCTGTCAACTTCGTTTCTCGACCTAATAGGCCTTCTCGGAAGCCCCGACACCTAAGGGTGACACCCCTGCCCAGTTGGCGGTCAAAAAACCTTCTCTCAAAAGGAAGAAGGGTAAATGCCACAACTGCGGTAAGTGGGGTCACTGGGCCGCTGAATGTAAGGGTCCGAAGAAGCAGAAGGATGAAGCTCCACAATAGGTGGCGAGCATGGTGGTCGACAACTCTGATCCCAAGTCCTTCATGGCTATGATTGGGAGTAGTCACCGCAGTGCGTCTTCTGAGTGGTGGCTGGACAGCGGTGCCCCTTGTCATGTTACGAATGACAGAGGTCTTCTCACAGACGTCAGAGAAGTTCGAGACCGAGTTGAGAACTGCAATGGAGGAGAGACAGTCGTTACTCATGCTGGGACGGCAAAGCTCGTCCTCTCTTCAGGTAAAATTTTAATTTTGCAAAATGTTAAATTAGTTCCAAATTTAACCAAAAATTTTATTTCTATGAGTTTGCTAGATAAGTCCGGAATGTCTTTCACAACCATAAGCGGTAGAATAACTTTAACTGTTAATTCACATTAATTTGGTTGCGCTTATCTAATCAATGGAATGCATAGATTTAGCCTAGAAAATGAGTGCATAAATCAAGTGAGTTCGTCTCTGTTAGATCCAAAGTTACTTCACAATAGACTTGGACACGTTCACTATAAGAAGATGCGCGATCTAGCTAAGAGTCACAACATTCTGTTAGATTTCTCTATTCGATTTGATATGTGCGAAGTTTGTGCCCAGACCAAAATAACTAGAAACCCTTATAAGACCGTTTCTAGGAACACACAACTTCTGAAATTGATTCATTCCGACCTCTGTGACTTTCATAGTCATGCCACTAGAGAGGGAAGTAAGTATCTAATTACCTTCATTGACGATTTCTCCAGATTTTGTCACGTCTACCTATTGAAATCGAAAAATGAGACATTTGAGACCTTTAAAATCTTCAAATCTCGGGTAGAAAACCAGCTAAATTTAAAGATTAAGAGACTTAGAAGTGATCGAGGAGGAGAATACACTGCAACTGAGTTTAGGGAGTTTTGTGCCTCTGAGGGCATAATCATTGAAACTACAGCTCCTTACTCACCTCAATCAAATGACGTTGCTGAGCGTAAAAATAGAACGTTGACAGAGATGTTGAATTCTATGCTCCTGACCGCTGACATGCCTAATTCCTTCTGGGTGGAAGCAATCCTTACTGCGAATAATATTCTGAATAGAGTGCCTAACTCAAAGCTCAGTTCTACTCCGTATGAGCTATGACACAGCCATCCTTGTAGATATGACACTCTTAAGACTTGAGGCTGTATCGCCTATGTGCGCATACAAGACCTTAAAAAACCTAAGGTGGGACTTAGAACGACAACCTGTGTCTATCTAGGCAGTGTAGAAGACAGTGCAGCTGACCGGTTTCTAGATCTATCAACTAATTCAGTGATAGAGTCTAGAGAATGTTATCTTCTTTGAATATAAGTTTATCAAAGATCATGGCCTAATCTTTCCTGGATCTACTGACATGATCTCATCTACTATAGAACCTGGAGCTGTCCCCTCTGGCACTACTCCCCAACCTATAGAGGTCGAACATGTTCCTCTTAGAGTATCTACAAGAGATAGAATCCCTAAGGATTTTGGTGAGAATTTTGTCATCTACCACTTAGAGGATTATCCATTCTCCTATCAGGAAGCGATGAGAGATGAACTCGTTGCTACAAAATAATACCTAGCATCTAGTGGACCTACCGAAAGGAGCTAAATTCCTGGGATGCAAGTGGGTTTTAAAGAAGAAGTTGCATAGTGATGGGTCTATAGCCAGATACAAAGCACGGCTAGTCGCTAAGGGTTATAAACAACAAGGGGGAATTGACTATTTTGATGTCTATTCGCTTGTCTGTCACCTATCCACTATAAGGATTCTTCTTGTCTTAGCCTCTATCGAAAATTTCATAGTCCATCAGATGGACGTGAAAACAGCCTTTTTGAATGAAGAGCTAAATGAAGAAATCTACATGGCACAATCTGAAGGTTATGTCCATACAAATCTAAAGGATAAAGTGTGCAAGCTCGATAAATCCATCTATGGGCTTAAGCAAGCGCCTAAGATGTGGCACATGAAGTTTGATCAAGTGATCATGAGTGTTGGATTTCAGTCCAGTCTCTCAGACAAGTGTCTCTATTACCGCTTGATGTCAAACCAAACAATCATCATATGCCTATATGTGGATGACATGTTGATCCTGGGGTCAGACCTTGCTATCGTGAGGGATACTAAATCCGCTCTCGCAAAAGCATTTGATATGAAGGACCTTGGTCTTGTGGATACCCTACTAGGTATGAAAGTTAGAGTAGACAAGGGACGTGTCACTCTAAGTCAAGCTCATTACATTGAGCAGATTCTTAATACCTGGGGTTATAAAGATTGTAGGCTTGTTGAAACACCAATTGATCCGAACGTCAAGCTGAGTCTGAATGAAGGGACAAGCGTTGATCAAGTCAAGTACTCAAAGATCATTGGAAGTCTCATGTACGCCACAAGCTGCACTAGACCAGACAATACCTTCTCTGTAGGCATGCTGAGTCGATTTACCAGTAGTCCAGACAAAGAGCATTGGGATGCCTTAGACTGGCTAATGAAGTACCTCAAAGGTACTAAAGATCACGCTCTGTGCTACACTAGTCACCCTCCTACTTTGGAAGGGTACTCTGATGCCTCATGGTGTTCAGAAGTTGGAAACAACAAGTCCACAAGTGGATTCATATTCACCTTGGGTGGCGCTGCAGTTACTTGGAAGTCCAAAAGACAGACGTGTATAGCCATCTCGTCTATGGAAGCCGAGTTGTTTGCCATAGCTTCAGCTGGTGAAGAGACAAACTGGATCAGGAATTTGATTTTAGACATTCCATTGTCTAGACTTCAAGTCAATTATGTAAGCCTATACTGTGATAATCAGGCAACGGTCCAAGTTGTTAAGAATGTCCTTTTTAACACTAAGAGACGACATGTACGACTGAGACATGCCCTTTTGAATTATCTTTAAGAACGAGACATTATTACTTTGGTCGATGTGCGATCAAAGGATAATCTAGCTGATCCATTGACAAAAGGAATGCCCCGAGACCGTTCAATCAAAACAATGGGGGAAATGAGACTCAAGGCGGTTTGAGATCAGCCTTAGTCCGAATGTTTTGATTCCTTCCTTTGTCAAAACTAGCATGTTGTGCTCCGTTGGTGTTTTGGTTGCTGAGCACGAATCTGTTAAGTTGTTTCATTCCACATTTGATGTTAACAACCTCATCCAGATTCGTCTTCCTTAACTTGGAGGAGAGTGTTATTCCATATTTGATAACACGATCTGACTTATTTTAGACCTTCTCCTGTTGATTGGTTTCATTCCACATTTGATGAGTTCCAATTAACCCTAGAAGAATAGTAACCATGACATCACACATAGGAACACAGATATAACTGCGTTGTCCAGAAGTCTAAAATCGTTTCGGTTGGAAACAGTTAATAGATTTCACGGTTAAACCAGAAATACTCCACTTTAATGTCCTCTTAGCTTAATCAAAGTACTACGTTATTTTTGTAGAACTAGATACATGTACATTTTCCATAGTTGAATTCATTCTGAATGAAGTTCTCTGTTGGAAATTACAGGAGTTGCTGCTGTAGGAGGAGCACTTGCAGATTGGGATCCTGAAAAGGATGATCTGCTGAATGATAGTTTATAGAGTATCTATTTGGTTTTCTTTCTCTGACTTAGAGCACTGTTTAGCTCTCTTTATATGTTTTTGTTTGGACTATTTCCTGCTCTTTTGTTGATCATGAGACATTAGGTCTTCTGGTACCTATTTCTCTGATTGTACTTTTGACTTTCATGTGATGCTGCTTAGTTTATGTTTTATTCTTATGCGTGCATACATACTACTGTTTCCTTCAGTCCAATATGTTATAACAGGTGCTTGCGGACACAGTTGTGTAATGAGTCGAATTGGTTGAACACTACACACACCAACCCCTTTCCGACGTTGGGTTTACCGCGGACATAGGAGGAGATTGTTAGTTATATTATTAATATGTCCGCGCGTGTCAGGACCAACTCGGATCTACACGACGAGTTCCGTGTCACTAGGGTTCGACTCTACATTGGAGATACTATATAAGACCATTCCACACCGATGAGTCTCAGTGGACTATCTTGAGCGGAGCCAGCAAACACTAGTTACAACCTCAATTCACATATAATGGACATGATCATTGCAAGTAATGGTGTGACTATACTTTTGATTGTAATTGTACAACTCATATTCTTCGAGGGTAGGCCCCATTTAGGCCACGTAGGCAAAAGTCAAAGTCAAGGGTCGAGCCAAAGATAACCAATCATTCACAAGGGCATTCAATGCAAGATGCGAGTATCAGGACATCTCGCCCCTAAGTGGCGACTATCCACAGTACCTCGCCAGGTGGGCGAGATCCTCCTGAGTGGCGACTATCCGCGGCAACTCGCCAGGTGGGCGAGATCCCTCAAGTTGGCGACTATCAACTACAACTCGTCGGACATTGTCGAGGTCCTTACCTAATCACTCGTTCTTCAGGTCCAACTAAACAATCTCGCAAGGGACATGTATGGCCGCTTATGCCCCCTTCCCTTGGGATTTGTCTATAAATAGGACCCCAGAGGTATCAGGAATTACATCTTTGGTTGAGCTTTCAGAACCCCATCTTCGAAGACTTGTCCCCGTGAGATCTTGACCGTCACCCTCGACCGTCATCCTAGATACTCGCCAAGTTGGTGCTTCCCTCGTACCATGCTCGACCATCTTTGGTTTTGGAGGAGAAGTCTCTTCTGAGCCTCTGAGTACGTGGTAGGACCTCCCTGCCGCAGCACCTGGGATCATGTTATTGTTGTTCGAGCCTCTTCGTAGTTGTCTGCCAAACCATCTTGTTGGATCGCTGAGCAAGTAGCATCCAGTTGCATTAATCCGAATATTTGAAGCTAGGATTTTCTTGATTTCAACAGTAATAAAATTTAGTTGGCTGATTCAGGCGATTCAACACATGTTCCTTACAATAAGGAATTATTTGTCACTTACACAATAATTGATAGACTGCAGGATGTTGAAGATGAGTAAACATGAATTAGTCCAAATCTATTGTGGTTAAAGATATGCATCTTATTAATAACATAAGTTCAATATTTTTTTCCACAAGAGATTATGTGTTTCAACACGATACAATATAAAGATTAAACGAGGAGGGGGGTATTTAATTTGTTCAAAAGTGAGCATACAGAGTAGACAGAGGGTTCATCAACGATTATTTTCAAGGCTACTTCTTTATTATCTAAAGGGGAGTTATTTAGGTTTAGATATATTGTGTAAATGATATATGAAGGATAATGAGTCCATTGAGTTATATTACGGGCTACTCAATCCTATTGGCGAGATATTTGGTGATCAGTAGATATTGCTTGTAGGATTGAATTTATCAAAATTTGAGAAGCTTACTCTGTTAATTTTTGGAAGTGAAAATGACTATATATACTTGCTTTGATAAGAATTCAGCATGCTTTGATAAGAATTCAGAGCATGCTTTGATAAGAATTCAGAGCATGCTTTGATAAGATTTCTATGCATGTTGCTCTGATTTGGTTTTGATGGCATGTCGACGCATGCTCTGAATTTGGATGGTGATGTCGACGTATGCCAGCCTGATTCCATCCGAGTTCTTCTCAACGCTTCTCCCATCTCGACGCAACCCCATTTCGATGCACGTCGACCTCCGCTCACCATTTAATATGATGTTCTTTTGCGGAATAAAGAACCCTAATGATCCTGTTGCTTCCTCTTCTTCTCCCGTGAATCATTCAGCCGCCAAGCTTGCCTGTGAAGGATTTCTAGAGAGAGAAAGTCTTCTCTCCTCATTTCGGCGCCGCGTGACCATCGTTTCTAGAGATCGCCGACTCTACGACGTAGCCCTCGACAAGGAGATCATCGTGGTGTATTTCTCGAAGTGGCGTTTCGCTCCTACGAGGTCGTACATGCAGTTGAAGATTGGCGGAGGTTAATCTGTTTTCGTATTTTCAGATTCTCTGTTTTTATTTCTTGTGGACTCTATTTGGAATCATACAACCGTATTTGTCTCGGTGTATGTCCGGTATTTGATCTGTGTGTTGTTGCAAACTTATTTTCTTGATTTCAAGTATATCCTGCATTATTTTCTGGTGGATTTTTCTTCTGGTGGTTGTGCGCATCCTGGGTGTACAACCCCGATATTCGCCGGATAAAGAAATCAAGCGAGACGGGAGTGGCGAGATCCAGACCTCGCTGAGATTGACCCCCAGCCGACGAGACCTCAGCAGACCACCAAAATGGGCTAGCGCGGTCCTCGCAAGGCAACCCTCCAAAGGGGATGCCGCTGGCGGTATTCGCGAGAGGGCTCGCGAGAGCTCCTTCAGCGGGGTTCTCGCAACGCTACCCCCTTGAGGAGGGGTCGCGGACAGGATCCGCGAGAAGGCAGGCGAGAGCTCCAATAGTAATGTTCTCGCAATCCCTTATCCATAAATCAGTAGGGTCAATTTACCATTTTACCCTCGGTGGTCTGCCCTTAGCCTCCTCAAACAGCGGAGCTTGGCTGTTAGCAGACCCACCTGGGGTGCAGATAGTCAAATCTAAAGGCGGAATCCTGTTATTTGCAGACCACAAAACCAAAATCTATAAATAGACCTCAAAGGGCACCTTGGAAGAGGACCGGTTCATTATCTTTGAGCTCTTCTCTCCCTAGGTCGCTTTGGTTTGGGCTCTCTAGCTCTCCAAGGTGCCCGAGTCTTAGCTTTGGCTTGGGAGGGGAAGCTGTAACACCCCAAAACTGGTAGTTCCGCGAAGTAGGCGGAGTGGTAGTGCGGCACGTGAAGCAGGCTAGAATTTTCCCTGTCTGCTCTTAGCGCACGATCAGTGGCCTCATCGCGCACGATCAGTGATCGTGCGCCAGCGATCGTGCGTTAATTCCGAAGAGAATCGAGTTCTGTCTCGGACAGTGCGCACGACCATTTCCCTCTTCGCGCACGACCAGTGATCGTGCGCCAGCGATCGTGCGCTTATTCGCAAGAATTCAGAGTTCTGTCCCGGATAGTGCGCACGACCATTGCCCTCGTCGCGCACGACCACTGACCGTGCGCCTGTGATCGTGCGCCCTGTTTATTCTGTTCCGCGATTTTGAGCGGAGAAGAGGATCCGACCGATCAAATTTATTGGAATTCGATCCAACGGCTGGGATTTATTGCTGGGGGGTCTTAGGGCTTTGGAGAGGGATTAAACCCTCATATTTTCATAGTGTTTCTCTCTCCTAGGCTAGAGGAAGGAGAAGGGGGCAAGGAAGAAGAAGTGGAGATTTCGCCATTGACGGAGCTCCGGAGCTCCGTTTCGCGAGCCGTTTCCAGATCCGGAGAGTGCAGCCCGGTGCGGTTCTTTCCCTCTGCGTAGAATCTCGGATCCATGGCGAAGAAGAACACGTCTAGGGTAACGATTCTTCCTCCCGAACTTTGGACTTGTATTTGTCCATTTATTCCTCTTTCTTTGCTTGCATGAGGTATCTCTTTCACCAAATGGGTGAAGTGTAGGATTTCCTCAAGTCCTTCGGGACTCCGGGTAGATTGTGTCCGTCCCCGGCATATTGCATGTAGAAAATCCGGTAGTCGTGCGGATTTAGGCATTGTGTGTGAAACCTATTCGTGGCCGTGAGCCCGAATCGGTGATGCTTGATTTGCGACGTTGCATTTAGGTTAGGCCTAGAATGCGTGCCGGAGAATGACTCCGTGAACTCACCTATAATATTGCGGGAGTTAAGTGTAGGCGTCTTGTGAAGATCCTAACGAAAGCCCCATGCTTTGAGGTTTGGATGAAGGCAAACCTTCACCACGAAATTGATGCGGAGCGTATGTAGCTCCCTTGTTGAGAATTCGCGAAGCCTAGATCCTTGTGAAGGGGTTAGGTGCGTAGCGTATATTTTTAATGTAGCACTTGAAAGTGCTAAACCCTTACGGGCCGAGGTGAAGCCGTACCCGCGTCGTGCGATAGATCGCGACGATTAGAGCACGGGCAAAGCTGAACCGAACCCGTTTCTATGCAGATCGGCGAGAGGTCCCTTCCTCATGAAAGCCGTGTGATCATGGGAGAGGTCGTGGAAGGTGTCATACCTAGACCGACCAAAAGCTCTTGTTTCCCACCTAAGGTTGTGACCCTTAGGGTGGAGTGTTGTGAATTTGATGTTATGTTTAGCCTCATGCGATTGCTTAGGCGGTTGTGGGAAACCTTCGGGTGAACCCAACCAACATTATGTGCATACCTAGGTTCCCTTCTTTTTGATGCTCAACCTAGAAGATTGTTTGTGCTTGAAACCTCACCTTGTGTAGTTGCACCTTCTGTATACTAGTATTTGTGCTAGTATAGCTTGCTTGCAGGGTAGAAGCTCCGCCACCCCGGGAAAGGGGTGGGGTCGCTATAATTTGGTCAGCTGTGCTGACCGTTACTTTGTTTGCCACCGCTTGGTGGAATGTTCTTATGCAGGTGCAGGTGAGCCTAGCGGGAAGTAGCGGGCATTGGCCCTTTTGCTGTGTTGGCCCTCGAAGGCCAGCCTTTTTCCTGTTTTCTCTTGTATTGCCGGCCTGCGTGCCGATGTATGCCTTTTTGGAGTTTTGTACATTGATTTGATGTAAGGCCCTAAGGCCGTAACTCTTACTTCTGGACTCATTCCTATGATAGTGGACATGTCTTTTTGAATAGTTTAATTAATGCTTCCGCTTACGTTTTTGTACTCTCGTTTTGTAGTTACTTTTCTGGTTATCACCTTTTAACTCCTAGCTAGTGTGGTTTGTATGACGTGGGGTCCCGGCCGGACCTGCTGTTATACTTTTCGTACTGGCAGGGTGTTACAATTTGGTATCAGAGGGAGGTTTCGATCCTCCGACCTGTGGGTTATGGGCCCACCACGCTTCCGCTGCGCCACTCTGATGCGGCCCCAGTAATTGAACCTGCAGTGGAACCTGCGGTAGCACCAAGGGTTGATGCCCCTGTGCCAGTAGCTGCAGTGGAACCGGCGTTAGCACCGAGGGTGGAGCGTCAAGTTGCGCAAGTAGTTGCGGGGCGAGCGCGTGACCAACAATTAAAGCACTTCTTGAGCTTTAATCCTCCTACCTTCTCGGGATCTGAGTCCCCAACGGTGGCAGAAGACTGGTTGTCAAGAGTTAGAAGAACTCTGAGGGCGACGGCGACGGACGAAGCCATGATGGTCACCTTAGCCACTTTCCTTCTTGACGGAGAGGCTGTGCTGTGGTGGGAAGAGCAGGAACTGCACAAGTTCGGCGATAGAGACATTACTGAAATAACAATGGCTGAGTTTTCAAAGTCGTTCCTCCAACGGTTTATCCCCTCTGCCCAACGCATTGCGTTACAAAACCAGTTCCTGAGGTTAACTCAAGGTGATCGCTCCGTTGACGATTACTTACATGAGTTTACCAGACTGAGTCGCTATGCGGGGGCATTGGTGGAGGATGAGGAGACGAAGACGAATAAATTCTATGAAGGGCTTCGGGACGAGTTGAGGCTGCTCCTTGCAGGCCCTATGACGTTTGGCTTCCAAGTGATGGTGCAAACCGCCAGATCTTTGGAGTTGGACATGAAGAGGGTACAAGCAAAGAGTGTTGCAAAGAAACCTGAGTTTCATGCGCCGGCCTCTCAGTCCAAGCCGGACTTCAGAAGGAACAAGCGGAAGTTCAAGCAGGCGGAACCAGCTTCTTCGAATGTTTCGGGAGCCACGACCGCGCGGACTCCTATTACGTGTTTCACCTGCGGGAAGGTGGGACACAAAGCTGCGGTGTGTCGAAGTGGTCCCCCAAAGGCGGCAAATCGAGCGGTGGATTATGCTCGGGCTGCGAAAAAGGGCAAAGCGGCAGAGTCTTCGGCCTCCCAACACATTCCGACTCAGCCGAGAGTCTATTCGCTTGGCCAACAAGAAGCTATACGACAAACCGAAGTAGTCACAGGTACGAATTAGAAGTTAGCTTTTACAGCTATGTATATGATTCTTACTGTTGTACGACTATATGTGTTATTTGTGTACAATTAGGTTTCGTCCTAATTTTCAACTATCCGGCGAGAGCTCTATTCGATACGGGTGCATCGCACTCTTTTCTGTCCGAGGACTTCGTGGTGCGAATCAGAGTGCCGTCTACCTTTGTAGAGGATAGATTGGAAGTAGTGCTACCCAATGGATCTCGAATGAGTGCGGATAGGAAGAGCCGTGTGAAGGTGCGGATCGGAAGTCAAGATTTCGACTTGGAAGCGTCGTTACTACCGTTAGCTGAATTCGATGTGATCTTCGGCATGGACTGGCTCTCGGAGCAGCGAGCATGCATAGATTGCAATACAAAGGAGATCACTCTGGGAGCGAACACCGACGATGAAACCACATTCGCCGGTATGCGAGGGGCGAGCAAGACGCTGATGTCTGCTCTCCAAGTGGTTAAGGCGGTGAGAAAAGGCGCCGAGTTGTTCTTCACCTTGTTGGAGGCTTCGGAGCCAAAGCCCAGGTTGTGTGATGTCCCAGTTGTAGCGGAATACGCCGACGTGTTTCCTAACGAACTCCCTGGGGCTCCGCCTCATCGGGAGATTGATTTCTGTATCGAGTTGGTGCCAGGTGCCAAACCTGTGGCCCGCTCACCATACCGAATAGCGCCAAAGGAATTGGCAGAGTTGAAGGTCCAATTGCAAGAGCTGCTAGAGCAAGGCTACGTACGTCCAAGTTCTTCGCCTTGGAGTGCACCGGTCCTCTTTGTGAAAAAGAAGGATGGGAGCTTGCGTCTATGTATTGATTATAGAGAGCTAAACAAGTTGACCGAGAAAAACCGATATCCGATTCCTAGAATCGATGATCTATTCGACCAACTGATGGGGTCGACGGTTTACTCCAAGCTAGACCTAAGGTCCGGCTACTATCAACTGCGATTAAGGGAATGTGACATTCCAAAGACAGCGTTCAGTACCCGCTTTGGGCACTTTGAGTTCACGGTAATGCCGTTCGGTCTATCCAACGCACCGTCGGTATTCATGGACTTGATGAATAGGACATTCCGAGAGTATTTAGATCAATTTGTGATCGTCTTCATCGACGACATTTTGGTATACTCTCAGTCGGAAGAGGAGCATGTAGGGCATCTGCACGCAGTCCTGAGCACCTTGAGGAGGAGTCAGCTATATGCCAAGTTCTCCAAGTGCGAGTTTTGGCTACCGTCAGTGGCATTCCTTGGTCATGTTGTTAGTGGCGAAGGAATTGCAGTTGATCCGTCGAAGATAGAAGCGATCCAAGCGTGGCCTTTGTTGAAAAGCGTAGCGGAAGTCCGAAGTTTCTTAGGACTTGCCGGCTATTATAGGCGCTTTGTGGAAAACTTCTCGAGGATCGCACTTCCTCTCACAAAACTGACTAGGAAGGATCATAAGTTCGTTTGGTCGCCTGAGTGCGCACGAGCTTTTGAAGAGTTAAAGAGCCGTCTGACCACGGCGCCCATTCTATGCTCGCCACAAGGTACGGAAGGCTACGAAATATATAGCGACGCCTCAGGAAGTGGTTTGGGTTGTGTCCTAGTGCAGTTCGGGAAGGTAATTGCCTACGGCTCCCGACAACTGAAGGTTCACGAGAGGAATTACCCGGTCCATGATTTGGAGCTAGCGGCCGTGGTTTTTGCCCTTAAGCTTTGGAGACACTATCTATATGGCGTGAAGATCGATATCTTTACCGACCATAAGAGCCTCAAGTACTTACTAGATCAAAGGGAGTTGAACATGCGCCAAAGGAGGTGGATGGAGTTCCTTGGGGACTACACCTTCGATATCAAATATACTCCCGGTAAAGGAAACGTAGTTGCAGACGCGTTGAGTCGTCGGGCTCCCGCACAAGCAAATTGGATTTTGATGCACGATGAGCGTCTAATCCGTGAGCTAGAAGAAATGGAGATCATATGCATTGATAGGAGAACGTCTACTTCAGCATGCTTGAACTGGACGGAAGTTCACTACGACCTTGCCGACCGAGTTCGACAAGCATTGGAGTTGGACGAGAGCTTGAAACGATACAAAGCGGAAACCGTTGAAGGGTTAAACGCTGATTTCTCCTTCGAAGACGACCTTATGTGGAAGCAGGAAAGGTTATGCATCCCAAACGTTGGTACTCTACGGGCGGAGTTGATGTACGAGGCTCATCATACCAAGTACTCGATCCACCCGGGGAGCACTAAAATGTTTATGGATATGAAGAAACTGTTCTGGTGGCCGGGCATGAAGAAAGACATTGCCCTTTACGTGGCCAAGTGTCATACTTGCGCGTTGGTGAAAGCGGAATGTCAACGTCCCGGTGGGTTTCTGAAGTCCTTGCCGATTCCGGAGTGGAAGTTTGATGATATTTCGATGGATTTCGTGCACGGATTGCCGAGATCGCAACATGGAAACGACGTCATATGGGTGATCGTGGACCGTTTGACAAAGGTATCACACTTCATTCCGAACCGGAAGGATGATTCCGTAGAGAAGCTAGCAAAGCTCTATGTGGATAGTATCGTGAGACTGCACGGTGTCCCTCGTAGCATCGTCAGCGATCGTGACGGGCGTTTCACATCGAAAGATTGGAGGCTTATCCATGAACTGTTGGGCACAAAATTGAAGTTCAGCACGGCCTTCCACCCGCAAACGGATGGACAGACCGAGAGAACCAACAGGACTATGGAGGATATGCTCCGAATGTGCGCTCTAGACTTTGGAAAGAGGTGGGAGGATCACCTCTTTATGATCGAGTTCGCCTACAATAATAGCTACCAAGCCAGCATAAAGATGGCTCCTTTCGAGGCCCTCTATGGTAAGAAGTGTCGTACGCCGTTGTCTTGGGCGGAAACGGGCGATACTAAGCCATTGAAGCGAAAGGATGTTGAAGAAGCAACTTCGACGATCCGGTCTATACGCGAAAGGCTATTGGTTGCCCAGGATAGGCAAGCAAAGTATTTCAACGCCAAGCATAGGAACTTAGAGTTTGCCATCGGTGACCGGGTTTACTTGAAGATCAAACCGTTCAAAGGGGTATCAAGGATTCGACGCTTGAAAAAGCTCAGTCCGAGGTACTTAGGACCGTTCGAGATCGTGGAGCGTGTTGGTGATGCGGCTTATCGGCTTGCACTATCTGCAGAGCTGAGCGGTCTGCACGACGTGTTCCACATTTCAGTGTTGAGGAAGGCAGTGCAAGAGCCTACTCATATCGTTGCGGTCGGCAAAGTTCCGGTCGATAGTGGGTTGTTGACGAAAGTCAAGCCTTTACGCATCGAAGATACCGAAGTAAAGCAGCTGCGGAACAAGTCCATTCGGATGGTAAAAGTCCGGTGGGATAACTGCGGCCGAGAGGAGCTCTCTTGGGAGAGAGATCAAACGATGCTTGCGGAGTATCCCGAGCTTTTTCCCTCAGGTAAAGTATAACTGTAATTTATGCTATTACTGTTTCCTGGATTTCGGGACGAAATTCTTTTAAGGAGGGTGGAGTTGTAACACCCCAAAACTGGTAGTTCCGCGAAGTAGGCGGAGTGGTAGTGCGGCACGTGAAGCAGGCTAGAATTTTCCCTGTCTGCTCTTAGCGCACGATCAGTGGCCTCATCGCGCACGATCAGTGATCGTACGCCAGCGATCGTGCGTTAATTCCGAAGAGAATCGAGTTCTGTCTCGGACAGTGCGCACGACCATTTCCCTCTTCGCGCACGACCAGTGATCGTGCGCCAGCGATCGTGCGCTTATTCGCAAGAATTCAGAGTTCTGTCCCGGATAGTGCGCACGACCATTGCCCTCGTCGCGCACGACCACTGACCGTGCGCCTGTGATCGTGCGCCCTGTTTATTCTGTTCCGCGATTTTGAGCGGAGAAGAGGATCCGACCGATCAAATTTATTGGAATTCGATCCAACGGCTGGGATTTATTGCTGGGGGTCTTAGGGCTTTGGAGAGGGATTAAACCCTCATATTTTCATAGTGTTTCTCTCTCCTAGGCTAGAGGAAGGAGAAGGGGGCAAGGAAGAAGAAGTGGAGATTTCGCCATTGACGGAGCTCCGGAGCTCCGTTTCGCGAGCCGTTTCCAGATCCGGAGAGTGCAGCCCGGTGCGGTTCTTTCCCTCCGCGTAGAATCTCGGATCCATGGCGAAGAAGAACACGTCTAGGATAACGATTCTTCCTCCCGAACTTTGGACTTGTATTTGTCCATTTATTCCTCTTTCTTTGCTTGCATGAGGTATCTCTTTCACCAAATGGGTGAAGTGTAGGATTTCCTCAAGTCCTTCGGGACTCCGGGTAGATTGTGTCCGTCCCCGGCATATTGCATGTAGAAAATCCGGTAGTCGTGCGGATTTAGGCATTGTGTGTGAAACCTATTCGTGGCCGTGAGCCCGAATCGGTGATGCTTGATTTGCGACGTTGCATTTAGGTTAGGCCTAGAATGCGTGCCGGAGAATGACTCCGTGAACTCACCTATAATATTGCGGGAGTTAAGTGTAGGCGTCTTGTGAAGATCCTAACGAAAGCCCCATGCTTTGAGGTTTGGATGAAGGCAAACCTTCACCACGAAATTGATGCGGAGCGTATGTAGCTCCCTTGTTGAGAATTCGCGAAGCCTAGATCCTTGTGAAGGGGTTAGGTGCGTAGCGTATATTTTTAATGTAGCACTTGAAAGTGCTAAACCCTTACGGGCCGAGGTGAAGCCGTACCCGCGTCGTGCGATAGATCGCGACGATTAGAGCACGGGCAAAGCTGAACCGAACCCGTTTCCATGCAGATCGGCGAGAGGTCCCTTCCTCATGAAAGCCGTGTGATCATGGGAGAGGTCGTGGAAGGTGTCATACCTAGACCGACCAAAAGCTCTTGTTTCCCACCTAAGGTTGTGACCCTTAGGGTGGAGTGTTGTGAATTTGATGTTATGTTTAGCCTCATGCGATTGCTTAGGCGGTTGTGGGAAACCTTCGGGTGAACCCAACCAACATTATGTGCATACCTAGGTTCCCTTCTTTTTGATGCTCAACCTAGAAGATTGTTTGTGCTTGAAACCTCACCTTGTGTAGTTGCACCTTCTGTATACTAGTATTTGTGCTAGTATAGCTTGCTTGCAGGGTAGAAGCTCCGCCACCCCGGGAAAGGGGTGGGGTCGTTATAATTTGGTCAGCTGTGCTGACCGTTACTTTGTTTGCCACCGCTTGGTGGAATGTTCTTATGCAGGTGCAGGTGAGCCTAGCGGGAAGTAGCGGGCATTGGCCCTTTTGCTGTGTTGGCCCTCGAAGGCCAGCCTTTTTTCTGTTTTCTCTTGTATTGCCGGCCTGCGTGCCGATGTATGCCTTTTTGGAGTTTTGTACATTGATTTGATGTAAGGCCCTAAGGCCGTAACTCTTACTTCTGGACTCATTCCTATGATAGTGGACATGTCTTTTTGAATAGTTTAATTAATGCTTCCGCTTACGTTTTTGTACTCTCGTTTTGTAGTTACTTTTCTGGTTATCACCTTTTAACTCCTAGCTAGTGTGGTTTGTATGGCGTGGGGTCCCGGCCGGACCTGCTGTTATACTTTTCGTACTGGCAGGGTGTTACAGAAGCGCTCAACGATCTTCCGGGTTAGTGGAGGGACCTCCTCGCTGAGACTAGGGTCTTTGTTCTTTGCTCGAATCGTCGGCCTTACCTCTCCCCAGGGACCGGTAAGGACTAGCTGCCTCTCATTTCGGTGAGGGCCCCGAGCTCCACAAGAGATCGAGAAATCGGTTTCAACATTTTGGTGCGGTGAGCGTGGAGCGCGGCTGGTTCAAGAAAGTCCCAGAGAAGAGTTATGGCTGGGGATGAAGAGCAGGGCGAGGAGTTCGGCGAGACCCCTCAGGAAGCAATGGCTAGGATGTTCGCGGATTTCAGGAAGGAGGTGCTCGACACCTTGGGGTTCACGGTCACGGCTCTGCGAAGTGAGTTTGCGACCCCGGCACCTCAGGCGACCACTCCCCCAACAGCAGTCGGCGAGAGGGCACCAGGAGGAAGGGCTGGAAAAGAAGTTGCCGTTGAACCAGGACATGACAGGGAAGGGCGAGTGCTGTTCGCCAGTCCGGCGAGCCCGGTGTTAGCGAGTTCCGCGCCGGCGAGTTCGGTGCCGACAAGCTCTGCCCCAGCGAGCGCGGCGCAGGCGAGCGCGCGCCAGGAAGATGCGGCGACAGTCGGGGTGGTTCAGGCGAGCGTCGCCCTCGCGAGTGCGATCCCAAGCTTGGCGAGCGAGCTAGGTCCGCGAGCCGAGCGAGAGAAGATGGTAGGAGGGGGAAGCCCCTTCTGCGAATTAGTGTTGTCTGCACCCGTTCCAGCGGGATTCGGGGAATGGGATAGAGTGTACTACAATGGCAGAGATGACCCAGTTCAGCATCTGCAGTCTTTCGAGGACTCGGTCTCCATCAGGCCGATGTCCGATGCCTTCAAGTGTCGGCTCTTCGCCGTCACTCTCAAGGAGAAGGCCAGGGACTGGTTTCATTCACTTTCGGCAGGCTCCATCTACGCGTTCGAGGACCTGCGCCGAAGTTTTTTGTTGAGATTTTCAACTTCAAAAAGGAGGAAGAAGGACGCTGATTCCCTCTTCGCGGTGAAACAGGAGTCCAGGGAGACGTTGGCTCAGTATGCGGATCGGTTCCAGGAGGAAGTGCAGCTCACTCAGGAGGTGCCCGGGTTTGCACTTCAACTCGCCTTCACGGTCGGGTTGAAGGAAAGTTTCTTCAAGATGGCGTTGAAAAGGAAGGCCCCCGTCTCCTATGAGGAGCTGATGGAGAGGGTGGCAGAGGAAGTAGCAAGCGAAGAAGCCAAACCAGAGCTCACCAAGAGGCTGGCAAAGCTCAGTGAGCCGGAGATGAGGCAGCAAGAGGTCAGAAGAAGGGAAGAGCCCCGGGCCCCGGAGGGGGGATGGAGGCCGCAAGGTGGAGGAATGCAGGGGCAGGGAAGGGGTTACGGCCCAGGAAGGGGTAACCGCTTCGAAGGTCAATGGAGACCCCCCCAGTTGGGGTGGAGGCAGGGCCCGATGCAGTTGCCTCCCCCACCTCAACAGGCCATGGCAATTGGCCGGGGAAGAGGAAGGGGAAGGGGAGGAGAAGCGGAGACAGCGGCCGCTAGGAGAAGGAGGAACAGGATAGCAGAGACCGGGGCAAGGGAAGTGGCGGTGCCATATTGCATCTTCCACGATGTGGAAGGCCACTCCACGGACACCTGTCCGGAGTTCCTGGAGGTGAAGAGGGGCAGAGCGCCCGTGCCACCACAGCAGCAACCATTAAGGATCGTGGAGGTGGAACCTCGGGAGGAGGAGGAGGAAAGATGTGAGGATAGAGCGGATCTGGGGAATAGAGGAGGGATCGGAGTGATCCACGGGGGGGTAGGGGTGGAGGCAACCCGCAAGGCTAGTCTCCATACCATCTACCGCCGGAGCATAGCGTCAACATCCACCGCTCCGCCCCCGGCCGAAAAAATTATTTTCACCCAGAAGGACATGCCGAGCTACGAAGACCCGTTCTGCGATGCGCTGGTCATCCAGACGGCGATCGAGAACTTAACCGTCTCCCGAATCCTAGTGGACAATGGGAGTTCGGTCAATGTCATCTTCAAGAAGGCATTCGACAAGATGGAGGTGGAACCCAGAAGGGTGTTGGCCTCGGATGGCCCTCTGTTCGGATTTTCGGGGGAGAGGAAGGAAGTAGAAGGAGGGGTAGGGCTCCATGTGACCCTGGGTGGGCAGTCTCGGAACTGTCGCTTTGTCATAGTGGACGCCCCGAGCAGTTACAGCGCCATCTTTGGACGGCCACTCATCAGCGCGTTCCGCTGCGTCCCTTCCACTTTTCATCAGTGCCTTAAGTTCAATGACGGAGGGGTCTAGGTGCGGATCAGGGGGGATCCCAAAGTGGCAAGACAGTGCTACGTGACGGCTGTCAACACCATCTCCTGGATGGGAGAAGCTGAGGAGTGGGATAAGGTGATGGAGGAGGTGGCCGGAGCCGGAGGTTTGGAGGTAGCCGAAGAGAAGGAGGGAGATGAAGTTCATGCCCAGGAAGGGGTGGCTGAGATACCCCGGGCGGAGAGAAAGGAAGAAGAGGAGAAGGCCCAGGAGGAAAGGGCGGAAGAGCTGATGGTGTTAGGGGAGGGAGTCGAGGAAGAGATCCCAGCCCCCGCTGGTGCCGAAGAAGAAAGGGCTTGGGGGGAGCAGTCCCGGTTGGAGGCCGTGGACGAGGTCGTGGAGCTCGAGGTCATCACCCGGCTGGGGGTGGTGGAAAAAGTCCGGGTCAGCGGAGGACTCAGCCCAGGAGATCAAGCGGAGGTTCTGGCTTGCGTGCAACAGAACGTGGACGTCTTCGCTTGGAGCGCCGCAGAAATGCCCGGGATCGACGCGGATGTGGCGTGCCATCGCCTCAACCTCGACCCCGGTGCCCGACCTATCCGTCAGAAGAGGAGGGCCGTCGCGGACAAGCTAGAGGGACCCATCCGCGAAGAGGTGGGCAAACTCATGCAAGCCGGGTTTGTATCGGAGATCCAGTATCCAGGCTGGGTCTCCAACGTCGTTATGGTGAAGAAGGGAGGAGGTAAGTGGCGTATGTGTATCGATTTTTCACTTCTTAATAAAGCATGCCCGAAAGATTGCTACCCCCTGCCCAGAATCGACGCGCTGGTTGACTCAGCCGTCGGTTTTTCTGTAATGTCTTTCTTAGATGCTTTTTCAGGTTACCATCAAATCCGCATGCATCCCCCGGACATCAAGGACGTTTCCTTCATCACGGGGTATGGATGTTATTGCTATAAGATGATGCCCTTCGGGCTCAAGAACGCAGGGGCAACGTACCAAAGGATGATGGATAGGGTCTTCCGCGAGCAGAAAGGAAGAAATTTAGAGGTCTATGTCGACGACCTCATGGTTAAGAGCCGAGACCTCGGGACTCACCTCCGAGACCTCGAAGAGACATTTAGGACCCTGCGGCGGTACAAGATAAAGCTCAATCCCTTGAAGTGTGTCTTCGGGGCAAGCCGAGGGAAGTTCCTGGGCCATTTGCTCACCCCCACGGGAGTGGAGCCCAACCCGGACAAAGTTAAAGCGGTGATGGAGTTGGAGTCGCCGAGAAATCCGAAGGAGGTCCAGAGCCTCACAGGGAAATTGGCTGGGCTCAGCAGATTCCTCTCCAAGGCGGGAGAAAAATGTGCACCTTTTTTCAAAGTACTGCGGGGAAACAAGAAGTTCGAATGGACCCCGGAATGCGAGAGGGCCTTCCAAGCCCTGAAAGAACAGCTCACTCAAACCCCCCTGCTCCAGGGACCGAGACCAGGGGAGGACCTATCTCTATACCTAGGGGTAGGATCCGAGGCAGTAAGTTCCGTGCTAATCCGGGAGGAGGGGAAGAAACAGTTCCCAATCTACTATGTTAGCCGAGTGCTGAAGAAGGCGGAACTCCGATACCAAATCCTAGAAAAGTTAGCCTTCGCATTGGTGGTATCTGCCCGGAGGCTCCGACCTTACTTTCAAGCCCATTCAATTAAAGTAGTGACCGACCATCCGCTCCGCAAAATCATGGAAGGGGTGGAACACTCAGGAAGGTTGGCAAAGTGGTCCGTGGAGTTAAGCGAGTTCAATATCACCTTCGTACCCAGGACATCCATCAGGGCTCAAGCAGTGGCAGACTTCATGGCCGACTACGCGGCCGAAGTGGGGGAGCACGAGCCACCTCCCCCAGAAGCATGGAAGATGTTGGTGGACGGGGCGTCGGGAAAACACTCCTTCGGGGGGGGGGGGGGGGGGGGGGAATAGTCCTGGTGAGTCCTCAGGGGACTCGGATTGAGCAAGCCTTAAACATCCGTTTCCCGATCACCAACAACCAGGCGGAGTACAAAGCAGTGATAGCGGGCCTTCGGCTGACCCGGGAACTGAGTGTGCAGGACGTGGAGGTCTCCACAGACTCCATGGTGGTAGCATGCCAGATCAAAGGAGAGTTTGAAGCAAAGGATCCAACCCTCCTACTATACCTGGAGAAGGTTAAGGGAGTCATCGGGCAGTTTCGCACCTTCTCAATCAAACATGTGCCGAGGGAGGAGAGCACCCAGGCGGACCTCCTAGCCAAGTTCGATCCTCGAGCGGGGGGAACGACTTCGGAACTCTTCCGGCCCTCCATCGAGGAGGGAGAGTCGATGGAAGTGGATCAGCAGGCCTCGTGGATGGATCCATTCATCACCTTCCTATCCTCCGGACAGTTCCCTGGAGAGGATGTGGACAAGAGGCGCTTCAGGTATAAGTCCGCCTATTACTCTTTGCATGCAGGGGGGGCTATATAGAAAGACTCTCTCGGGACTCCTGGCTCGTTGTGTCTCCGAGAAGGAGGTCCCGAGGGTGCTGGAGGAAATCCACTCCGGAGAGTGCGGCAGTCATTCCGGGAGTCGGACCCTGGAAGGGAGGGTGTTGAGACAAGGCTACTTCTGGCCCACTCTCAGCAAGGATGCAGCAGAGTTCACAAGAAAGTGTCAGAAGTGCCAACTCTATGCTCCGCTCCAACTCCTCCCCGCTCAAAGGCTCCGGACCATCACGGCCCCCTGGCCCTTCGCCATATGGGGGTTGGACCTGGTCGGCCCCTTTCCCCAAGCCAGCGGCCAGAGGAAGTTCCTGCTGGTCATGATCGACTACTTCTCCAAGTGGGTAGAGGTGAAGGCACTAGCTAAGGTGACCTCTCAGGTTGTAAGGAATTTTGTGTGGGGAGAAATAATCTGCAGACATGGACTCCCTCTAGCTATAGTAACGGACAATGGGCCACAGTTTGCGAGTGAAGAGTTTGTCGGCTTTTGCACTCAGCTCGGCATTGACCTCAGGTTTGCTTTAGTCCACCACCCGAGGAGCAATGGGCAAGTGGAGGCGGCAAACAAGATAATCGTCAACCTGCTAAAAAAGAAAGTGGAAAACCTACGAGGAAGCTGGGTGGAACAACCACCCTCCGTCCTCTGGGCCATGAGGACTACTCCGAATACCGCCACCGGGGAGACTCCATTCAAGCTCTCCCACGGGTCCGAGGCCGTTCTCCCCATAGAGTTCGAGGTAAAGACCCCCCGGGTGACCGCTGCATGCGAGGGGGATGAAGAGTGGCTAGAAGGTAACAATGCCGAGCAGAGGCTATCCTTGGACCTGGTGGAAGAACTCCGGGACTTGGCCACCATCAGGCAGGAAGAGGTCAAGAGGCGGATGGCTCGATATTTTGACAAACATATCCGGATCAAGCACTTCCAGAAAGGGGACCTAGTCCTGAAAAAGTTCGATGCGGCCGGCAGAGGGGCCACAGTGGGTAAGCTTAACCCCAACTGGGAAGGCCCATATATTGTAAGCGAGGTGCTCAAGTCGGGGGGGTATCACCTCCAGGATGTGGAAGGGATGCCCCTTGACCGGGCTCGGAGTGGGGATGATTTGAAACGATTCTACCCTTGAAAACTTTATTTTGTTATCCAATCAACATCTTACTTTCATTTGTTATGCTTTCAACTGCTGCGGTACTAAGGTTGGAAATATTGGTGCTGGATTGCCCCAGATCGATTCCGCTCCCGGGCTCTCACCTAGACGGGGGGTTCTGGTTGATCTCTGGAGAGGCTGGCAGGGTTGGAAATATTGGTGCTGGATTGCCCCAGATCGATTCCGCTCCCGGGCTCTCACCTAGACGGGGGGTTCTGGTTGATCTCTGGAGAGGCTGGCAGGGTTGGAAATATTGGTGCTGGATTGCCCCAGATCGATTCCGCTCCCGGGCTCTCACCTAGACGGGGGGTTCTGGTTGATCTCTGGAGAGGCTGGCAGGGTTGGAAATATTGGTGCTGGATTGCCCCAGATCGATTCCGCTCCCGGGCTCTCACCTAGACGGGGGGTTCTGGTTGATCTCTGGAGAGGCTGGCAGGGTTGGAAATATTGGTGCTGGATTGCCCCAGATCGATTCCGCTCCCGGGCTCTCACCTAGACGGGGGGTTCTGGTTGATCTCTGGAGAGGCTGGCAGGGTTGGAAATATTGGTGCTGGATTGCCCCAGATCGATTCCGCTCCCGGGCTCTCACCTAGACGGGGGGTTCTGGTTGATCTCTGGAAAGGCTGGCAGGGTTGGAAATATTGGTGCTGGATTGCCCCAGATCGATTCCGCTCCCGGGCTCTCACCTAGACGGGGGGTTCTGGTTGATCTCTGGAGAGGCTGGCAAGGTTGGAAATATTGGTGCTGGAATGCCCCAGATCGATTCCGCTCCCGGACTCTCACCTAGACGGGGGGTTCTGGTTGATCTCTGGAGAGGCCGGAAGGAGAACAGGTCTTTGCAATGGGCAACTCCTTCTCGCTCGTTGGGCCGGCTCGCTCGGCTAAAAAAGGTCGCGTACAATACTGTGAGCGGCGAGGATCAATATCATGCATCTGGTCCTCGGCAAAAAGGTTGCCGGCACTAGGTAAGGAGGGAGCCCTCGCCAAGGGGAAAATGCCTTGCGAAGCCTAGAGAAAATACGTAGGACTAAACGGGTAATAATCCTAAGGCAACCAACGAAAGGCCCGAGTAGCCAAAGTACCCTATACCTATCTATTCAATAACGCGTGGAGCGAAAATAATCATGGCGAGAATAACCTCCGCGAAGACTGATGATGAGATAAACAAGGGCGAGAAATTCAATGCATGAAAATAACAAGACAGAAAAGGCGAGGCAAGATGAGCAAAGCAAAATTTGCATTCAACACTTTATAGTTCGGTTACAATTTGTGGCGACCTCGCCAATCAAGAATTACAACACAAAAGGGGATGTAGCGGCGAGATTCAGGAATCGTCCGCGGATCCTTCTTCTTCGTCACTATCCTTCACTGGCGGAAGAGGAAGGAAGAGCTCCGGGACGATGTCTTCTAGAGTCATGTCGGCCGCATCATCCGCCAAAAGGCCGATTGCCTTCGCCACCGAGAAAATGTAGCGAGCCGACTCTATCGATCCCACACGGATTTCTTCGTCTCGCGCTCGCCGGTCTTCTTTCAAACGGCGAGGCGAGGGGGGAACAACGGCGCGGGTAAGGTCGCTGTTTAGGGTCTTCAACCCGGCCACCTCGCTCTCCAAATCCTTGATGCGAGCGTTGGCCCTCCCGGCGACCTCGACATCCTGCGAGCAAGTCCAGTTAGAGAGATGAAAGGGCTAGGGGAAAAAGGAAGTGGGGACTGTAGGTGACTCACCACCCTACCCTCCGCGGCGAGCAACTTCTCCTTCAGCTGCGTATTCTCGGCAAGAATTCCCTGGTAGGCCCTTGCGAGCTCCACATTCTGAAGCTCAAGTTGTAAGCAACGCCTCCCCGTCATATGGGCGAGCTCAGCAGAACGCAGTTGGGACCTCGCGCTCTCATAAGCGAGGGTCCTCGCGGTCTCATCCTTGTAAGATCCCGCATCTTCGCGACCATAGAGTGCGAACGAGAAGTCGAAGGCGTGGCCGCTGACGGTCTCCTTCTCCACCCAGGAGGGGAGGATAGAAGAGATGTCCACCCTGTTGGTCTCTGGTTTCCAAGTAACAAGGGGCTCGCCAGTCTCATCTCGACGCCTCTGGCCGAGCCCGAAGTTGTAATGATTCACCGGGATGGGGGGGACCGAGGTCCTGACCACCTCCTGGCCAGGCTCTTCGTCCTCGCCCACCGAGAGACCGGTGAGGTCAAACTCATCGAAGGAAGCCTCGCGAGGCTCCTTACCTTTTGACGGAGCGAGCGAGGCCGCGCTTTTCTTGCTTCTCTTTTTTGGCGGAGACTTTGCGGGGGCACCATGACCGCCGGAAGCTCCCTGTCTCTTGCGAGAGGAGGGCTCGGCGGGGGTAACATCGCCTCGGCAGGCTTCCGCCCCCATGGTAGCGAGAGACATGGTAGCATCGGACTTACGGTTGCTCGCGTAAGGAGGATGGAGGGGAAGATCTCGCTCGCCTATAAACAGATACGGATGAGTATGAGGCTAGCGAATTGAGACAAAATGTTAGGCAGGGATCTTTACCTTCTCCGGCGAGGACCGGAAGCAGCGAGTCCAGGTTGCGGCGGAGGTAGACGACTTCGAAGTTCTTCTTACTGAGGAACTGATGGAGGAGGGCTTCATGGCCGCCGAGGACGGTGGGCCGATAGGTGGTCTCGCCATGTTGGATCGGCGAGAAGGGAATGTTGCCAAAGTTCCCCCTGACGATGATGAACTTTTGGGCCCAGAAGTGGGCCTTGTTGACGGTCTCAACCACTTTCGGGCCCGTACCCACGAAATAGGCTGTCCCATCCTTGTAGGCGCGGAAGGAGAATACTTTTCTGAAGACGGGGAGGCTGAACTCGATTCGCTCCTCGCGGAGGTAGCAAGCGAAAGCAGTGATCACCGCCATGGCGTTGGGTGTGAGCTGGCCGGGAGCCACGCCGTAATGCTTGAGCACCTAACAGGCAGCGAAAACAGGATTAATCCACGCGGTGAGCGAGACTCGAATGGCAAAATAAATAGGAAGTGAGCGAGAACAGTGGTTACTTGGCGAACTTCCGGCCACAATGGAAGGCGCAAGCCAACCGCGAAGTGAGCGATGGGGATGGCCAACTCGTCGACCAACTGATCGTTGATCACGTCGTCCTCGCTAGGGCGGCGTGCCTCGAATGGGGGGGTGACGTAATCAGCAACCGCGCTGAAGTACTCATCATCGGTTAAGTTACAATTAAAAAAGCCATGCTCGGCGAAGGCCTTCGCAACCCTTCGTCGGCCCTCCGATTCCGCATCACCACCCATCTAGTAAACCTGCGAGAAGTAGAAGAAGGCGAGAACGAGGAACAGCGAGAGCTCTGCAACAGAAGAAGAAGAAGATCGAGAATAAATGCGGTGGTTGGCTCGATAAAGACCGCTTATTTATAGCCAAAACAAAAAAGGCGGGAAGAAGTCCAAGCGTCAGCGAGCACGCGTATCAACAAAAAACATCACATCATGTCCGCAAGCGGGAAAAACCTGCGGGGTCAGTATAAACGACACTTTCGAGAGATATATTTGGCGAGAACAGAGGGTCCGCACGCGAACAATATGATACGAAAATGAAGTAGACTTGCTAGCGCCACGCGAGAAATAATAAAAAGCGGGTACCACTTATTGTCAGTAGAAATAAAGCCAACATATGAATGGCAAATATGCGAGTTGCGAGCCATGGCGAGATTGTCTAAAACAGCCACACCCGTTAATAATGATTCCACAACAAAACAGTTAGCGAGAATCGTGGGGGAGCCATTTCCACCGGCCGCCACCCCGCGACCCGGACCTCGGCGGTACCCTGGAATTATAGTATTCTTCCGCCAAACGACCCTCTCGATCCGTGAGATAAGCGTAATCCCTCATCCTCGCTATATGCACTTCCGGCGTCGTAGCGCTCTCATCTTGATCGCGCTGTCTCGCTTGCCGGAGCCTCGCACATTCCTCCATCAGGACCGCATGTCTATCCTCGGCAGCTTCCCTGTCCCGTCTCGCCTGCATGTTGAGGTCCATCAGCATTCGCCCATGCTTTCGCAAAAGCTCCGCGGCCCGCTGTTTCATCATCTCAGGATCTCGCGGATCCCCTAAGAAGTCCTCCACCTGATTAGGAAGGGGGGACATTTCGTCGTCGCCCAGTTCGGAATCGGTGTGCGGGTTCTCGGCAGTATCTGCGAGATCTCCCAAGGTCAGATAGTGAGCGAAAGATCACGTAAGTTGTCGGCGAGGTCATAACACTTACCTAGAGGGGGGCGAGAACCCGAAGGACGACCCTGAAACACGTTTCCATAATGGGGGTAGAGGGATTTGCCCAGTCCGGCAGGATAGGCTGTACTGTTGGTCGGGGGAATCTTTGGCGGTGCGGAGCCACCCGTCTCCTCGCTCGTGAGGAGCTGGAACCCGGGCTTCCCTACGATTTTATCTGGAGGAGGCGGAGATGGAGGTCGCGACGACGGGCGGATCGGGGACTTCAGTGGCGGGACTGTAAGAAAATAGTAACAGAGATCATATGTTTAGACATAAATATTACGGCATGCGAGATCCAGATCGTACCAGTGGTGTCTTTTCCTGCGAGATTCATGTCCACCTGCGGGCTTTTCCGAGACCCCTCAGCACGTTCCTCACAAATCTCGCTCGGCAAAGTATCCTGCGAGTGAAAATGAATGAAGAGCAATTTATAGACGTGAATTCGAACAACTCATACCTTCTCGGGGCGGCGATCATCCGGGGAGGAGTCCAGCGTCACGGAGTCGTCTCCAGAGAGGCGAACCGCCTTCGCCTTCTTGGTTTTTGGCGACTGGGCGGGAGGCTGCCGGTTCATCCAGGCGGGTACCCTGGTCGTGGGAGGTAGCCCGCCGGCTCTCATCGCCCTCAGGCGAGCCTCTGCCTCTTCGGAAATCGGCATCTCCCGGCAGCTAGAACGGGAAAGGAAGGAAAAGAAGCGACGCGCACCCATGGGGGTTCGGGATGATATTTATAGCCTGCATGGTGGGTCCCACAAAAGATTCCTGACAGGTCATCCAGGAGCGGTCGAATATCAGGGGTTGGACGATTCTTCGCGAAGACATTAGACCTCGCGAAGAGCGGGGATTGTGTACAACCCCGATATTCGCCGGATAAAGAAATCAAGCGAGACGGGAGTGGCGAGATCCAGACCTCGTTGAGATTGACCCCCAGCCGACGAAACCTCAGCAGACCACCAAAATGGGCTAGCGCGGTCCTCGCAAGGCAACCCTCCAAAGGGGATGCCGCTGGCGGTATTCGCGAGAGGGCTCGCGAGAGCTCCTTCAGCGGGGTTCTCGCAACGCTACCCCCTTGAGGAGGGGTCGCGGACAGGATCCGCGAGAAGGCAGGCGAGAGCTCCAATAGTAATGTTCTCGCAATCCCTTATCCATAAATCAGTAGGTCAATTTACCATTTTACCCTCGGTGGTCTGCCCTTAGCCTCCTCAAACAGCGGAGCTTGGCTGTTAGCAGACCCACCTGGGGTGCAGATAGTCAAATCTAAAGGCGGAATCCTGTTATTTGCAGACCACAAAACCAAAATCTATAAATAGACCTCAAAGGGCACCTTGGAAGAGGACCGGTTCATTATCTTTGAGCTCTTCTCTCCCTAGGTCGCTTTGGTTTGGGCTCTCTAGCTCTCCAAGGTGCCCGAGTCTTAGCTTTGGCTTGGGAGGGGAAGCGCTCAACGATCTTCCGGGTTAGTGGAGGGACCTCCTCGCTGAGACTAGGGTCTTTGTTCTTTGCTCGAATCGTCGGCCTTACCTCTCCCGAGGGACCGGTAAGGACTAGCTGCCTCTCATTTCGGTGAGGGCCCCGAGCTCCACAAGAGATCGAGAAATCGGTTTCAACACTGGGCACAGATTTTTCACATGGTATCAGAGCTACGTTGGTTTTAGCGGTGTTTGCTAAGTTCCTTCGGAGAAGAAAATCGGTATACCGGAATGGTAGGTGCAGGCGGATATGCGAGAGGTCTTGGTATTGAGTTGCTGACGCAGACAAATTACAAGAAGTGGACGTCTTGTATGGAGAGTTATCTGGTAGGAGAAGATCTATGGGCGGTTGTTGGCGGTGATGAACAGGAGGAAGTTATTGCGGCCGGGGACAACGGTCCAGCGGTGAGGGCTTGGAAGAAGACAAATGCGAAGGCTGAGTTTATGCTCAAACGGGCAATATCTCCGGACTTGTTTGATCATATCATCAGGTGCAAGTCGGCTTCGAAAATCTGGAAGTCGTTGGATGGTTTGTTCAACAAGAAGAACGTCGCAAGATTGCAGTTCCTAGAGAATGAGTTGGCGAAGGCCAATCAGGGGGAGTTGTCGATTTCAGTCTTCTTTCTGAAGATGAAGAACCTGTGTGCGGAGATATCGACGTTGGATCCGGATGAGCCGATCTCGAAGGCTAAGTTGAAGAGGCATATTACTCGCGGTCTGCGGAAGGAGTATGTGCCCTTCATTACTTCGGTGCAGGGGTGGGCTACTCAGCCATGTTTGTTGGAGTTGGAGAACTTGTTGGCTTCGCATGAGAGCTTGGCAAGACAAATGTCTGGTTGCTCTATTTCTGGGGGAGAAAGTGAAGTTCTATTCTCAGGAAAGAAGAATTGGGACAGGCGGAAGAAGAAGAACATGGCGGAGGGACCTTCTACCTCATCACCGGGAGATGGAGGCAAGTTTCCTCCAAGGTCTGATGGAGGGCAGAAGGGGCTCAAATGCTTTAGGTGCAACAAACCGGGTCACTTCAAGAGAGATTGCAAGGTGAATCTCAAGCCGGGTCATGTAGCGGAGAAAGGAGAGGGATCCAAGGATGAAGAGGAGTAGGGGAACTGTTTCCTGGCAGAGATGACGTCGACGTCGGGGTACATATTTATGTGCGGTTCAGCGGCGATATCGTGGTGTAGTAAGAAGCAAGACTCGGTGTCCATCTCCACCACTGAAGTGGAGTACAAGGCGTCGTCCTTGGTGGCTCAGGAATGCATTTGGTTGCGAAGGTTGGTGGAGGATGTTTATGAAAAGGTGTGTAGTCCTACTTTGCTCCGCGGCGACAACGAAAGTGCACTGAAGCTTGTTACAAATCCGGTTTGTCATGCGCGGACAAAGCATATTGAGATCGAGCACCACTTTATTCGGGAGAAAGTACTTGGTGGATCTCTTGCCGTGGAGTATGTTCGGAGTTAAGACAACGACGCCGACATTTTCACGAAGCCTCTGTCTAAGGGGCCGTTTGAGCGCCTTCGCGGGCTGCTCAGACTGATTTCTCACTTTCACTTCCAGGGGGAGTGTTAATTTTTGGAAGTGAAAATGACTATATATACTTGCTTTGATAAGAATTCAGAGCATGCTTTGATAAGAATTCAGAGCATGCTTTGATAAGAATTCAGAGCATGCTTTGATAAGATTTCTATGCATGTTGCTCTGACTTGGTTTTGATGGCATGTCGACGCATGCTCTGAATTGGGATGGTGATGTCGACGTATGCCAGCCTGATTCCATCCGAGTTCTTCTAAACGCTTCTCCCATCTTGATGCAACCCCATTTCGACGCACGTCGACCTCCGCTCACCATTTAATATGCTGTTCTTTTGCGGAATAAAGAACCCTAATGATCTTGTAGCTTCCTCTTCTTCTCCCGTGAAACATTCAGCCGCCAAGCTTTCCTGTGAAAGATTTCTAGAGAGAGAAAGTCTTCTCTCCTCATTTCGGCGCCGCGTGACCATCGTTTCTAGAGATCGCCGACTCTACGGCGTAGCCCTCGACAAGGAGATCATCGCGGTGTATTTCTCGAAGTGGCGTTTCGCTCCTACGAGGCCGTACATGCAGTTGAAGATTGGCGGAGGTTAATCTGTTTTCGTATTTTCAGATTCTCTGTTTTTATTTCTTGTGGACTCTATTTGGAATCATACAACCGTATTTGTCTCGGTGTATGTTGAAACCGAAATCTTGAGGACAAGACTTGGTCTCTGTGGAGTTCGGGGTCCCTAAGAAGGGGTGGTCTCACACCTACTTCTCTCGAGCCAACTCTCTAGGCAAGAGCACTTAGATTTGGAAACGGACCAAGGGCTTAGTGGGGAGGTCCCGCCACATACCCGGAAGTCCCCTTGGAACTTCCCCTCCCAAGCCACTACTAAGCTTGGGCACCACTGGAGCCTCTCCTCACCCTCTCTAGAGAGACTTGCTGAGGAGGGAGAGAGAGGAGAGAGCTAGCTAAGAATGAGATGCCCAAAATGGTGCCCCCTTGGTCCTATTTATAGGTTTTTCGGGTTTGGACTGCGAATAGCCAAAACTGGACTGCAAATAGCCAAAACCCGCTGTTCTGAAGCGCTAAACGCAGACCGCTGGACTGCGAATAGCCAAAACTGGACTGCAAATAGCCAAATCCCGCTGTTCCGAAGCGCTAAACGCAGACCGCTGGACTGCGAATAGCCAAAACGGGACGAGAAGGGACCTCCCTTGGGCGAAAGGGGTTCCTTACGGGGCTCGGCGAGCTCCCTTACTGGGCGAGGGCGAGAGGGGGGCACCCGCCCCTCCCCTCTCGCCTCTAACTTGGCGAGGGCGAGAGGGGGGGGGGGCACCCGCCCCTCCCCTCTCGCCTCTAACTTGGCGAGGGCGAGAGGGGGGGGCACCCGCCCCTCCCCTCTCGCCTCTAACTTGGCGAGGGCGAGAGGGGGGGCACCCGCCCCTCCCCTCTCGCCTCTAACTTGGCGAGGGCGAGAGGGGGGGGGGGGGGGGCACCCGCCCCTCCCCTCTCGCCTCTAACTTGGCGAGGGCGAGAGGGGGGGCACCCGTCCCTCCCCTCTCGCCTCTAACTTGGCGAGGGCGAGAGGGGGGGCACCCGCCCCTCCCCTCTCGCCTCTAACTTGGCGAGGGCGAGAGGGGGGGCACCCGCCCCTCCCCTCTCGCCTCTAACTTGGCGAGGGCGAGAGGGGGGGCACCCGCCCCTCCCCTCTCGCCTCTAACTCCCCTGGTGAGAGCTACGGGGGTTCGCCGGGCGATACCCAAAGGTCTTAAAACATTCAGTCTTTTGCGGAATAAAGAACCCTAATGATCCTGTAGCTTCCTCTTCTTCTCCCGTGAAACATTCAGCCGCCAAGCTTGTCTGTGAAGGATTTCTAGAGAGAGAAAGTCTTCTCTCCTCATTTCGGCGCCGCGTGACCATCGTTTCTAGAGATCGCCGACTCTACGGCGTAGCCCTCGACAAGGAGATCATCGTGGTGTATTTCTCGAAGTGGCGTTTCGCTCCTACGAGGCCGTACATGCAGTTGAAGATTGGCGGAGGTTAATCTGTTTTTGTATTTTCAGATTCTCTGTTTTTATTTCTTGTGGACTCTATTTGGAATCATACAACCGTATTTGTCTCGGTGTATGTCCGGTATTTGATCTGTGTGTTGTTGCAAACTTATTTTCTTGATTTCAAGTATATCCTGCATTATTTTCTGGTGGATTTTTCTTCTGGTGGTTGTGCGCATCCTGGGCACAGATTTTTCACATGGTATCAGAGCTACGTTGGTTTTAGCGGTGTTTGATAAGTTCCTTCGGAGAAGAAAATCGGTATACCGGAATGGAAGGTGCAGGCGGATATGCGAGAGGTCTTGGTATTGAGTTGCTGACGCAGACAAATTACAAGAAGTGGACGTCTTGTATGGAGAGTTATCTGGTAGGAGAAGATCTATGGGCGGTTGTTGGCGGTGATGAACAGGAGGAAGTTATTGCGGCCGGGGACAACGGTCCAGCGGTGAGGGCTTGGAAGAAGACAAATGCGAAGGCTGAGTTTACGCTCAAACGGGCAATATCTCCGGACTTGTTTGATCATATCATCGGGTGCAAGTCGGCTTCGGAAATCTGGAAGTCGTTGGATGGTTTGTTCAACAAGAAGAACGTCGCAAGATTGCAGTTCCTGGAGAATGAGTTGGCGAAGGCCAATCAGGGGGAGTTGTCGATTTCAGTCTTCTTTCTGAAGATGAAGAACCTGTGTGCGGAGATATCGGCGTTGGATCCGGATGAGCCGATCTCGGAGGCTAAGTTGAAGAGGCATATTACTCGCGGTCTGCGGAAGGAGTATGTGCCCTTCATTACTTCGGTGCAGGGGTGGGCTACTCAGCCATGCATCTTTGTTGGAGTTGGAGAACTTGTTGGCTTCGCAGGAGAGCTTGGCAAGACAAATGTCTGGTTTCTCTATTTCTGGGGGAGAAAGTGAAGTTCTATTCTCAGGAAAGAAGAATTGGGACAGGCGGAAGAAGAAGAACATGGGGGAGGGACCTTCTACCTCATCACAGAGAGATGGAGGCAAGTTTCCTCCAAGGTCTGATGGAGGGCAGAAGGGGCTCAAATGCTTTAGGTGCAACAAACCGGGTCACTTCAAGAGAGATTGCAAGGTGAATCTCAAGCCGGGTCATGTAGCGGAGAAAGGAGAGGGATCCAAGGATGAAGAGGAGTGGGGGAACTGTTTCCTGGCAGAGATGACGTCGACGTCGGGGTACGTCTTTATGTGCGGTTCAGCGGCGATATCGTGGTGTAGTAAGAAGCAAGACTCTGTGTCCATCTCCACCACTGAAGCGGAGTACAAGGCGTCGTCCTTGGCGGCTCAGGAATGCATTTGGTTGCGAAGGTTGGTGGAGGATGTTTATGAAAAGGTGTGCAGTCCTACTTTGCTCCGCGGCGACAACGAAAGTGCACTGAAGCTTGTTACAAATCCGGTTTGTCATGCGCGGACAAAGCATATTGAGATCGAGCACCACTTTATTCGGGAGAAAGTACTTGGTGGATCTCTTGCCGTGGAGTATGTTCGGAGTTAAGACAACGTCGCCGACATTTTCACGAAGCCTCTGTCTAAGGGGCCGTTTGAGCGCCTTCGCGGGCTGCTCGGACTGATTTCTCACTTTCACTTCCAGGGGGAGTGTTAATTTTTGGAAGTGAAAATGACTATATATACTTGCTTTGATAAGAATTCAGAGCATGCTTTGATAAGAATTCAGAGCATGCTTTGATAAGAATTCAAAGCATGCTTTGATAAGAATTCAGAGCATGCTTTGATAAGATTTCTATCCATGTTGCTCTGACTTGATTTTGATGGCATGTCGACGCATGCTCTGAATTGGGATGGTGATGTCGACGTATGCCAGCCTGATTCCATCCGAGTTCTTCTCAACGCTTCTCCCATCTCGACGCAACCCCATTTCGACGCACGTCGACCTCCGCTCACCATTTAATATGCTGTTCTTTTGCGGAATAAAGAACCCTAATGATCCTGTAGCTTCCTCTTCTTCTCCCGTGAAACATTCAGCCGCCAAGCTTGCCTGTGAAGGATTTCTAGAGAGAGAAAGTCTTCTCTCCTCATTTCGGCGCCGCGTGACCATCGTTTCTAGAGATCGCCGACTCTACGACGTAGCCCTCGACAAGGAGATCATCGTGGTGTATTTCTCGAAGTGGCGTTTCGCTCCTACGAGGCCGTACATGCAGTTGAAGATTGGCGGAGGTTAATCTGTTTTCGTATTTTCAGATTCTCTGTTTTTATTTCTTGTGGACTCTATTTGGAATCATACAGCCGTATTTGTCTCGGTGTATGTCCAGTATTTGATCTGTGTGTTGTTGCAAACTTATTTTCTTGATTTCAAGTATATCCTGCATTATTTTCTGGTGGATCTTTCTTCTGGTGGTTGTGTGCATCCTGGACACAGATTATTCACATACTCTACATAACTTGAAATTAGCATATCACGCCCTTTCATAGTCACCCATCTTCATCTATCTTGACATTGCTGGAGTTGATCTACTTGAAAACAAGCGGCCTGATGAAGATGAAGACTTATGTACTGCACATGATCATGTTGAAAGAGCAATTACTCGGTGTAAAATCTGTAATTTGTCGAGATCATAAATATCTAAGGAAGACACTTCAGAAGACCTTGCCCACCATGGGCGAGTTCAGAAGGCCTCTCCCACCAGGGGTGAGTTCAGAATGCCTCTCCCCTAGGGGAGAGTTCAGCAGACCTCACCCGCTAGGAGCGAGTTTAGAAGACCACGCCCAGCAGGGGCGAGTTCAGAAGACCTCGCCGAACAGGAGCGAGTTCAGAAAGCCTCTCTCGCCAGGGGCGAGTTCAGAAGGCCTCGCCCATTAGGGGCGAGTTCAGAAGACCTCGCACAGCAGGGGCGCCGAGCTCAGAAGATCTCGCCCAAGTGTGTGTGAGCTCAGAATTTCACCTTGTCGAGAGAAGCCAGACCTCACTAGAAGGCGGGAGCAACTATTCACAGTTCATCCCAAAAGGCGGGAGCTTATTCAAAGTTCATCTCAAAAGGCGGGAGCAGCTATGCGCAGACCCTACCCCCTTTAGATTTGCCTATAAATAGGACCCCGAGATACAAGTAGAAGACACATTATCCCCCTATGGTGGGCGAGTCCAGTGCTCGCTCGCCTCTCTTGTGCCGAGCTCAGCATTGACTTTAAGAGATGAAGTTTCTCTAGACTTTCGAGTGTGTGGCGGGACCTCCTCGCTGCAGCACGCGGGTCTTCTCGCCGTGTCTCATCTTGGTCGACCACTAAACCAGTAGCCTTTGCTCACCCACATGTCCGAACATTTGGAGCTATGATTTTCCTGATTTCGATCGACACTCGCGACCAGGGGCGGACCCAATATAGAGCGGGCGGTCGCCCACACTCAAAAAAAAAATTCGCGATTCTAGGGTTCGAGTCTTCGAGAGCTGGAGCGAGCAAGCGAGGCTTTCTTCCTCCTCGTTCGGACGGCGTAAAGCGGTAAAGGAGATCGTCGGGCTTCTTCTATCAGCGCCTCTTCCTCTCCTCTATTCGCAATAGTTGTTTCCTCTGCTCTCAGATCCATTGCTTGCCGATCCTCTACTCTTCCCTGTTTCGGACTTCCGTCGGCTTGATTTCTGATTCCAGCCAGGTATGAACATTACCCCCTCTTTTTATTTCCCTCTACGGCTCTACCTAGCTGCTATTAAGATTTTGCGTTGGATTTCTGATTTCAGTTACTAGATTTCAGTTCCAGATTTATCATTTAAGAGGTTCTATTCCAGAATTTCTTAATCCAGGTATGAACATTACAATTTACGGACCCCTCTTTGGCTCTTTCTCTTTCCCTTTCTGTTGCCATGTTGAAGTTGCCATATTTATGCAGTTATGCTGCAGCCTCCAGCCTACAGAAATACTTTTGTAGGATTTCTTGCTCCAGCCTCCAGAAATACCTGAGCATTACGGTATGTCGGTATCTATTTGGTTACATAATTATGCAGTTTGCAACTTCACAGATCAAACCTCTTCCTCCTCATGTTACTTATTTGTGATTGTTTACTGCTATGGATTTATGTTTTGGATTAAAAATTTAGTTTGTGCTCTCCTACACCAAATTAGTTGAAAATTGCTTTATGTATTTGATTGAAAAGTATTTGATTGCTTATCCTACATTAAAATTTGTATTTTCAGCCACGACTTGTTGAGGAGAGTTCAGATCAGCAAAGCGGGTGCCGTTACGGTTGATTCAATTGCTTTGAGGCACGCTTCAAGGGTAAGGATCTCTTTCACCGGGTTGATTGTGTCCGTCCCCGGCATTAAATTGCATTAGAGGTCCGCTCGAGATGGACTTAGGCATGCTGTGTGAAGCCTACCCGTGGCGATAGACCCGGATCGGTGATGCTTGATGTGTGCATTTAGGCGATGATTTCTGAATGTCTTTTTCATAATTCATGTTATGTTACTATGGAAAAGTTTTTTAAAAGAAAAACAAGTGAAGGATCATCTAGTTCTTCTAGTAGACGATCATCTAGTCCACGGTTAGAACTCAATGTAGATGATCTTCCTGCGGACCCGGGATTACGGAAGAGTATTTATGAATATGATCCTAATGAGAGGGAGAAAGTTCGAAGATGGTATTTACAGAAAAAAGCTTTTCAACCTAAAAATCATAATTTTCCAACAAGATTTATTGGAAAAGATCCGCGTAGATTTATTCGTTCGTGGTTTGAGGAATACAGTTATTGGTTGGAGTATAACATAGTGAAAGACGCTGCATTTTGCTTATGTTGTTATTTATTCAAGCCAGAGCATGGTGACCAAGGCGGCGGAGATTCTTTTGTCAGTGGGGGGTTTACAAATTGGAAGCATAAAGATAGATTAGATGTTCATGTTGGAAACCACAGTAGCATCCATAACAAGTGCTTGAAGTCTTGCCTTGACTTGATGAACCAAAAACAACACGTTGAAGTTGCTTTGTGCACTCAATCTGACCAAGCTCGAACTGATTATCACACCCGCCTGGAAGCTTCAGTGGACTGCATTAGATTTCTGTTAAAGCAAGGATTAGCTTTTCGTGGTCATGATGAAACTGACGAATCGGGCAATAGAGGAAATTTTCTTGAACTACTTAAATTTCTTGCGGACCATAATGACAACATCAATAAAGTTGTATTAAGAAATGCTCCCGAAAATCTTAAATTAGTAGCACTGAAGAAACTACAAACCTTCATTTTTATCGTGTGGATATATTTTATGCAGTGATAGATCTACAACTTGTTGAGCTGAATAGTCGATTTGATGAGGTGAACACAGAATTGCTTTTATGTATGACAAGTTTAGATCCAAGTAATGGATTTCTTGCATTTGATAAGCACAAATTGATTCGATTTGCTGAACATTATCCCATGGACTTCTCTCCAATAGCATTAATGGAGCTTGATAATCAACTTGAATGTTATATTTTAGACGTCCGCTTAAATGATGACTTCTCAGAGGTGGTTGGGCTTGGAGGATTATCTCAAAGACTAGTTGAATTGAAGAAGGATGTTCTTTATCCATTGGTATACTTGCTTGTGAAGCTAGCACTGCTATTACCTGTCGCAACTGCAACTGTAGAAAGAGCTTTTTCTGCAATGGAGATTATCAAGTCATCATTACGTAATCGGATGGGGGATGAATGGATGAATGCGTGCTTAGTGACATATATTGAAAAAGACATATTTTCCACCATCAACAATGAAGACATTATGAAATGCTTTCAAAACATGAAAGCTCGAAGAGGAGTCTTGTAAACAAGGTTATTTATATCTTTCTACTATTGTATTATGTATGTGGAACGTTTTTATAGTTTTTGTCATATTAATGTGCTTGTTTCATATTTTTCGATTTATTCTTTTTTTTTGCAATTTTTAAGTCCGCCCACACTGGAAAAAATTCCTGCGTCCGCCACTGCTCGCGACATCAAAGACGATCTATACGTATATACTTTGAATGAGAGAATGACAAGAAGGTGAAACTTGTTTTCTGATCAGGCAATGAGAGAAAATACCGTGGTCATTTGATACTTACGCGAGCGAGCGTGCGGGCGCGTAATAGCAACTTTATGATGATTTAATAAGCGGTGAAACTTGATAACATGAGAATGGTCTTCTAGGTAGAAGTATTATTAAGATCGAGTGAGTCCAACTTAATTAACCCTGCATTATTTAACTTTGACTGCGGTTGATCAATTGTGACCATCATATATATTGATGGGGGTTTGACCTTAAGCATGGCTTCTCTAGACTTTATATGGTTGTTACCACCAAATTGATGGTCATAATCATGCAATATTTACTGGATCAACACTATTTAATTGCTCGTAAGAAAAAAAAACAGCAACTGTTAAGATGAGGAAGAGCCAATTTTGATTTGATCATTTATTTTTATGACCGTTAACATACATGCATGAGGAAGATCCAATTTGCTCATTTAACTTTATGCATGATTTTCAAACTGCTGAAGATTGATTTGGCATGTGATGGTGGAGACACGTACATTGAAGCAAATACTACCCTAAACTGAATTTGCACGGAGGAAAGCGGCTCGACCGGAGTTTCATCGAGGCAAAAATTACTAATTATCCATGGAAACGTGTTCGATCATGTTGTGTTCAGAGTATTAAGGTTGACTCTGAGGCTCCATTTGATACTGCGGTGGCGCGCGGTCATGAACGCGGTGGTTATGAACCTTCGTTCATGAACGCTCCACCTCACCTAATTAAGGAACTTCATCCACTTTTATATTCAAAAGTTGTAGTTTTATTTACTTGGCCGGTGATGGTCGTAATTGTTTTATGCAGAAGTTGTTGAATGGGGGACGCACCACTCATCACAGAGTATATCAGTCGCGTCCCACCTGGACTGCAGTCTGTACACCATAATCAGCTCTCCGCTCTTCTCCTCATGGCGCACCAGTGAGCGGTAGGTTGTTGAGGCCCTCCCGGAATCGAACACCCGACCTCCTTTATATATAAGAGGGGACTTGCTCCACCTTTTATACCCAACCACGCTGCAGCGCGGCTGGGTATAAGAGGCGGAGCAAGTCCCCTCTTATAAAGGACAGGGCGGGTCATGTTCGATCTCGTGAGGGTCTCAACAGCCTACCGCTCACTGGTGCGCCCAGAGGAGAAGAGCGGAGAGCTGATTGTGGTGTACAGACTGCAATCCAGGTGCGGGGCCGACCGGTGTACTATTCTGAGAGTGGCTAGGTGCCACATTATTCAACAGAAATGTCCATCCAGGTTTGCTTTATTCTTTTTGTTTCATGAAAAATTAAGTAAAAACATCAATAGAGGAACCTGAAAAACTCTTCTGAAATCAGCATATTTCATTAATAATTAGCTCTATCAATATGCTTTTCTGTCGTGATGATGAGTATTGAACACAAGATTTGTTAAGTGCCGATGAAACTCTTAAGACAGCGATGATGAGAGGCGAAGAGGAAGTGTCATCACTTACCCGAGAACTTCAATCTTGTCCCTCCAATCCTCACGTTCAGGGGCGGATCCAGAAATTTTATCGGAGCCGTTTCATTTTCTCCTTAATCTGACCACCGTTTTTGACGTATAAGTATTCAAAATGCAATACTCGACGAGAGAAATCCAAATTTTTTTGGAGAAGAATAGTTTTTTTCTCTCCGATTGAATTTGAATGATATATATCTATATATTTGTATATAGTATAATGATATGAATATAATATGCATATATAAAGTTGTCCCCTCTCTATGCAACTTTTCGGTTTAAGCCTTCTCCAACAACTTTTATCAAGAAAATATCAAAAATTCACTTACAAAATAATGGCATGTAGCCGATAAAGCGGGTAGATTAATCCTCATGTAGCCGATACGTCGTGACTGAATGAGAGTGAACCGATATCCTGAGACCATAGTACCATAACCTATTTATAGTGAAGCCCAAATGTGACAATTTTACGATATATTAAGCTCATCGTATAAACTTAAAATGATATCTTATCTCAACACATAATCTGAACTATCGATACAATCGAAACCTATTCGATCTTATTAATTAGATCACATAAATTAGATCTACATTAACAACAACCAAAAATCGTGCATAATTAGCATAATCGAACCCAATTAATTATTATTTCTAACAATAACATGCTTAAGATATTCTCTAACCCATGCATGACCTCCTATTGCATATGCATCTCTAATTAAAGTAAAACTATATAAATAAAAGTCATGTTTAAGGTGTGCGTAGGGGGTGCAACTCGGATCGGTTTCACCCAAATCCAAGAATCGACTCATATAGATTCGATTTCAAACTTTTGGAATTGGAACCGACCCACGGTCCTAAAGTACAGAATCGGATCCGAACAGTTCACTTCGGTTCGATTCTCGGTTCTACTCATCTCACAAAATAATTAAAAAAAATAATTATTCCAACACATGATTATTTGTCATAAAATTATTAATGCCTCAGAATAATTGAATCATAACTCTCTAGAACATTGAATTCATACAATTACACGAGATCAAAAATATTTTTTTAACCATACGACTATATTCTCAATCATTTTCACATATTAATACATTCTATAATGATGACGTTTTTTGCTAAATTCACCGGAGCAAAAACATCGCGCTTATTTTTACCGCATGAACTTGACCTTAATTAAGGTCCGGTTCATGCGATCGTAACCACTTGACCGATGAAAATAAGTCCTTCCAAACGGAGCCTAAGTTATAGAACGATGGAGAAAAAAAATTTAATAACCCCACACCATTGCCGGGAATAGGACGTATTCAGAGGATCAGACCACATTCACATCTCCCACTTTATTTAATAACAATAATAATAATATATTAAAATGAGATTAATATTGGCCCCACATTCTCCTGCTGCATGGATATATATGTTCATGTTCGACGTCAATTCGATTGGACTATATGTTGCAGACTTTGGACTTTCTAGAAGCTCGATGTTCTAAAGTTGAAGAGAGGAAGCTTCTTTTCTTAAATTAATGTTATTAACTTTTTATCATTCATTCACCAAATATAACCGTTGTCACGCCAAACATACACTATATAATAAGGAAAAAAAAATAAGTTTTGGTAAAACTTTCATCTTGTAAAATTTATATTTTTTACTATAAATTTTACAAGTTTTTTAAGGTGGACTTAGACTCTAACGCTATTTTTTGCACTTTCGAATATGCTCAGTTTAGAATCACCGGTCCCCTAAAACATTGTTTTACGTCTGATTTCAACACTAGGGAGAGAGCTTCATTCAAAAACATTATTTTATCTTCATCTATCACCGCTCCATCTCCAACAGCAACCACTCAATTTGCATTAGGTTTTGTATCGGACGGAACAAAAAAATCACGAGGATGACGAACGTCAAATGGAATATCACTTCCACGACACGGAAAAACTTGTGCACGCGGACTACTTGAACTATATATCTTTAGAGAACGCACATAACTAGTGATGAAACCATAAAAATAATCAGAACAGTTTAATAAATCTATCATTACACTACGAGACATTGTGTATTATTGAGTTTTTTTTTAATCATTGTAGACTATGTACAAATTTTATCGTCATTGAATATTATGCACGGCGAAGGATTATGCCGCCAGCACTAATATTACGCGTGCTCGCGCGCACACAATAGTACTCGACTCCAACTCTATACCCCTCCAAAATTATTTTCAACACACACATTATGGAAGATGTTGAGCGGCGGCCAAATACAGACTAAAGGATATAGCCTACGAAAACTGTTCAAAGAGAATACCTGCGATATTCAAAGTATTATGCGCGCTCGATCATTCCTCCCTTATAGAACAACCAAAACTTAGCTTCTCCGTTTTGAGGTCAGACATCAAGTGAGTATGTGTGCCTTCAATTAGGACCATGGGATTTAGGCTCCGTTTGGCGCGGTGGTGCGGTCACAAACGCGGTGGGTATGAACGGAGCAGCGGTCATAACTATTGTCTTGCCGGACATGCATTTTATGACAGTGACAGCTGTGTTTTTTGTCCAAACTCATCGAAGCAAAAAAGTCGTGCCAAACGGAGCCTTAATTAATCTGTTGCGTCCTGGTCAGCTCATCACCAAAGCCCAATTTGCTCGGTTATTCCTCACATAATTAAATTTTAATTTATTGAGCACGTGCCATATTAGACATTGGAATATTCGATGAATGAAAACAACTGAATTTAACTTTTAGGGGCTGTTCAATGAATCCACGGATGCATCATGAATTTGTATCTCAGCCTGGATTGAGACAAACTCACACAAAATATTATTATTTAAAACTTTTTTTTTTGCTATTTATTTAGCTATTATTATTTTTGGGTAAAATACTCGTGGGACCCCTATATTACCATTTGACCCCGAATTCATGTCAAATATCTCGATTGTGAAAAATTAAGGATTACAACAGTCTTTTTAAAATCGACAGGAGATCAGATATCTTTGTCTTTTTTTTTACTGAACTGATCACTAAAACAATTTGTAAAGAATTAAATAAGATTTTAAACCATATATAATATCCTGGAATATATATATTTACACACATAGGAGAGAACCCTACAAACAACTTGCTCATCTATAGATACCATTATATAAAATACTTGGGTCGTGAATAGTGAATATTGTGTGCGCCGGTCTGCGTATGTTTCCGCTTGCAATCCCTAGGTCTCATTTCTTCCCGAGTTTGATTCTAAGTACCGTCCTCACCGCTGTGATTCATCCTCGGCGGAGGCCACGACAAAGTGATTGATCGATCCCCAGTCCGCGCCGTAAAGAAGGGAGGTGGGGCGGATGTGGAGTAGGATAACGGCGTCTCCTGGGCGGAGGTAGTTCTGCACCGCCCACTTCACTGAGCAGGCGCTCACATTGCTAAGATCGACATCGATCGCGATCCGACGGTGAGAAGAGATGTTGGGGTTCTGAAGTCGCGGCGGATGAGAAGAAATATGCCAACTCTCATTTAAAACTACGAATGAATGCTGTGAAGAAAATTAAAAAAGATGAAGCAAAGAAAACACATCTCCTACAGACAGCGTAAGGCGACAACAATACTACAAATGTCACACATTGTGTAGCGAGAATGCGATCAAGAGTATAATCGCAGCAACATAGACACTGCGCGCGCGCAGGCGCGTGTGTGGGGCTTAAATATCGAGGGTCCAGAACCTTTCTTTAGGTTTTCGAGAGAAGTCTCTTCTCGCCTTCTTCCATAAAAGACTGAAATTTAAAACTGAAGTGGGCATGCATTGATGAGGGCGAAATTTCAGAGGTCCAGAGAAGAACCTTGAATGGCAGGAAGATGGAGAGGGATAAAGAGACAAGGGCAATTTTCAGGGAGAAATCTAAATGATTAAAATACTAAAGAAAATAATCATTTTAAAGATGATGAATAAATTAAAATAATGTGAATTAATACAAGGAATGAAAATAAAACGAAAGATGGGCAGCAAATCTCATTTATTCTTACCGTCTTGGTCTGCTCCCAATCCTTTGGAGTCTGTTTTCCTATTTGATTTCTCCTTGTCATCTCATCTTCAATCTCAACCGTCCATCATCTGAAAAATCACAAAAATTAAACATATGTGATCATGCGGCGATAATCAATCCGTAATTTGATCCCTAGACATTTGGATTTCGTAAGATTAATCTGTCGGCTCGCGGATTGAATCTCAAGTAAAAGCACCAAAATTTTGCAAAAGGAAGACCTCTTTAAAATCAAATCACAAAGTTTCCTTTCAATCTTTAATGTAAAAACCCTAAAGCTGAAAAGTCAAAACCATAAACAAAATAACTTTGCCATCCATACGAAATTCACCGAATCAAAAGCGAAGATCTCTCCCAGCGGCGACGATCCTCTCATGGCTTCAGGCGCTTTTGGTTCCCTCCGCCCACCAGCTCAACAGCCCCAGGCTTCTCCTAGCAGTGGTTCTGTTTTCACCACGGGTTGGTTTTTAATCATGTAGTGAAGCAACATAAGATGACGGGAGGAGAAAATTTGAGGACGAAGAAGAACACAAAGTTCTGCAGGAAAAACTGCTTTAGCTTCTTAACTAAAAGTTATCGCGTAATGATCTTGACGAAAATAACATATTTGAAGAGGGTCAATGAAAACAAGGAAAATCCTGCAGCTAAGGATTTCAGGTCAAAAATCCTATCAAACCAAAGAAACATGTTGAAAATACATGGGAAAGCAGCCAACTCAAAGTCAATGAAAACAAGGAGAATCCAGCCAAGGAACTCATGGTGGTCTCTCTTTCAGTAAGAATAACTTAGAGCGGTTGCAAGCATTAATCAATCTCCTGTGGTAGCCCAAAAGATAATTATCCAAATATTTTAAGTGCCAAATTTGAAGAAAGCAGTCGATAGGCTGTGGATTATAGGGCATTTGACCATATGATCGGAAATCACACATGGAAGGATCATATGCCTGCCTATCTTCGCATGAAGGTGGCATTTGATTGGGCTGATAGGTTCCGGTGCGGATTGCGGAAAACGGCATTTACGCTAAAAGCAGCGTTTGGTTCGGCGGCTCCATTAAACGGCGTTTATTATATCCGCGATTTCCTCTTATACCCGATCCGCACCCCGGAGCTCCAGTCCAGACGCGCCTCTCCCTCCCGTGTCTCATCTCCTGATACCCTAGCGAGAGATCGGTGATTTTCGACTCCTCCGCCCGCCATTTCGCCGGCGTCGACCCCTCCATTTGGCCCTATTTTGCCGGCGACGCCTTCTCACGGAGTCCTTCGTTGCTATCGCCCATCTCCTCTGCGATCTCGCCCAGGTATGACAGTCACGGCCTCCCCTTCGTGTGATCTCAACCTGATAGATAGAGATTCTAATGGTTCCACCTCCTTCCAGGTTTTCTTCGCATTTCCGGCTGCAGGTCGTGAGGAATCTTGCCTCCTTGCAGGTCTTGATTCTCTAGGGGTTGAACGGCTCTAGGAGATCTTGCCTCCTTCCAGGACGTTGGGTAATCCCTGCTTCTGCCAGTGTTGTGATTGTTGTGATCTTCAACATTCAATTTCTTTATCTTCTGCCTTAGATTTTCACTTAAAACTGAGAATCATTAGTCGATTACATATTCCATGTAATTTTTTTTGTGATTCTTATGGAGAGTCTTAGAAAAGAAAGGTGTAAATGTATCATACATTGACATAATCAAAGATATGTATACAAATTCAGTGAAGAGGGTGAGGACATCTGGAGGATTAACACAGGAATTCCCTATCATTGTTGTCTTACATCAAGGTTCAACTTTAAGACCTTATCTCTTTACCCTTGGTGGAGCAGGGCAAAGACGGAGTATATGGACCTTAAATTTAGCAATGCAAGAAGGACAGATGACTTCATTATTAAGTTGGGTGATCAAGATATTTCCCGCAGTGATTGCTTTAAATATCTTGGATCGATAGTTCAAAAATATGGAGGTGTTGATAAAGATGTGATACATAGAATCCAAGCAGGTTGGTTGAAGTGGAGAGGCGCGTCAGGGATCTTATGTGATTGTAAAGTACCATTAAAACTTAAGGCAAGTTTTATCGTATTGCAATTAGACCAGCGATGCTCTATGGTTCTGAGTGTTGGGCAGTGAATTGTGTACATGAGCAAAAAATGGGAGTAGCGGAGATGAGAATGCTTAGGTGGATGTGTGGACACACGAGATTGGATAAAATTAGGAATGAATGTATCAGGGATAAGACAGGAGTGACCAATTGCAGAGAAGATGCGAGAAGGTCGACTAAGATGGTTTGGACACGTACAAAGGAAACCTAATTAGGCACTTGTTAGGCGTTGTGAGAGTTTAGTCACAAGGCATGTTAAACGGGGGAGGGGTAGACCAATAAAGACTTGGAATGAGACTATAAGGAAAGACATAATGTACTTAAGCATTAGTGAGATCGTGACTAAAGATAGGGCACAATGGCGACAAAGGATCCATATAGTCGGCCCCACTATAGTGGGATAAAGGCTTGAGTGTTGTTGTTGTTTGGTTGTGATACGTTGCCGATGAGAGGAATCTGGCGAGGGGAAGGGCCGGTGGAGGCGAGGAGAGAATGAGAAGGAGAGAGATTGAGAGGAGAACTCTATGGAGCAACCCTAAATTACTTTCATCCAAAGATAATGAAAAAAGAGTACAACACAACCTCTTATAGGTGTGGGGTGCGGATAACAAAATTACGGGTGCCAATAGTAAATCATACAACATAACAAAATACAAATAAGATAATCATATCATAGGCGCGTCTGCGGTCTCTCCTCCTCCAGACGGGTCCGTCATCATCTTCCTCCGCGTATAGACTCGCCACGGCGTCTCGTCAGAGTACGTGCGTCCTGTTGACGTGAGCATGTCTCGTCGGCATGCGCGCGTCACGTCGGCATGTGCAATCGCCAATCGTAACAGGTTGCCAGATAAATTGCAAATGTTGATATGTTTTTATGTAATTCATTTCAGAAAAATTGTAATGTGTTTTTATAGTAGTTGTGTGTGAGAGAAATGATCCCATTTTATCATTTCAAAAAAATTGTAATGTGTTTTTATAGCAGGTGGTGTAGAAGAGATGATCGCGCTGCGTGAGAGTATAGCGCAACAATTGTATGAATCTAGATCGTAGATGGAGGGAAAAAAATTGTCGTGTTTTTATGTTTTGCATTAACTATTATCGTGTTTTTTTTTCTGTGCTGGTTAAAAAAATCACCCAAAACTCTATTTTGTTTCCAAACAACTTTTCCAAAACTCCACTTTCATCAGCGCTGAAAACTCCATTTAACTCTGTTAGAGATTATAGGAAAACATGTGTAAAGGCCCATTAATTAGGCCCATTTATTCTCCTCTCTTTTAGTCCCACATCGCTTGTATAGGATTTCTTCCTCCTCTCTCTTCCTATATATTTGTATCCATACTTGTATTTACCTTTTAAGTGAATATACCACAAGGTTTTATACATTTTCTCTACATGGTATCAGAGCAAGATCCTCTCTATTTTTTTTTAACCGCCCCCGTCTCCCTCCTGGGCGGTCTTCCCATCTTTGTGCGATCTCTAGTTTGTGAGACCGCACCACCCCTCTCTCCTCATTTCTTATTTCCTGCGGTCTCTTCTTTGTGAGACCGCACCCCTCCTCCCTCTCTCTGCTCTCTCTGCTCTCTCATTCGTTTCTCTCCTCCTCCTCTTATACCGTCTCTTCCCCTCGGCCGCTGGGACCCACCATTCCTCCAAGATCGCCGCCTCCAGCCCGCTCGGCACTTGGCTGCGATCTCCTCGCCAGGAGTTCCCGCTGCTCCAGCCCCCCCCCCCCCTCGGTCTCGGCTGCGATCTCCTGATCGCACGTTCTGCGATCGCCAGAAGTCCCCCCCCCCCCCCTCTCTCGTGCGGCCTGCTCTCTGCGATCTCTGCTTGTTCAAGACCGCCTGCGATCTCGCTGCGACTTGCGACCTGCTCGCACGATCTGCCTCCAATCCGCCATCCAGCGATCTCTGCCAGCTCGCTGTTCGCCAAGACCGCCAACTCGCGCGGCCTCCCCGCGTCTTCTACGACCTGTCGAGACCGCTCCAGACCGCAGCTCCTCCAGACCGCTCCAGACCGCAGCTCCTCCAGGCCGCCCTTGCCGTTGCTCCTTGGCTCTAGCTGGCTTCTCTTCCATTCGTCTCCCTTCCAATGGCCCTCGACGACTCCTCCTCCACTGCCATTCCGTCGCCTGCTCCGCATGCTGCTCCGATCTCCGATGTTCGTGATGAACTTCGAATTACCACTATCTCTCTTACCGGGAAGCGTAACTTTGTGGAATGGGTGCACTCGGTGCGTCGAGTCTTACAGACCAAAGGGCTCCTTCCTCACTTAACCCAGGTTACTACTGAGCCTACTGCTGACTGGCTTAAGGATGATGGTCGTGTCCAAACGTGGCTTCTCAACTCCATGGACTCAGAGCCGTACAGGATGGCTATGTATCATGACACTGCCAAAGCCATGTGGGATGAACTTCATGCCTTCTACTCTGGGCAGAACAGCCTCCAACATCTGTATGACATCATATCTGACCTTCAGAACCTTAAGCCCGGCGTGCCCGATGATATGCTCTCTCATGTCGCCAAGGCAAAGACTCTTCATGAGGCTTGGCTTCAACATCAGCCTCCCACTCCGGATCTAGCTATCCAGCGCTCCCAGAAAGAGGCAGTGACCATTGCTATGCTACTCTCTAGCGTACCTCCTCATCTACATAGCGTTCGCGCTCAGATACTCTCCTCTACTACCACACCGTCTCTGTCTGCTGTCTGCTCCATGCTTATCAAGGTTACACCTCCATCAGAGGCCCCGCAAAGTTTTTCTCCGGCTCTTCTCCAACAGCCGCTCCTCCCAACACCTACCCCTGGTTCCTCTGCTCGTGGTGGCCGTTCCCCGTCTCGGGGACGAGGACGTGGTGGCCGTCCTCCTTTAAAGTGTACTTACTGTGGTCGTGACGGTCATCGTGAAACAATCTGCTACCGTAAGCATGGTCTCCCTCCTCATCTTGCTGCTACTTCGGCACCTCCGGCTGCGTCTTCACCAGCCGATCAGCCTGGTCCTACCCGACAGGAATATGATGACCTACGCTCCCAGTTCCAACAGCTTCAAGGCAGTCTTGGCCGTTCTCCTGGCTCCGTTGCTTCTTTCTCTACCGAAGGTATAACCTGCCTATCTCATTGTTCTCATTGGATCGTAGATTCTGGAGCAACGCATCATATCACCTCCCAGAAACCACCTCAGTATGTACAGACGTCTCACCCTCCGTCTATTGTTGTTGCAAATGGCGCTACTACTCCGGTTGCTGGTGCTGCTGATCTGCACCTCACTCCCACTCTAATGCTCTCCTCGGTTCTTCATGTTCCGGGCTCTCCTTTCAACTTACTCTCTGTGAGTCGTTTGATACAGGATCTTGATTGCTGTGTAACCTTCTCTTCCTCTTCTTTTGTTTTTCAGGATCGCCGCAGACGGAGTATCATTGGTAGCGGTCGGCTGATGAATGGGCTCTATCTCTTGGATCTCCCACCTACCACTCTCCTGACTGTCTCCACAACTGACTGGCATCGCCGACTTGGGCATGCTCCCCTTCCAGTCCTCCGCAAAGCTCTCCCTGATGTACCTCTTCACGAGTTTACCTGCGAAGCCTGCATCTACGGCAAGCAACATCGCTCTTCTTTTTCCCCTTCATGTACCCGGAGCACGACTCCCTTATCTTTGGTACATTCTGATGTATGGGGCCCTTATAAGGTCCCAAGTATTTATGGTTATCGTTATTTTGTAACTTTTATTGATGATTATTCTCGTGTTACCTGGTTATATTTACTTCATGATCGCTCTGAGCTACCATCTGTGTTTCGTGCCTTTGTGACAGAATCACGGACACAATTCTCCACTACACTTAAAATCATTCGAACTGACAACGCTCGCGAGTACACTGGCCGCTCCTTTTCTACTCTCTGCACAGAGTTTGGCATAATTCACCAAACATCTTGTGTCTATACCCCCCAACAAAACGGCGTTGCCGAACGGAAAAATCGTCACCTTCTGGATGTTGCTCGGGCACTCATGGTTCAAATGCGGGTTCCTACGGAATACTGGAACTTTGCCGTCTCCACTGCTTGCCATCTCATTAACCGCATGCCCTCCTCCGTTCTTAACTTTGCCACTCCCATGACACTCCTCTTCCCCTCCACTCCTCTCTTTCCTATTCCACCTCGAATTTTCGGTTGAGTCTGCTACGTCCACCTTCTCGGTCCGCCTATCGATAAACTTGCCCCACGAGCTGCCAAGTATTTGTTTGTCGGCTATTCTCGGACTCAAAAAGGATACGTGTGCTACTCTCCAACCACCGGCAAAACCATTGTCTCACCTGATGTTACGTTCTGTGAAGATCAATCATTCCACTCTCCTTCTGTTCAAGCACATTACCTTCCACTACTGTTCGTCCTTTTGTTCCGACGGACACTACTCCCTCACCATCTCCGCCCCCTACGGTACCTTCACCATCTCCATCTACTGAACAACCTCCTCCCATCATTCAAGTATATTCTCGTCGTAAATCTAAGGACGGTCCCCGTCAGGAACCCTCGACTACTGGTGCCTCTCCGTCAACGGTTGATCCAGCCTCCGCCTCTACAGCTCATCTGATGGCAAACCACGTGTCTCTCCACCGGCTATCTCCACCTCTTCACTGGTTTGCTACCTCTCTTTCTTCCATTTCCCTCCCTAACTCTGTGCAGGAAGCGCTACAGCATCCGGGGTGGCGTGCTGCCATGGAAGACGAGATGGTCGCTCTCCGAGCTAATCACACTTGGGAGCTGGTACCTCTTCCTCCTGGCCAACACTGTGTCAGCTGCAAATGGGTCTTCGCTGTCAAACAAAATGCCGATGGGACTCTTGACCGCTTAAAGGCTCGTCTCGTCGCCCGGGGTTTCACTCAACAACAAGGCTTGGACTACGATGAAACCTTCTCCCCCGTAGCCAAGTTAAACACTGTTCGTGTGGTGATCTCTGTCGCTGCCCACCGCCGTTGGCCTCTTCTTCAGTTAGATATCAAGAACGCCTTCTTGAACGGTGATCTACAGGAGCCAGTGTATATGTACCAACCTCCCGGGTTTGAGACCACGGGGGAGTCTCGTGTTGCCTATGTTTGCCGCCTTCTGAAAGCTCTCTATGGCCTCAAACAATCTCCGAGAGCTTAGTTTGATAAATTCTGCAAAGTCCTACTGGCACTTGGTTTTCGACAAAGCTCTGCTGATTTCTCACTATTCATCAAAGAAGGACCCACGGGAACTGTAATCCTCCTTGTGTATGTTGATGATATCCTGATCACTGGGGACGACATCTCTGGGATACAACAACTCAAGGAGCATCTGAACTCGGCGTTTCAAACGAAGGATCTTGGCAATCTTAGATACTTCCTCGGAATTGAAGTCGCTTGTCGACCCGATGGGTTAGTCCTGTCCCAACGAAAATACTGCATTGACTTACTTCAAGAGGCAGGTTTCTCTGGCTGTAAACCTGCAGATACCCCTATGGATTCAAACCAAAAGTTATGTGCAGCTTGTTCTGAGACTGATCAACTCCTTGAGAATCCAGAGTATTATCGTCGTTTGGTTGGGAAGTTGATTTATCTTACAGTTACTCGACCAGATATTTCGTTCGCCGAGCCGTCGGCGTTGTAAGTCGCTTCATGCACACTCCGAGAACTTCTCACCTCCAAGCTGTTGAGCGCATTCTCCGATACTTAAAAACTGCTCCTGGACAAGGCCTTGTCTACAAACCATCCACCTCGCCATCTCTTCTTGCTTACTCGGATGCTGACTATGCTGGCTCTCCAGATGACAGACGTTCCACGACTGGTTTTTGTACGTACTTTGGTGGACATCTTATAACATGGTGTAGCAAGAAACAGGTTGTGGTTGCTCGCTCCTCGGCTGAGGCTGAATATAGAGCTATGGCTGCTGTCGCATTTGAATTAACCTGGCTTGAAGGACTTTTGGGAGATTTAGGTGTCAAACTCTTCTCTCCGGCAACTCTTCTTTGTGACAGTCAGGCTGCTATTCATATTGCCAAGAATCCTGTGTTTCATGAGCGGACAAAGCATATTGAAGTTGATTGTCATTTCATCCGGGAAAAGGTTCAGTCAAAGAAGATAAAATTGGAACATGTCCCTGCTGCAAAACAAGTTGCTGACATCTTGACTAAAGCTCTTCCTCGGCCATTATACCACCAGTTCTTATCCAAGCTGGGTGCCTACGACTTGTACGCTCCAGCTTGCGGGGGAGTGTTAGAGATTATAGGAAAACATGTGTAAATGCCCATTAATTAGGCCCATTTATTCTCCTCTCTTTTAGTCTCACATCGCTTGTATAGGATTTCTTCCTCCTCTCTCTTCCTATATATTTGTATCCATACTTGTATTTACCTTTTAAGTGAATATACCACAAGGTTTTATACCTTTTCTCTACAAACTCAAACAATTTTTTAACAAAACTTTGTTTTTCTGAAACAACACTTATTTCAAATTTCATTTCAGATCAACAACTTTTCATCAGCATCAGCCGAACCAAACACACCCGAAGTCTCCCTTGAAGATAGATGGGTGTAGGATGGTTTATGTTTTTAGAATGTGACATTAATGGATATTAAACTTTATTTTGTATTTGGTCAACACTTATGGACTTTTCTGGTGAGAGACTAAGGCTCAGTTTGGTTGGGTTGTTGCTGATGGAAAGCAGATGATAAAAAGTAGAGTTTGAGAAAAGTGCTGTTTTTTCAAAATAGAGTTTTGATAAAAAAAACTGTTTGGATGAAATGGAGTTTGCAGAGCTGTTAAGAGGTGGAGTTTTCAAAAAACTGTTTGGTTACAAAATGGAGTTTTGGGAATTTATCAAATATTTTTTTTAATTTAAAATTGGATAATATAGTTCAAACAACTTCATGCACCTGAACTCCAAATCATTGCATATGTTAATTACAGGGGAATAGAGATAACATCCACTAATTAACAACAATAGGCCTAATTAACAACAATAGGCCTAATTAACAACAATAGGCCTAATTAACAGAGATAACATCCACTAATTAACAACAATAGGCCTAATTAACAGAGAGAACATCCATTAATAGAGCAACACAGAAGTTGGTTGTGATTCCACTGCGCACCACACACACGAGCGACGACCACCATGGATCAATCGGCGGCTAGGATACCTTCAATCGATGGCACAGAGGAGCAGCAGGAGGTCCTTAGTCGAGAGAAGCGGCGGCAAGCTCAATTGACCAAAACAGAGAAATCACAAAAGCTACAAGAAAAACAGGTGATGCTCGGCACGGCAGTGGGATCGCCGAGAAGCTCAAAATTCTTCCTCTATGGTGTGGAGAAAATATTTGCCGTCGGCTTGCAGCAGGTGGAGGTGCTACGGGATGGAAAACCTCCGTCGACGCTGGCAATTTCGCAATCGGAGAGTGTCGGGGAGGCTCGCGCTCGGAGGGTGTCGCCTAGGGCTATCGGGAGAAGAACGGGACGCGTAAGCTGCGACTGAACTGGAGCTCCCAGTCGAGGTTGCGAGGTAGGGTAAAATAGCTGAATTTAATAACCGGCGTTTACCTAAACAGCCAAACCAAACAGCGCGTTTGATCGAAAGCTCATTTTCGGCTTGCCGCACCGGAGGTCATCGGCTAAACCAAACACCACCTAAGGAAGATGGCATTTGATAGCTCTGGGATCAAACTTTTCAGTTAGGTAGATTACTGAGTGTAAAAGGTAAGTGATCAAAACTCAAGGAGGAAGACACATGATCAAGCAAGTTCGAGGATATATGTGGTGCAGGGTAAGGTTGGGAGTGCATTGTTAACCTACCGGAAATCTAACAGTAAAATTGATGGGGGGCCATCTGGCGCAACTCGGCGCAAGGCGGACCCCAACTTCGTGTACTCTCGCAGGCGGACTTGACCGAACCGGCGATCCGTCACCGCGGATGCGTCCGGCTCATTGTTTAGATTTAGTTTCATATATAGCATTATGTATTTTGAGTTTTATTTCATGTAGTTATGGGATCGGAACCGCCGGCCAATCATAGCCATCGATTTCGGTTGCCCTAATCTTGTTTTCCTATAAATAGATCTTTAGGGCTGCAGGAATTCTTATTGCTGAAATTTGGAGAGTCTTCTTCCTCATTTCCGGTGATCTCCTCCGCGGTGCCGACTCTGTGGAGCCCCCCCTTGGTGACGACTCTTTGGGTAAGTATCTTATTTCCCTTTATTCCCCTTCTCCTCTATCAAACAGCCACCCTCCAACCTCCTTGCCGCCAGCCCCCTCCTCTTCCGCCGCCCCCTGTTAAAGCCCCAGCCGCCAGCCTACCTTCTTCCAGCCCCCTTCCTATCCCCCTGCAGCCGCCGCCTCCTCCTCCACCAAACAGCCCGCCAGCCCCCCTTTCCAACTCCAGCCGCCGGCCCTCTCCTATAGTCCCTGCCGCCAAACCCCAGCAACAACCACCATCAACCCCCCCCCCCCCCCCCAGCCATCCCGCCTCCTCTACAACCCCAGCCCTATTTTCCCCTGTTCACTCTGCTGCCCTCAACCTCCAGCCACCTTCCCCACGTGGATCCATTCCCCTACAGCCCCTCATCTTCCCCTCATCTTCAGATCTGTCCAGATCTGGACGGGACAGTCCAGATCCAGCCCGCACAACCCCATTCAGCCCCCTAACCGTCCATACTCGCAGCCAATACATCACCTTCCGTGGAGCCACCTTTCCCTTACCCGATCTAGTCATCCACCGCCCGGAAACCCTCCTTTCTTCTCCAAAGTTCAGACTTGTTGCAGCCCTAGTTTATTTCAGATTTGTGATATATTTTGTATTGGTTAAAGGTGTTAAAACATTGACATGTTGTGGTTATTTAGTGCTTGATTGGAATTAAAGCTTATTATTATTTGTCTCGTGAGATCTCTAACTGCAGGACGGGTTGAATCGCCGCGCGCTTTCTCTGGCCCTCCGTGCGGAGGAAAGCCACGCCGTAAGCCTAAAAGAAAATTGTCGCTTTCGCTTATTGACTGAAGTTTGTCGTCTTATGTTATTTATTTGCTAATATTAATTCACGCGCCTAACTACAAGTATTGTTGCATTTAGTCATTAAGATATTGCAAGTCCACCTCCATCCTCCACTAGTGTGCATTTAAGAATTCACCCCACAGCCTACCCTACATCAGTTGGTATCAGAGCCCAAGGTTTGGGCCAGGTCTATGCTCCGTAGTGGTAGGGCTTATAGATCCCCGATGTCTGATCCGAACGTTGTTGATGAGCGAGCAAATAGTTCGAACTCAGGCGCGTCGTTCGCAGAATTTCAGCGCCTTGTCCTCGATCGCCTAGACACCATAGGCACCCAGTTCCAGGGTTTCCGACGTGACCTCGCAGAGGTGAATACCCTGTTAGGACGTCTAGAGAACCCAAGTGACGCACCTTCCCAAGAAGGGGAACCACGCGAAAATGAGCCGGGAATTCCCCCTCGTCCGGACCCACGCATTCCTCCACGACAGAGGGGAGCTCCTCCACCTCCTGAGCAGTACCATCGTGACGCTCCCCGTCGTAGCCCCGCCCCTGAGCGTCGGCCAGACCGCGACGATGATAGATATCCTCAGCAGCGTGACAGTCTGACAGACCCCGAGTTTTCCTCAGGACCATAGGGCCCACACACCACAGCACGGTCGTCGTGATCCTGACCACGATGACTATCCTGACCTCGGCCGCCGAGAGCGTGGGCCCCTACCCGCTCGACGTGAGTACATTCGGGATGAGTATTATAAGGATTACCCGGAACCACGAAGAGGCGGATACCAGTACGAGCATGACGTCACCAGACGCATTCGCCTCGACGCGCCCTCATTTGATGGTCGCTTGGATCCAAAAGCTTTCAGCGATTGGCTCCTTGACATGGACCACTACTTCGAGTGGTATAACATGAGTGATGAGCGTTGTTGTAAAACCCCAACCTAGTTTTACCACAAATCCGCAGTCCGACCGGGCCCCGTGATTAAATAGCAAACCAAGAAACGGTAATAATAATTGGTACATAGCTGGTATAAATTAACAGTGCTAAAGAGTACTTACAGCGGAAATAAAGAATGAAACTAGGGGTAAAGAGTACCTCGAAAGCTGATTTCACAGAGCCACTAAAATTGAAAGAGACAACATACTTGAAAGACTGAAATCTTATACAAAGTCTGTTACAAGAAACAACAGAAAATCTAGATTCACGTCCAACTTTACATAAAAGTACTGAAGAAATAAACTACTAAAAGTAGACAAACTATATAGGGAAGCATCGGCAAACGCGCTCATCCTAGGCGCAACACCCCACCTGTGACCCCTGTAATAATAAGCCCAAAAATGGGTCAGCCCAACTGGAGAGTAAGAAAGACTACTCTTCTTAGTGACACTAAAAATATTTGAAAGAAAACATGTGTACATGCTTTTTAAAACAATATTTTCATGCTATGAAAATAAAATATTTACTTTTATAATATGCGTACTTTTCTAACAACATGGCAGAAAATTTAAATGTCTGTTCTAGTATAACCATGTCACATATTTTATTATTGATTTGAAGTTATTTGACCATAGGGATTTTCTACATATCGGCATGTACGTGAGTTCTATTTGTCTTATGCTTATTATCCTTCATAATCTAACTGGAGTAGTTTCTTATGCGCATTCTAACGATCCGAGTCTCAACTAAAGAACGTAGAGGTTCTCATGTCCCAAGGACATAAACTCGCATCTTCTGAATGGAGAAAACGTCTCCCTGAAATGAGGCTCATAGGGACTACTATGCCCTATGAGTAAGATAGTGCGCCTCTATCTATCACGAAGGAAAATCTCAATCGTGCCTCCTAATAAAGTTTTTCGTTCACCGTTGGATTTCAATTTTACTAAAATGTCTAATTATATATATATAAAGTGTTTCCCTAGCACGTTGAATATGAATGTCTGGATTAACGTGGTTGAACAATCTTACAAATATCCCCCTACTATACGGGGACGTACAATCTGAGCAAATAATTATTTGATATGTCTAACTAAAAAGACTAGAATTTCTTACCGTAGCATTTCGGCGTTCGTACACATGACGAGGCGGCATGATTTCTTTTAAGTCGCTTGACGATTGAACACCTTCTGCACGGAACCTATACTCAAGGCAAGGCAAAAGAAACCTCAGTTTTGGGGCTTCAGTCTCGGCCGCCCAAAAGAGAAAGGGAGTGCATTTGTTACTGATTAGGTAGTAAATCCCGACTGGAAGGAGTCAACACAGGCCATAAGCCACTGTTACCTTCTCAACAACGACGAAGAAGGAAACAGTACCGGGCAGAATCGACGATCCCTGACGTAACTCCTCCAGGCAAGCGAAACCGAAACACCGACGAACTGCTACGGGAAGTAATGTCGGTGCCTGGTATCGACGGAAGGGGGCGTAAGCCTACCAGGCTTCTACCTGTAATTTCCCGTCGAGTGAGAAGAGGGACGGCGATGACGACGACTTACAGGGCTTTGGCTTCGATTGATCCCCCTATCACCGGAGGAGGAGGGCTGGAAATGTCTAGGGTTGATGCCTGCGAACTCCCGGACGAGGAAGACGATGCGTCGGGGCTTGGAAAGCACAGGCGAGAACTCACGAGCGGAAAAAGGCAGTCGCTTCTGCACGCGCCTAATCGGGCAGCCCTAAATCTCACCTCACGGGGTCGAGGAGTCGAGAGGGAGAGGAAATGAGGCGCGATCTATCGAACAAGGCGTTTACGCATTAAGAGGGGACGCGCTCTGTGCGGTTACGCAGAAAACCATCGTGGAGGGGGCTGCGGTTACATAAACAGAGCCGAATTATTTAAGAGGAAAAGAAAATCGGGGTAAACACTTGTCTTATACTCTTAGGGCCAAATTTAATTTTAATTAACTTGAGGATGTGGTTGTCTAACCTTAATGACTACAATGTCTACGTGCTACGCTCTCGCATAAAATATCGAGACACGACGAAACAAAAAATTTCAAATATTTCTGCAAAACAATTAACTGGCAAGCTACAATTGATCGTAAAAAGGTTGTACCTCGTTCCGACGTTGGCTTGATCATTCTTGGTCGAGATCGGACTCTGCGATCAAATTTAAATTTTGCATTTTAAATTACGGTTGTTACAGTTGTGTCCGCTTCGCCAAAATGAATCTAGTCGGGCAGGCCAATGTGTTTTGGATTAGCGTGGAGAGAGCGATAGATAGGGATGGCTACTACCCCATCACCCGATGGGAAGATATGAAGCAAAGACTGAAAGAAAAGTATCTTCTTGCCTCTTATAGGGATCAGTTACTGGATCAGCTGCAGAATCTGCGGCAAGGCACACTTTCGGTCACAGATTACATGGCGCGCTTCGATGAGCTCGTTGTCAGCAGTGATATTTCAGAGGAGGTCATTGCCACCACCGCTCGATTTAAGGCCGGTCTTCGATCCGAGATTCGTAGAGAGCTGATTCCTCACCGCCTCGAGACGATTGACCAGATATTTCAGCTCGCCCTTGAGTATGAGCAGCACCTTCGCTCCACCACGAGGCATTTCCCTTCTCGGACTGAGTCCTCTACGTACAGGAAACCTGCTCCTCCCCAGACTACTACACCCACGGCCCCACGTGTCCCGCTTGACACCAAGGGCAAAGCCGCTGCTACTGATGGCCAGCGCTCTGGGGGTATCCAGTGTTATAGATGTGCAGGCAGAGGACACGTGGCAGCGCAGTGCTTCACGCGGAATCTGTTGATTGAGGATGAGGAGCAAGGTTTAGAGGGAGATGAAGAGGTGACTGAGGAGATTACTGCCGCCTTTGAGGAGGGTTGGGAGAGCGACGCTGAGCGTTCGTTAGAGGTGGGAGTGGTAAGGCGCCTTCTACATACCCCACACACCGATGAGGACTGGCGCCGCACCACCATTTTCTACACGTATTTCCCGAGCACAGGCGGACCCTGCAAGCTAGCCATCGATAGTGGGAGTTGTGTGAATATCGTGGCCCAAAAAGGCCTAGACCGTATGCAGGTGAAGGTTGAGCCTCACCCACATCCCTATCGTGTCATCTGGGTAGACAAGACATCGATACAGGTTACCCAACACTGTCTTGTGCCGATCAGCATCGCTTCCTTTGAGGATCGGGTCTGGTGCGATGTCATACCCATGGACGTCGCCCACGTTCTATTGGGCCGCCTTTGGCATTTTGATCGGGACGTCACGTGCTTCGGTCGCTCGAACACGTGTGTCTTTTATGACAAGGGGCGGAAGATCGCTCTATCACCTACCCAGCCCAGAGAGAGACCCAAGGGTCGGGTTGAGCCTTCCATTAGCACGAGTACCTCGAGACCCGTACACGTCCTGAGGCGCAGTGAGTTTATGAGAGACAACACTGATGCTGGTATTATGTATGTAGTGGCAGCCACCATGGCATCTGATTTGCCCTACACCTGAGATTCACCCTGCCGTTCGGCCTCTGTTAGATGAGTTTGCGGATATTATGCCAGAGGAGCTCCCTGACGAGCTACCCCCTCTGCGGGACATCCAGCACGCTATCGATCTAGTCCCGGGGGCCTCACTCCCAAATTTGTCGCACTATCGTATGAACCCCGTTGAGCATGCTGAGCTCAAGAGACAGGTCGACGAGCTTCTCCGAAAGCAGTTCATTCGAGAGAGTTTGAGTCCGTGCGCAGTCCCCGCCCTTCTCACCCCTAAGAAGGACGGCAGCTGGCGCATGTGTATCGATAGCCGGGCTATCAATAAGATTACTGTGAAGTATCGTTTCCCGATCCTTCGCCTGGACGATCTTTTAGACACGATGTCGGGAGCCCAGATCTTTTCGAAGATCGACCTCCGTAGCGGCTACCATCAGATCAAAGTTAGAGAGGGAGACGAGTGGAAGACGGCATTCAAGACCAAAGATGGTCTGTATGAGTGGTTGGTCATGCCTTTTGGGCTGTCCAACGCCCCGAGCACATTCATGCGAGTCATGACTTAGATTTTGCGGCCCTACATGGGTAAGTTCCTCGTCGTATACTTTGACGACATTCTGATTTATAGCCACACTGAGTCGGACCACCTCGAGCACTTGCGACTCTTGTTTGACATCCTCCGGAAGGAGAAGTTATTTATAAATACGAAAAAGTGTTCTTTCTTGTCCGAGTCAGTCCATTTCCTCGGTTTCATCATCTCTTCCTCAGGCGTGTCTGTAGACCCTGAGAAGGTCCAGTCCATCCGCGAATGACCTACACCATCGAACATTCACGAGGCCCGCAGTTTCCACGGGCTCGCGACCTTTTATAGGAGATTCGTTAGGGGTTTTAGCTCGATCATGGCCCCATTCACTAGCTGCCTACGCAAGGGCGAATTTTAGTGGACCACCGCGGCCACTCGTGCGTTTGAAGAGATTAAAGACAAGCTGACGTCCGCCCCTGTTCTACGACTTCCCGATTTCAGTAGAGCTTTCGAGGTCGCCTGTGACGCATCGGGTGTTGGTATTGGAGGTGTGTTGAGCCAAGAGGGACACCCGGTTTCTTACTTCAGTGAGAAATTGAACGAAGCTAAGCAAAAATACTCGAACTACGATCGAGAATTTTATGTTATCGTCCAGTCATTACGATATTGGAGACACTACCTTCTACCTCGGGAGTTCGTCCTCTATTCTGACCACCAGGCCCTACGATATCTCGATTCCCAGGGGAAGTTGAGTCATCGGCATTCGAAGTGGGTCGAGTACTTACAGGATTTCCACTATGTTCTCAAACACCGCGCCGGTGTTGAGAACAAACCCGCTGACACACTCAGTCGCCGAGTGTCATTCCTCCGCACATTGAGGGGCTAGGTGGATGGGTTTGAGAGATTGATCGCGGACTACCCCACTTGTCGCGATTTATCTGATCTATATGTCGCGCTGTCGAGGGACCCGCCTGACGATATTGAGGGGTATAGGCTTATCGATGGATATTTATTCTGGGGTTCTTGCTTGTGTGTACCCAGCACTTCGTACCGCGACTATTTAGTTTGGGAATTACACGCGGGAGGTGCCGCTGGTCACTTTGGGTGGGATAAGTCGATCGCTATCGTCGAGGATCGTTTCTATTGGCCGAGTCTGGAGAAGGATGTGGCGCGTATTGTACGGCATTGTCGGATTTGTCAGACGGCCAAGGGAACGAAGCAGAACACCGGCTTATACACCCCTCTTCCTGTTCCCCATCGCCCTTGGGAGGACATCAACATGGACTTTGTGCTTGGGCTTCCTCGTACTCAGAGGAAGCATGATTCTATATTCGTGGTAGTTGACTGGTTCTCTAAGATGACCCATTTCATTGCATGCAGTGAGACTGCGGACGCACCCCACGTCGCGGCCTTATTTATTAGTGGCGTCTTTAGATTACACGGTCTGCCGAAGCCCATTGTGTCCGATAGAGACGGAGGTTCGTTAGTTATTTCTGGAAGACCCTGTGGCGAAAGACCGGGACGACCCTAAAGTTTTCATCTGCATATCACCCTCAGACGGATGGTCAGACTGAGGTAGTGAATAGGAGCTTAGGGAATTTACTGAGGTGCCTAGTGGGAGAGCATACATCTAGTTGGGATTCGGTGCTCCCTGTTGCGGAGTTTGCATATAATAGTTCAATCAATAGGTCTACAGGTCTAAGTCCGTTTCATATAATGTCAGGCTACGACCCTAAGAAGCCCATTGATCTTATTCCCGTCCCGACTGAGTCACGACCTAGTGAGTCCGCAGAGTCCTTCACACGTCATTTGCATGAGTTGCATGAGTCAGTTAGGGGCAAAATTAATTTAAGCAACGAATATTATAAGGACAAGCGAATAAACGTAAGCGAGAAAAACATTTTCAGATAGGCGAGCAGGTGATGGTGAGAGTCCGCACCGAGAGACTCCCTCGGGGGTCTGCTAAGAAGCTAAGCGCCAGGCGAATCGGTCCATATTCATTCCTGAGACGGATCGGGTCAAATGCTTATGAGCTAGATATTCCTGTGAGCATGGGTATCCACCCCGTGTTTAATGTTGAGGACCTGACGCCATACTTTGCACCTCACGAGTACCCTGACCCCCACTTTGATTGCCCTCCTGAGCCTGTACCGCCACAGCCCGTTCCCACCACTTGGCCTATGCCACCCCTACCCGCTCCCGACAATTAGTCCGCCATTGACCCCAACTTACCCGAGATCTCGTCCCCACTGGCTCCTTCTTCAGCACCGCCGATTCCATCGGATCTCCTTCCTCGAGCATTGAGCGACGAGCACATCACTGAGATCATTGTGCATGAGTACGTCCCTTCTGTGGATGGCCTCGTGTGGTGCTACTTGGTTCGCTGGCGTGGACGTTCCTTCTCCGACGACACCTGGATTGTTGCTACAGAGCTTGATCGGACTACAGTACGATCATCTCCATTCATCGGAGATGAAGGCTTTTCAGTCGGGGGGAGTTGATGGGGGATCATCTGGCGCAAGTCGGCGCAAGGCGGACCCCGCCTTCGTGTACTCTCGCAGGCGGACTTGACCGAACAGGCGATCCGCCACCGCGGATGCGTCCGGCTCGTTGTTTAGATTTAGTTTCATATATAGCATTATGTATTTTGAGTTTTATTTCATGTAGTTATGGGATCGGAACCGCCGGTCAATCATAGTCCTCGATTTCGGTTGCCCTAACCTTGTTTTCTTATAAAAAGATCTTTAGGGCTGCAGGAATTCTTATTGCTGAAATTTGGAGAGTCTTCTTCCTCATTTCCGGTGATCTCCTCCGCGGTGCCGACTCCGTGGAGCCCCCCCTTGGTGACGACTCCTTGGGTAAGTATCTTATTTCCCTTTATTCCCCTTCTCCTCTACCAAACATCCACCCTCCAACCTCCTTGCCGCCAGCTCCCTCCTCTTCCGCCGCCCCCTGTTAAAGCCCCAGCCGCCAGCCTACCTTCTTCCAGCCCCCTTCCTATCCCCCTGCAGCCGCCGCCTCCTCCTCCACCAAATAGCCCGCCAGCCCCCCTTTCCAACTCCAGCCGCCGGCCCTCTCCTATAGTCCCCGACTCCCTGCCGCCAAACCCCAGCAACAGCCACCATCACCCCCCCCCCCCCTCCCCCTTCAGCCATCCCGCCTCCTCTACAACCCCAGCCCTATTTTCCCCTGTTCACTCTACTGCCCTCAACCTCCAGCCACCTTCCCCACGTGGATCCATTCCCCTACAACCCCTCATCTTCAGATCTGTCCAGATCTGGACGGGACAGTCCAGATCCAACCCGCACCACCCCATTCAGCCCCCAAACCGTCCATACTCGCAGCCAATACATCCCCTTCCGTGGAGCCACCTTTCCCTTACCCGATCTAGTCATCCACCGCCCGGAAACCCTCCTTTCTTCTCCAAAGTTCAGACTTGCTGCAGCCCTAGTTTATTTCAAATTTGTGATATGTTTTGTATTGGTTAAAGGTGTTAAAACTTTGGCATGTTGTGGTTATTTAGTGCTTGATTGGAATTAAAGCTTATTATTATTTGTCTCGTGAGATCTCTAACTGCAGGACGGGTTGAATCGCCGCGCGCTTTCTCTGGCCATTCGGGCGGAGGAAAGCCATGCCGTAAGCCTAAAAGAAAATTGTCGCTTTCGCTTATTGACTGAAGCTTGTCGTCTTATGTTATTTATTTGCTAATATTAATTCACGCGCCTAACTACAAGTATTGTTGCATTTAGTCATTAAGATATTGCGAGTCCACCTCCATCCTCCACTAGTGTGCATTTAAAAAATCACCCCGCAGCCTACCCTACATCAAAAATTACTGGTGAGACGTGACTAGTGGAACTAATACGATGCAATGCAAGCAAGAACACTTCCGACAAGAGATTGCAAATAATAACTAACTATTATACTAACACAACACAACCACAATTAAATTACCAAAACTTCCCCTGGAAGTTAGTATAATTACAGGTTGATCCCTTCTTACTTTCAATTACAAAAACCTCTCAGAAGTTTACATTTCATAATATCCATGCACAAAAATACATGGATGTTATGAAATGAAAACTTCAGGGGAGGTTAATGTTATGAAATGTAAACTCTAAGGGAGGTTTCTGCATTTTCACAAGTAAGATGGGTGCAACCTGTAATTTAGCAAACTTAGAGGGGAGGTCCCAATAAATGGCCCATAACTTTAATGAAAACTTGCAAATTAAAGTTTGTGCGTTGCGGGAGTGATTACGTTGAATGTGTAGCGACATAAAGAATGCATATAGATGTGAAAGTGAAATTAAGACTTTGTTTGGATTACTTCTAACTTCTCCTTTCCATGCTGTATTCATAGAAAACTTTTTTGAGCCTCCCCTAACTGAAAGTCATAATTTCTGGTAGCAGTTTGAGCTATCGATGGTGATGGAAGTCTTCAAGTTAGTAAACAAGGATATACTTCTCTTTAAATTACCATGGGACTTGAAGATCTAATTACTACGATATATCCAACATATGCTTGGTGGAAGTATGAAAATGCAATCACGTGCTAAAGCTTATCGTTATTAGATGAAAATGCCCAAATTTCTCCAAGACTTCACAATAGTATTTTATTATGAAAATATTAGTTTTAGAAATTAAAACTAAAATATATTTGATTTTTAATTTCAAAATTAATTTAATTGTAGAGAAGACCAAGTAATTAACTCCTTTAAAATTCAGTCCTAAAAGTCCTCAGTATCCCCTCTCATTTAGTACCTATTCAAATATCATTTAATAAATCTGAAGTCTTGCCTCTATTAAAAGACCAACCCCCTTAATTATGCCCCAGACTGGGATAAAATCGAACAAAGAATAAAAGTTCTCTGTTCGACTACCCAGCAATTCTTCCCACTCCTTCGTTTTCCCGACGCCCACTCCCAGTCGCCCAGACGAGAACACACGTTCGCCGACGCCCGAGGCCCTCCCAAAAGCCGACAATCCATCCTCCACTCTCCTCCGGCGAAATTGAAACTCCTCCCCGTCATTTTCCATTCCTTCCCGGCGCTTCCAGAGACTAGTACAACCTTGTTTCTTCTTGCAGCAATCCTTCTAAGCGTTACTCGAGCTGTCACCCACCTCTCACTCTTCTACCAGAACATCAATCAGTTTATACAAAGAGCAGCTAAGTTGGTGATGAGAGTCAAAGGATGGATTCTTTGTCAAGGAGGTGAAGGGTTTGAAACCCCCCCTCAACAACCTACCACACTGAAACAGGTGCGGAGAGCTTGTTGGGGTGTGCGGAGAGCTTGTTGGGGTGTACGGACTGCAGTCTTGTTGGTGGGCAAGCCGTAGGAGCGGGTTCAAAACCCAGAGCTCAGTTGGTGAAGGAAGTTGCATGAGGACTTCAAGGGGGTATGGGTTCGAAACCCGGCCTCAACAACCTACTCCATTGAAAGTATCCAGTACGGAGAGCTGGTTGGGGTGTACGGACTGCAGTCCTATGGGCGGGTAGGTCAGGCATCAGGTTCATAATCCAGGCATCCGGCTGGGCCCACAACAGAAACATGGTCTTAATCCCATGTGTTAAACACAGGAATATCTTCCTTTTTAGGAGTAAACTACACATGTATTTTTCCTATTTTGATTATGCACTTATGTGTTCTTACTGCCATATAAATCTAGCCTTATTCGACTGGATGATAATAAGTGAAGTATTATTCAATATGTGTGGTCTCCTGTTACGGAACCACCGTTTCAAACCACCTCCCTTCCTATCAAAGACACACATACATCTTCATCGGAAACATCTCATACTTGAACCATAGATTACTTGATGGAATCTAGCTCCTCATGGGTGTAATGATAATTTTGAGTCCAAAATGGTGTATTTCATCTAGAAAAGGGGATACAAGGTTGCATTAGCTCTTCGTGTGTGAGCCTTGTCGCCCCAGTCTCCTTTGTGAATTTTTTACAGCCTCTTAAATTGAGAATAGTACAAAGCACTGTACAACTCAGGACACTTAGCATCCACTAAGCATATGTTACGAACTAGGTAGAGATTTGGGGAATAAACTAGAGAGAAAACTAGGGTTTCTAAGAGAGAGAAGAATACCTGAATATTATCTTGCTTTACCATCAAGGAGGGGTTCCGGGTATATTTATACCCGGACCCGATGCCGGCCGACCAAGGGGGTCGGCTGGCCCAATAGGGGCTGAATCGGGTGGGTTCAGCCCCCGAGGGCCGTTCTTCAGAGAGTGGGGGCTGAACCAGTTGGTTCAGCCCCGTTGTCGCCTTCGGATCCGTCCGGGGGCGTAACATTCCCTACCCCTTCAAGACCCAGCATGTCCTCAAGGTGGGAATCTGGAGGCTCGGTCCCTTCCTTCGGCGCCCTCCCAGCTACGTCATGCTCGTCTCCTTGCAATCTCCAAGCATTGAAGAAAGGCCCCTGCACTGGTAAGATTCTGATTCCATTCAGGCAGTACTCCCTTCCTTCCTCAGCAAACTCCATAGTCAACTCATCCCAATCCAGAGTGACCCTCCCCAGCTGACGCAACCACTGGGTCCCCAGAATCACATCGGACCCCTGGATGGGCAAGAAGTAGACATCCATCTTCTCGGTGTATCCCTGCACACTGACCCTCACGTCCGGAAGCCTGCCTTCGCAGTGCAACGTGCGTCCACCTGCCACCATAACCTGGGACGCAGCATCCTTAATGATCTCTTGCCCAAGCTTCTGTGCCACCGCCGGGTTGAGGAAGTTATGTGTACTCCCGCTGTCAATCATAATGGTCACCGGTTGTTGGCCGAGCCACCCCGCAACGGTCATAGTGGGAGGTGCGGAGTCTCCTGGCAAGGTCAGGGTAGATACCTCGAACTCGATTGTATCTAAAATGTGCTCCCGGTCCTCGTGGCGCCCCTGGAATGGAGGGGAATCCATGGCAGACGTGTCTATTCCAAGTCCCCTAGTGAAGATGGAGGCCCGATCGGTACCATCTCGAACCGCACCGTCTTTGTGTCCTGATGCTGAAGACGGAATGAGAATCTGGACTGCGTTGGTCTCTTTCGCAACAGTCGGACCTTTGATGTGCTGGGTCAGCAAACTTTTTAGCTCGTCCATGCGCGTATCTATCTTTTCTGCCAATCGTTTTTCTGAAGCCTTCAACTGTTCTTCGATGGCCGCCACCTTGTCGGCCAACCCGGTGTAATTCTCTTCGAGGGTGGCCAACCGATTGGATTCTTCTTGGGAACGAGTCACCATGGTCGTTGTAGAAATCGGACGAGATACTCAGCGAGAGGAAATCGGGAAAGAAGCCTGTTATCGCTGACGAATCACAGAAGAGATGCAGAAGGACGCTGGAAACGACGTTGGCCTGGATCGGGATCGGGGAAAGCCGCTGGATCGGGATCGGGAGCCGCAAGAGGCGGAACTGTTGCACGATCGGCGGTTCTGTGGCCGAAGGCGCGGATCTGGGCGGGATCGACGTAGATCGGGGGCTGGAAGGACGACGTCGAGCGGCGCTGGATAGGACGACGTCGAGCGGGATCGGTGGAGTCGACGTCGGAATCGTCGATGTCGGGCGGGGTCGCTGGAGTCGACGTCGGAATCGTCGATGTCGGGCGGGGTCGCTGGAGTCGACGTCGGAATCGTCGATGTCGGGCGGGGTCGCTGGAGTCGACGTCGGAATCGTCGATGTCGGGCGGGATCGGAGCAATACGGCGGACAAAATTTGGAGGACGAATCCTCTGATACCAATTGTTACGAACTAGGTAGAGATTTGGGGAAGAAACTAGAGAGAAAACTAGGGTTTCTAAGAGAGAGAAGAATACCTGAATATTATCTTGCTTTACCATCAAGGAGGGGTTCCGGGTATATTTATACCCGGACCCGACGCCGGCCGACCAAGGGGGTCGGCCGGCCCAATAGGGGCTGAACTGGGGGGGTTCAGCCCCCGAGGGCCGTTCTTCAGAGAGTGGGGGCTGAACCAGTTGGTTCAGCCCCGTTGTCGCCTTCGGATCCGTCCGGGGGCGTAACATTCCCTACCCCTTCAAGACCCAGCTTGTCCTCAAGGTGGGAATCTGGTGGCTCGGTCCCTTCCTTCGGCGCCCTCCCAGCTACGTCATGCTCGTCTCCTTGCAATCTCCAAGCATCGAAGAAAGGCCCCTGTACTGGTAAGATTCTGATTCCATTCAGGCAGTACTCCCTTCCTTCCTCAGCAAACTCCATAGTCAACTCATCCCAATCCAGAGTGACCCTCCCCAGCCGACGCAACCACTGGGTCCCCAGAATCACATCGGACCCCTGGATGGGCAAGAAGTAGACATCCATCTTCTCTGTGTATCCCTGCACACTGACCCTCACGTCCGGAAGCCTGCCTTCGCAGTGCAACGTGCGTCCACCTGCCACCATAACCTGGGACGCAGCATCCTTAATGATCTCTTGCCCAAGCTTCTGTGCCACCGCCGGGTTGAGGAAGTTGTGTACTCCCGCTGTCAATCATAATGGTCACCGGTTGTTGGTGAGCCACCCCGCAACGGTCATAGTGGGCGGTGCGGAGTCTCCTGGCAAGGTCAGGGTAGATACCTCGAACTCGATTGTATCTAAAATGTGCTCCCGGTCCTCGTGGCGCCCCTGGAATGGAGGGGAATCCATGGCAGACGTGTCTATTCCAAGTCCCCTAGTGAAGATGGAGGCCCGATCGGTACCATCTCGAACCGCACCGTCTTTGTGTCCCGATGCTGAAGATGGAATGAGAATCTGGACTGCGTTGGTCTCTTTCGCAACAGTCGGACCTTTGATGTGCTGGGTCAGCAAACTTTTTAGCTCGTCCATGCGCGTATCTATCTTTTCTGCCAATCGTTTTTCTGAAGCCTTCAACTGTTCTTCGATGGCCGCCACCTTGTCGGCCAACCCGGTGTAATTCTCTTCGAGGGTGGCCAACCGATTGGATTCTTCTTGGGAACGAGTCACCATGGTCGTTGTAGAAATCGGACGAGATACTCAGCGAGAGGAAATCGGGAAAGAAGCCTGTTATCGCTGACGAATCACAGAAGAGGTGCAGAAGGACGCTGGAAACGACGTTGGCCTGGATCGGGATCGGGGAAAGCCGCTGGATCGGGATCGGGAGCCGCAAGAGGCGGAACTGTTGCACGATCGGCGGTTCTGTGGCCGAAGGCGCGGATCTGGGCGGGATCGACGTAGATCGGGGGCTGGAAGGACGACGTCGAGCGGCGCTGGATAGGACGACGTCGAGCGGGATCGGTGGAGTCGACGTCGGAATCGTCGATGTCGGGCGGGGTCGCTGGAGTCGACGTCGGAATCGTCGATGTCGGGCGGGGTCGCTGGAGTCGACATCGGAATCGTCGATGTCGGGCGGGATCGGCGTCGATGTCGAGCGGAGTCGACGTCGGAATCGTCGATGTCGGGCGGGATCGGAGCAATGCAGCGGACAAAATTTGGAGGACGAATCCTCTGATACCAATTGTTACGAACTAGGTAGATATTTGGGGAAGAAACTAGAGAGAAAACTAGGGTTTCTAAGAGAGAGAAGAATACCTGAATATTATCTTGCTTTACCATCAAGGAGGGGTTCCGGGTATATTTATACCCGGACCCGACGCCGGCCCACCAAGGGGGTCGGCCGGCCCAATAGGGGCTGAACCGGGTGGGTTCAGCCCCCGAGGGCCATTCTTCAGAGAGTGGGGGCTGAACCAGTTGGTTCAGCCCCGTTGTCGCCTTCGGATCCGTCCGGGGGCGTAACAGCATAATTCACGGCTAAGAGATTAAATAAAAAGGTAAAATTTTAAAAGAAATGAGTAGAATCAAACGCAAGAACAAACAAAGAAAACAAATTTTCGACAAACCAACTAGTAATTAGTCATAAGAGGTCAATAATATGTCCATACTAAAAATATCATATATATCAAGAATAAAATCTGGAGTGAGCCATATTTGCCTGAATGAAAAAAATAACTTGAGTTGATGATATAGCTCGAAACTTCAAAATTAATTGAGTCCAACTGAAATCGACTTACAACTGGACTTAGGTTCAAGCTTCTTCCAAAATGCAAGTAATATCCCACCCTTATCTTCAACCCATACCAAAGTTTCATCTATATGCTTCTCTTATTATCCTTTCTATGAAGGAACTGCACTACACTTTGTTATGCACAAAAAGAGAATAACATGGCTAACAAATATCCAATGTCTCTTCAAAATTTTATTGATTTAAATCAATCTTTATCTGGTATTTCCAGATGTCAGGCTAAAGATGGAGAGTTTCCCTATTGTATCAAATTCCATTTTCATACTTCTATTCGGCCTAAAATGTTTGGCGTACACTGCACAGAACCAATTACAAAGATGTCACTGAAAGTTGTCCAAGAGTGTTTCTCAAGCCCCAAGCTCTATATTGCACATGACTGATTTCTATGTCATAAGTAAACAGGACCATGTAGACTATCCTGTACTAAACATTTAAGGATTCTACTTAATATTCAGATAATGCCTTAACAAAAAGTGAATGAATTAAATGAACATATTAGCCATTAAAAAACAAATTTTGTGTTCTAATGTAGATGAAAATCAGAACTATATATTTTTTGGATTCAATTAGATTCCCTTGAATGTTCTTTCCAGATATGATTAGCTAAAAATAATCAAGTTATTAATGACTATATAAAAGCTAGAAATAATTCTGTAATATGTATGTTAAGCAAATAAAGACTTCCAGTTTGAAGAAAGGATTTTTAGTTGTTGCATCACTGCTTAATCCATCAATGTGCAGTATATGAATTATCAATTCTAATGAAAAAACTAAGAATCGAATTTGATTGTAGTGTAAAATTCATTTTAGGATTTGAACTGTTAAATGCCGCAATACTCGATACTTTATTGATATATTTTCCGTGTCTTTACAAGAGGAGAATACACATATATATATGAGAGAGAAAAGAGAGGGATCTCACATACAAGATGTGGGACAAAACTAAATACAAATGGGCCTAACATCATGGGCCTAAATACAAGGCTTTTTCTAACACTCCCCCGCAAGCTGGAGCGTACAAGTCGTAGGAACCAAGCTTGGATAAAAACTGATGATAAAGAGGTCGTGGTAGAGCTTTGGTAAGAATATCAGCAACCTGCCCCGAAGCTGGAACATGCTCTAATTCTATTTTCTTCATCTGGACCTTCTCACGAACAAAATGACAGTCAACTTCAATGTGTTTTGTTCGCTCATGGAACACTGGGTTCTTTGCAATATGAATAGCAGCCTGACTGTCACAGAACAATGTTGTCGGAGAGGATAAATTAACTCCCAAATCTCTAAGAAGACTCTCAAGCCAAGTGAGTTCAGATACAACAGCAGCCATAGCACGATACTCAGCTTCTGCAGACGAGCGAGCAACTACAGTCTGCTTCTTACTCCGCCATGTAATAAGGTTTCCTCCAAAGTAGGTGCAGAAACCAGTAGTGGACCGTCAATCATCCAGAGAGCCCGCATAGTCCGCATCAGAGTAAGCAATAAGAGATAGAGAAGGAGGATGGCTTATACACGAGTCCTTGTCCTGGGGCATTCTTTAAGTACCTGAGAATCCGCTCGACCGCCTGAAGGTGAGAAGCCCGAGGAGTATGCATAAATCGGCTAACTACTCCAACCGCAAAGGAGATATCAGGTCTCGTAACTGTCAGGTATATAAGTTTTCCTACAAGACGTCGATAGTACTCTGGATTTGGAAGCAGAGAATCCGAGTCAGATTCATGAGCACACAGCTTGTGATTAACCTCCATCGGGGTTTCCACAGGTTTACACCCCGAGAGACCAGCATCTTGCAGAAGATCAATGCAGTACTTCCTTTGGGATAAGACAAGACCATCAGGTCTCCTTGCAACCTCAAGGCCAAGAAAGTATCGAAGGTTTCCCAAATCCTTGATTTGAAAAACAGAATTTAAGTGTTGCTTGACTTGTTGAATCCCTGCTAGGTCACTTCCAGTAAGCAAAATGTCATCAACATAAACCAGGAGAATAACAGTCCCGGTGGGTTGGTGACGAGTGAACAGGGAGAAATCTGGTGAACTTCTTTTGAAGCCAACCTCACGAACCGCCTTGCTGAATTTTTCAAACCATGCTCTAGGAGACTGTTTGAGACCATAGATAAATTTCCGAAGTAAACATACACGAGACTCCCCCGTGGTCTCAAACCCGGGCGGTTGGTGCATGTAAACCGTCTCAAGAAGGTCGTCGTTTAAGAAGGCATTTTTGATGTCAAGTTGATGTATAGGCCACTGACGATGAACAACCAAGGAGAGCAGAACCCGAACAGAGTTTAATTTGGCAATAGGGGAGAACGTTTCCTCATAATCAAGGCCATATTCCTGGGTAAACCCACGAGCCACAAGGCGAGCCTTTAGACGATCAACTGTTCCGTCCGCAGCATGTTTTATTGTGAAAATCCACTTACAGCCAACACAACTATGTCCAGAAGGTAGAGAGACAAGGTCCCATGTCCGATTCGCCCAGAGAGCAGTCATTTCTTCATCCATAGCCGCGCGTCACCCCGAATGCTGGAGAGCTTCCTGTAAAGAGTTAGGAATAGAAATGGAGGAGAGAGAAATGGAAAAATCACGGAGAGGTGGAGAAAGGCGATGTAGAGAAACATAGTTCGCCAGGGGATAAGCCGTAGACGGAGATACTGAATCAACAAGTCGCGAGATCACACCGGTAGAGGGAGGCTGCTGTAGGGCATCTGATGGAGGAGGGCGACGAGAGTACACCTGAATAATAGGAGGTTTGGGCTGGACTGGAGGTGAAGGTGGGTTGGGAAGTATTGGTGGAAGAGGAGACGTGACAGGAACTGAGGGTCGAGGTGGAGGAGGAGGAAGAAGAGGGTCAGTTGGAATGGTATGATACGGTTGATCTTCATGAAAAGTAACATCAGCAGAGACACGGACCTTCCCGTCTGTAGGAGAGTAACAAACATACCCCTTCTGGGTGCGGGAATATCCAACAAACATAGCCTTAGTAGCACGTGGGGCTAGTTTGTCATGTGGTGGACCAAGGTTATGGACATAACAAGTACATCCAAAAATGTGAGGTGTAAGGGAAAAAAGTGACTTGGAAGGATAAAGGAGAGTGACCGGGGCCACGAAATTGAGAATGGACGAGGGCACGCGGTTGATGAGATGGCAGACAGTGGAAACTGCAAAGTTCCAATAGATAGGAGGAACCTGCATTTGAAACATTAGAGATCTGGCAACATCAAGAAGATGTCGATTCTTACGTTCGGCAACACCATTCTGTTGAGGGGTATACGCACACGAAGTCTGATGGATAACACCAAACTCGGTGCAAAGATGTGAGAAGGTCCGACTGGTGTATTCGCGTGCGTTATCAGTACGAATAATCTTTACGGATTTTGAAAACTGAGTGTGTGTCTCGGTAAGAAAGGAGCGGAAGGTCGACGGGAGTTCAGAACGGTCACGAAGTAAGTATAGCCAAGTGACACGCGAGTAATCATCAATAAACGTAACAAAATAGCGATAATCAAAGATACTCGGGATCTTATAGGGTCCCCAAATGTCAGAATGAACTAATGAAAATGGAGCATCGCTCCGGGTACATGTATAAGTAAAAGATACACGATGTTGTTTTCCATAAATGCAAGATTCACACGAAAAATCCTGAAGGGGAACATCAGGAAGGGCTTTCTTGAGAATCTGGATAGGGGCATGGCCAAGGCGACGATGCCAGTCAGCGGAAGAGACAGTGGAGAGAGCAGTAGGTTGGACATCCAAAAGATACAGCCGGTTGGACAGCCGCCCTCTACCAAGTATAGTCTGCGTTAGTCGATCCTGCACAACAAAAGAAGTGTGTGAGAAGGTTACACAGCAATCAAGGTCTTGTGTAAGACAGCTAACAGAAAGAAGGTTGAAGGGGGATCCCGGAACATGAAGCACCGAGGATAACGAGAGAGATGGGGTAAGGGGCATATGAGTAGCGCCAGCAACCGGGGTCGTGCCACCATTAGCCACGGTGATGAACTTAGGACAAGCAGAGGCCAAGTATTGAGACGGCTTGTGCGGAGATAGATGATGTGTGGCACCCGAGTCCACAATCCAGTGAGAGCTGTGAGAGAGACAAGTTATACCTTCGTTGGAGATCGAGGCCACGGATCCAGAAGATCGACTAACCACACCTTGTAACTGTTGGAGTTGAGCACGCAGTTCCGCAATGTCATCACCAGGGGCGGAAGGAGAAGTAGTGGTAGTTGCAGTAAGATGGGGAGGCAGCCCATGCTTACGGTAGCAAGTAGCCTCGAGATGACCATCTTTGTCGCAGTAAGAACATTTAAACATGGACGTCCACCACGACCCCGTCCCCGAGACTGGCGACCTCCACGAGCAGGTGGTCCACGAGCAGCAGGAGCAGGGGTCGCCACAGACTGTTGGAGGAGAGTCGGAGAAGGAGTCAGCGCCTCTCGTGGAGGTGTGACTTTCAGGAGCATCGAGCAAACATCAGAGAGAGACGGAGTAACAGCAGCCGACAGGATATGAGCGTGAACGCTATGAAGATGTGGTGGAACACGAGCCATCATCATGGCAATCCCAACAGCCTCCTTCTGTTGTCGCCGAGTGACCAAATCCGTGGTGGGAGGCTGATGCTGAATCCAAGCCTCCACAAGAGTTTTAGCCCGAGCTACAAAGAATGTCAGGTCATCAATGGTTCCAGTGTCAAGGGACTGAAGATCAGTAAGAATGTCGAAGAGGTGCTGAAGACTGTCCTTCCCAGAGTAGAGAGAATGAAGGTCCTTCCACATACCGTGAGCCATCTTGTGGTACATGGACATCCGATACGGTTCGGTGTCCAGAGAGTTAAGAAGCCACGATTGGACACGCCCATCGTCCCGGATCCAATCGTCAGTGGGTTCGGTGGGAGGAGACCTTGTCAGGTGATGAAGGAGACCCTTAGTTTGAAGCACACGGCGAACGGAGTGAACCCATTCAACAAAATTTGGCTTGCCCCGGAGAGAGATAGTGGTGATCCTTAGTTCGTCACGGATTTCAGGAGAAGGAAGAGACGAAGCAGTAGTAGTAGACTCGGAAGCTGACACGGAAGCCATGCGAACAGAGCACAGACGGCGGACAGGAGGGGGGCAAGCGATCGCAGACTATGCGAACAAGCAAGGCCGCAACGAACAAGCAAGGCTGCAGCGAACACATAAGGCTGGCGGGCAGGAGGCAGCAAGCGAGCAAGCGAACAGGAGGCGGACAGAGCAAGGCCGGCGGGCAGGAGACGGCAAGCGAACAAGCAAGGCCGCAGCGAAACAGGAGAACCTGCGTGAGAAGCCGAGAAAACTGCGCAAGAAGCCGCGGCGAGAAAACCGCGTGAGAAGCCGCAGCGAGAAAACCGCGCGAGATGCTGCAGCCAACAAGCAGGGCCGGCGGACAGGACGCGCACCGAGAAAACGCAGCGAGAAGCCCCAGCAAGAGAACGACCGAGCAACCAGCGCAATGTCCACAACCGCGAGTAGAGAAGCCCAGCGGCCAGCAGAGAAGGAGACCGCACAAACCTGGAGCAGAGGATCCCACGAGGAAAAAAATAAACTCTGTCGGGGGGAGCAACCAGCGCAGCGAGAGAACCTAGCGGGAAGATCGCCCAAGTCGGGCGAGAAAAAGACCGCTTAGGAGGAGCGGTTTCGCTCTGATACCATGTTAAATGCCGCAATACTCGATACTTTATTGATATATTTTCCGTGTCTTTACAAGAGGAGAATACACATATATATATATGAGAGAGAAAAGAGAGGGATCTCACATACAAGATGTGGGACAAAACTAAATACAAATGGGCCTAACATCATGGGCCTAAATACAAGGCTTTTTCTAACATGAACCAATGACTTGTGTCTTTTAATGCAAATGCATGTTTTTGCTCCAGTTGGTTTTTTCTTAGTTTTGGGACTTTCGCATCCAGCTACTGAGTCACTGTGTGTTTTCTTCAATATAAAGTCTCATGGCTTAAATTCCCGGGGGTGAACCCTTTTTTATTTTTCTTCTTTCCATTATTTCCAATTTAGAGGTACGAGCCATCCTTCTCTAGTCAAGTTGGCCATGGCGTTGACATATCAACATCAAACCATAACTAATCTTTTTTTCTCACAGCTACTCATATAATTATTTTACCCATTGGCTTCTAACTCCACCATGAGGATTCCTATAAAAGGTTTTTTTTTTCTAATGCTAAGATAGCCTCCTTTCCATACACTACTATAGAGTAAGGGATTGCCATTATTGGAATTCTAATTTCTTTCCTAGAACTGGTATTGTGCTCATGATTTATCAACCTGGTCGATTCCTGGCATCCAATGATTGGAATAGCAGCTATATCTTGAATCATCATTTTCTTCCAAGGGATTTCACGATTGGAAGTTGAACCCATTTCTAATGATGGGAGTCGCAGGAGTCTTAGGCATAGCTTGCTACATCTTAATCATAGTTTGCCAGCCTTTGAGCAAAATGAATTATAACAAAGTCAAGCAGTCCAGGATGATAAGTAAATAAACAATGGCATGGTAAAGTATCATAGTTGAACAATGTTTCCAAATGATAATATTATACCTTCAAAATGTCTTGTTGCCGGGAACAAAAAAAGATCACTTAAGTAGGCGTTCTGGCAAGCAATGAGCTGGAAATACAGCTGAAGGAGAGCCCGCAACCTTTTTCTTCAGCTGTTGAAGAAGACGGATAGCTTCTCTTAACTCGTCTTTAGCATCAGGCCCATGCATTTCCCATCTATCTATAACATGTTGTTGGAATTCCATTGCTATGTCATAACTGCACTCAACATAAAAATACACCTTCTATAATTTACATCATCCATATTAATATGGGCAAGTAAAGATGGCAGTTACACAGTCATTTATCCAAAAATAATATTTTTTTTTTTAAATCATTACATAAACCCTTTTATGGATACAGTATATTTTGAGAATCACATCCTAGACAAAATGAAGAATAGCAATATCAGTAGTCTACATCGAGCTAGAATATGTAGTACTTGTTAGGTTTTGGCTTTATTCTATTTGAGCTTGTATGTTTGTCACTCATATATATTGAGGAGTGTTACATGTTCCATAATATCAAGTATTATTTTTCTCCTCTCAACATGGTATCAGAGTGCACGGTGCCCTAATCAGTCCCGTCTATCCCTGATTCCGCCGCCCTCGCTCGCTCCATCTTCGATCTCGTCGCTTTGTGAAGGAACCCTAAGGGAGGAGATGGTTTTAAGACAGTGATGGACTGTTTTTATTGATCCCGACTCAAGTTATCCCCGGTTCGACTACGTCTTGGTTAGATCTATGGTGAGATATTTTCACATATCATTATATCTTTTACCATCATTGTGATTATGTTATGAGCCTACTCGGAGGTCGCCGGAGGAGTGGTCGGGGGCGGGGAAGATGGCGGAGATACAATGGAGCCTTGATCGTGTATGCCTAAGCGGGGTTGCTCGTTAGAGGTGAGAGCCACCAAGTATCTCACAACAAGGGGACAAGAACTAGAACTCTTTCATTGATTCCCATATGAGACCTTTAAGGTCCTATAAATAGAGATACAAATGGGCAAACATGTAACTCCCCCCAACACAATAACATAATAAAATACTAAAAGAACACATAACATAATAAGTGGGCCCGGAGCCCATAAGATCATCATTGGGCACGCAGCCCATAACATCTTTCCAGACCTTCAAATCGAGCTTGTCCTCAAATCTTGAACGAGGCTTGTACTGCATGATCGCCTGTCTCTTTGATTTCGCGTCAAAACAATTCTCGGTATCGTGTTGTTATAGCAGAGACTGAGTGAGAAACAATGGCGATGAACGAGCGGAATCATGATAGCTCGGGCGGAGAGCGAACAACGTCAGCCAAAAATGGTGGTGCCAACTTGGGACCGGTCGGCTGAAGGAAAGACATGAGTGGGGCCAGAGGAAAGACCGGCAGAAGAGGCGGCGATGGAAACGGCCACGACACATGCTGCAGAAGAAAGGCGGTTGTCAGATTCTTAATGTGGTGGAGTTGTGTGTCGGCGTCCCGCAGGCTTACGTCCATGGAGGCTATAAAATCTTGTAATATGGAACACATCGAACCGAGGGCGGCCTCATCTGCGACATTAAGCTTGACGTTTTCCATAATGTAACAATATAATTTAAAAATTAATTAATCAATCAAGAATAATAATTGATAAAATTAATTAAAATTTAATCTAAAAGAGAGGGGCGGTTGCCGGTTGGGAAGTTGTCGTTGTGCTCCCAATTTAAAATACTATGATTAAAAGTTAATCAATTAATAAATTAATTGATTAAAAATTAAACCAAATAAGGTTCGTTGGGACAACCGTGCGGTACATGGCTTAGGAAATAATTAATCAAAGAAGTGATTAATTTAATAAAAATCACTTGGGGCAGAACGTGAGCACAAAGCTCGAGGAGACAAGAAGGCGTGGGGGATTTGAACGATTCAAGGGAAAAGAAGGCGTAGGCGGTTCAGAGGAGCGACGTGGGGCTCGAGATCTGGAAGGGCGCTGCTATGCATGGGGCTCGATGAAGGCACTGTTGTGCGGGGCTCGATTAAGGCGTTGATGTGTTGGACGTTGTTGTGCTAGATGCTGCGGTCTGCAGAGACGATGCAGGCGAGTAAGGATGTCGTCGAGCGCAGGGCGCTGGGGGATATCGACGACGTACGCGGTTTGTGGTTTCGTGAAGATGAAGGAAGAAGTCGCGGCGATGTGATTAACTACGGAAGACTTCCTGGACGGCGATCGAACGTTGTAAGGCGTCAATACGATCAACAACGTTGACGGAGCGTGCAGAAGGCAGCTTTTGGTGTCGAAGCAGCTGCTGCTTTGGTCGTCTGCGGGGCGAATCGAAGTAGAAGGGCGCTGATCGTCTGTTGAGCGTGTCGAAGCTGCTCCGGGTTCGACAAATTGTCGGGGGGAGAATCGGCACAATGGCTGCTTGAGGTGGCCGTAAGGGAAGTGGCGCGGTTGGAACTTGGACGGGGTCGTGAATCGCAGTGGAGGAGATGTTGGCATGCGTCGACGGAAGAGGACCGAAAAGCTCTGATACCAAGATGTTATGGGCGTACTCGGAGGTCGTCGGAGGAGTGGTCAGAGGCGGGGAAGATGGCAGAGATTCAATGGAGCCTTGACCGCGGCTGCCTAAGCGGGGTTGCTCGTTAGAGGAGAGAGACACCAAGTATCTCACAACAAGGGGACAAGAACTAGAACTCCTTCATTGATCCCATATGAGACTCTTAAGGTCTTATAAATAGAGATACAAAGGGGCAAACATGAAACTCCCCCCAACACAATAACATAATAAAAATACTAAAAGAACACAACATAATAAGTGGGCCCGGAGCCCATAACATCATTATTGGGCACGCAGCCCATAACAGATTACTCATATTTTTGTGAACAAAATCATTGCATGTATGAATTTGTCTTCAACTTGATTTATAAAAATCTTATGTATTACTTGTTATGCTACACTCCTATTAATTTTTAGTTCCATAGTATGCCATAGCATATTTCTCATCTTTGATACATCATTTGTTTGGTCTTGCATCGTGTTGGGAACACTCCTTTATTTGATAAATAAGATTATCTCAAAAGTGATTTAGGTCAAGCCTTAATGATGTATAGAAAGGCTCTTTTTCTACTTTTTACTCTGCAAGACAAAAGACTTAGCCAAATTCAAGTGATTTTAAGGATTTGTCAAATGTAGATAACTTACATCGAATTGTATTCGACATACGTAGCATTTTGTTATGGGTCTACTCGAAGGTTGTCGGAGGAGTGGCCGGAGGTGGAGATGACGGTGATGGAGATACTACGAAGCCTTGACCGTGACTACCTAAGCGGGGCGTGCTCGAGAGAGAGAGAGAGAGAGAGCTTCCAAGATCTCATTCAAAGACGGGAAATAGAATCTTTCATTGCTTAGCTTCCATATAAGACTCCGAATTGCATGACCGTAATTATAACGAAATGCATAAAATACTAAAAGACCTATAAATCTTATCATTGGTGTCGCCTAGGCGTCCAGTCGCCCGATTGAAAACAAGGCGACGGCCGCCTTATTTTTTGTAAAAAAATAGGGGAATAGACAGCGGTTTATATATAAACCGCTGTCTATACTAGCATAGACAGCGGTTTATATATAAACCGTTGTCCATTGTACACGGAACCATACCATAGGCAGCGGTTGATATAAACCGCTATCTATTGTATGGTTCCGGGTACCATAGACAGCGGTTTATATATAAACCGTTGTCTCTTGTATCATTCCGTGTACAATAGACAGCGGTTTATATATAAACCACTGTCTATTGTATCATTCCGTGTACAACAGACAATGGTTTATATATAAACCGTTGTCTATTATACACGGAATGATACAAAGAGATAGCGGTTTATATATAAACCGTTGTCTAATAGGGATATAAACAATTGATTTTACCTCGACATTTTACTTTTTACCGTCGCTGGATCGCTGCTGCTCTGTGTGAAAACCCTAAAGGCGATTTCTCCTCGACAAGTCGACATTTTCCTCTGGTTCGTTTTTACGTTTTTTTTTCTTGCTCATATAATTTCTAAGTTGAATGGTCATTTCATATTTTCCTACTTCCTACTGCTTCTATAGTTCTTTATTTATATGTATGATTGACTTAATGTGTGGTAGACTGGTAGTACCTCAATATCATTGCGGTTTTTTATGAATTTTGTTTAGGTTTTTTGGATGGTTAGGGTTATTTTAGGGTTTTCTTATTACAGGAAAATGATTGATAAAAGATCCTCATCAAAGTCAACAAGAGGCTTCACTCAAATGATGTGATTGAATAAGCTTAGAGCAGAGGGGAAGAAACTTTTTATTTCTGTTAATGATGATGGCCACATTATTCCCGGGCCTGAGTATTTCATTTTTAATAGTCTACAACTATAGAGTATAAAAGTATAGGACTATAGATATATAAAGATATGTTGTATGCAGGTAGTGACTGACAATGCATCCAATATAAGGTAGTTGGTAAAATTTTAATGGAGAGAAGACCCACATTATTTTGGACTCCTTGTGCAGCTCATTGCATTGATCCACGCTAGAAGATATAGGCAAGCTACGACAAAACAAAATGGTGATAAAAAAGGCAATGATGATTACAAATTTCATCTACAGGCACACTCGTTTACTTGATGCAGTAAGGACTACTATTAAGCCTGAAATTTAAAAACCGAAATCGCAAAAAACCGCAACACCGCACCGTTTTCGAACCGCACCGAACGGTGTGGTTGTGGTGCGGTTTTGATTGTTGAAAAATCGCATAGTGTGTGGTGCGGTTCGGTTTTGGCCTTGTCGAAACCGCATAAACCGCACCGCACCGTATGATTATAAATATTTTATTTTATATCTTATAAGTTATAATTTTTTAACAAATTAATGTATACTTTCATTTTTACTGTTCCGCATAAACATTTCTAGCTAGGTTTTTACACTTTATTTCTATCTCAAATTGCGTTGTTATAATTATATTTATCAGCTATGTGGATGTAGTCTAAAGTTCTCAAAACCTATTTTAATCTTTAACAATTATAACAAAACATAAGGAAAAAACAGAAACCGCACCAGAAAAACCGACTCCAAATCGCACCAATGCCACACCGCACCGCACGGTTTGGATGCGGTGCGGTTTTGTAAAGTCAAAAACCGACCCTCTTTGGTGCGGTTGCGGTTTGGGCTCAAACAGCACCAAACCGCACCAGTTTCAGGCCTAACTACTATAGGTGGTGATCTAGTCCGGCATTCAGTGACTAGATTTGCAACATCATTCCTTACTCTACAAAGTGTGCTTAAGCATGAGGAGAAGTTGAAATTATTCTTTGTGTCGCCTTCATGGAATATTGCTGATCTGACAAAAACTGAAGCCGGAAAACAAATTGTTGAAACAATACTTTCAACTATTTTTTGGAATGGAGTAAGAGATTGCCTAAAAGGAGGAAAATCACTAATAGCCGTTTTGCGATTAGTAGATGGAGATGAAAGGTCAGTTATGCCTGAAGTATATGTGGCAATGGAAGAAGCCAAACAAAAGATTAAAGATCATTTTGATAATAAAGAAAGATTATATAAAAAAATTATTGACATCCTTCAAATAGGTGGACAAATCAAATGGAGCAACAGTTGTAAAGGGCGGCTTTGTTTCTAAATCCAAACAAATATTTTGAATATGAGGAAAAACATCCTGATGATACTTGAAAATTTCAAGATGCTTTCAATGATGTTATTGCAAGACTAGTGTCCGATCAACAATTGCAAGACAAGATTGCAGAGCAAGGCACTAACTATAAAGCATCTCGAAATAGTTTTGGAAAGTTTATGGCTATTAGGCAACGAACCACCTTAAATCCAAGTAAGTATTGATTACGTTTTTATTTTTTCTTAAACTGCTTATATGTTATACTAATTTATTTTTGTCTTAAATAAATAGTGGATTGGTGGGGTGCACATGGATGACCGAATGTTGACCTTACAAGGTAGCATTGCGCATACTTGGCTTATGTCGTTCTTCTTCTAGTTGTGAGCGCAACTGGAGTACTTTTGAGTTTGTAAGTATACAAATATTTAATTTAAAATTGAACTTGTTTTATCTACTAACAAATAACAAGTTTGCAACTATCTTGATTCAGATTCACACAAAGAAAAGAAATAGATTGGAGCATCAAAGGCTTAATGATCGTGTATACATCCAATACAATCGTCGTCTACAAGCACGATTCCAAGAAAGACGTGAAAAGGGAAGAAATTACAACCTTTTAGTGCTTGATGAGCTAGATTGGAGTAGTGAGTGGATGATGAACCAATCGGAGGAAGTTTAGTTTATGATGATAATGATCTCACATGGGAAGCTGTAGAGAGAGCTATTGGGATTAGGGCTCGAAATTTACGAAGTGGAGCTCCAGCTAATCTTGAACTAATAGCTGAAGGGGATGAAGATCTAGATCATATTAGCATTGCAAATGATGATGAAGATATTGTTGATAATTATGGGCAAATGACGAGTACCTCAAACCAACTAAGTTCATGCAATGTCAATAACGATTTACTAGATGATGATTCTATTTGATCTAAAAAATTATTAATGCTAATGTGTATCAGTGTATGATGATAACATTTTGGTATCGAGTGAAATTGTTGTGATTGTCTTTATATATATTGATTCTGAAATCTGAATATATTGATTCTATTTGATTCGGAATTTACATATTTTACTAATTGATATTCCTCAATGTGTGATTGTTCATGACACTATTCCTCAATGTGTGGGTGTGGCATGATACTAATAAAAAACTGAAAAGTGATTTATATTAATAATGATTCATGTTGGTTGTCTGGTTCATTTTGGATGTATTAATGAAAAAAACATGTGTATCTGAATGTTGAATGACTTCTGGCACTGTTGGTAAATTCTCTTTCAGACTTGTAAAAAAAAAATTGGGACTATAGACAGCGGTTATTATAATAACCGCTGTCTATAGTGACTGTCAGGGGACTATAGACAGCGGTTATTATAATAACCGCTGTCTATAGTGACTGTCAGGGGACTATAGACAGCGGTTATTATAATAACCGCTGTCTATAGTGACTGTCAGGGGACTATAGACAGCGGTTATTATAATAACCGCTGTCTATAGTGACTGTCAGGGGACTATAGGCAGCGGTTATTATAATAACCGCTGTCTTTAGTCCTGTAGACAGCGGTTATTATAATAACCGCTGTCTTTAGTCCTGTAGACAGCAGTTATATAATAACCGCTGTCTTTAGTCCTGTAGACAGCGGTTATTATAATAACCGTTGTCTTTAGTCCTGTAGACAACGGTTATTATAATAACCGATGTCTATAGTCTCTGGCAGTCACTATAGACAGCAGTTATTATAATAACCGATGTCTATAGTCTTCATTTGTTTTTTTTTTAAATTAATTGTCGCATTGCATTTGCTCGCCTTATTGTCGCCTAGGCGTCCGCCTTGTCGCCTAAGCGTCAAGGCGCACGACGCTCGCCTTGGTACGCCTTGACGCCATGAAAAGAATGCCTATAATACCCTAACTACGACTTAACTTATACGACTCAATACGACTCGACTCGGACTCAACTCATTATATTAATAGCTCGTTACAATAATAATAATAATAATAATAATAGATCCATAACATCTCATACGCCCTTGAAATCGAGTTTGCCCTCAAGCTTGAACTCTACGTGGTGACCGAATCATATGGCTCCTTGATTTCACGTCGGAACAATGTCTGATAGCACGTAGAGGCGGCGGGGGAGTCAGCGAGTAGCGGCAGCGCCGTTGGAAAAACGGGCGGCGGAAGGAATGTCTTCGGCGGGGTCGGTGGGGCGGTGTTCAGTATCAGCAGCAAGGAGGCCGAAGGAGCGGCGGTCGGCCGAAGGAACAGATCTGGTGGAGAGGTGGTCGGAGGTACCGACAGAGCAGAGGCCGGTAAAATAGGTGGTGAAGTGATGACCGCATGGACTTGCGGCGGAGGAGGAATGGCATGGATGGCGGAAAGCGGCGGGACTTCGGCGGTCGATGATGGGAGCGACGATTGTTCTAATGGACTTGATGACGGCTCGGGCGGTGGTGGATTTTTAATCTTGTAAAGGAGTGCGTTGGCATCCTGAAGGCGGGCGTCCGTGGAGGTCATGAATTCCCGCAACATCGAGTAGATCGATCTGATGGCGGACGCAACCGCGACACGTAATTTCACATTCATTTAAATTGATTAATTAAATCAATTATTGAATTGGCTAAAACAACTAAATCAATTAATTAAATCAATTAATTAATTGATTTAGGTCAGCTATGTTGATGAGCTCGAGGAAGGTAAGGGGTAAGCCTGTAGGAACAGGGCTCGATGATCAGGATTCAGGACCAGAGAGCGAACTCCTTGGCTCGAGAAAAGGGCTCGACTGGAGGCTGGGAACAGTCAACGTGCAGGCGATGGTGCTGGGGTTCATGCGGATGCTGCTGCGGTTGGGAACGAAACAACTGGAGTCATTCGACTCAGTGGTCGGTGGCCACGAGAAGAGAAGCTGGTGGGAAGACGCGCCCTTGCGGTGGTTGGAGGCGTGCGGTTCGCCGCTAAAGATGCGGCTCGCAGTGGCTTATGCAGAGACGGCGAGCAGTGGGGACTTTAGCGTCGTTCACCGGTGATCGGAGGCGGGAAAAGAATCTACGCATCAGGGCGTCGTCGCGAGAAGGGAAGAAGAACAGGTTTAGAAAAAGGCGCGGACGGCTGCGATCGTAACGAAGAAGTCTGGAGCCACTGCGAAGGAACTGGAGTCGATATTGGAAAGGTAGATCGAGTGGAGCTTGTGTGATATGAGTGGACGGGGAGAATCGAGACGATGGCTGCTTGAAGTGGCCGTGAGGGAAGTGGCGTGGCTAGAACTTGGATGGGTGAGTCGCAGCGGAGGAGATGTTGATTAATTAAATCAATTATTTAATTGGCTAAAACAACTAAATCAATTAATTAAATCAATTAATTAATTGATTTAGGTCAGCTATGTTGATGAGCTCGAGGAAGGCAAGGGGTAAGCCTGTAGGAACAGGGCTCGATGATCAGGATTCAGGACCAGAAAGCGGAACTCCTTGGCTCGAGAAAAGGGCTCGACTGGAGGCTGGGAACAGTCAACGTGCAGGCGATGGTGTTGGGGTTCGTGTGGATGTTGCTGCGGTTGGGAACGAAACAACTGGAGTCATTCGACTCAGTGGTCGGTGGCCACGAGAAGAGAAGCTGGTGGGAAGACGTGCCCTTGCGGTGGTTGGAGGTGTGCGGTTCGCCGCTACAGATGTGGCTCGCAGTGGCTTATGCAGAAACGGCGAGCAGTGGGGACTTCAGCGTCGTTCACCGGTGGTCGGAGGCGGGAAAAGAATCTATGCATCAGGGCGTCGTCGCGAGAAGGGAAGAAGAATGGGTTTGGAAAAAGGCGCGGACGGCTGCGATCGTAACGAAGAAGTCTGGAGCCACTGCGAAGGAACTGGAGTCGATATTGGAAAGGTAGATCGAGTGGAGCTTGTGTGATATGAGTGGACGGGGAGAATCGAGACGATGGCTGCTTGAAGTGTCCGTGAGTGAAGTGGCCGTGAGTCGCAGCGGAGGAGATGTTGGCGTGCGTCGGCGGAAGAGGACCGAAAGCTCTGATACCAAGGTGTTATGGGCCTACTCGAAGGTTATTGGAGGAGTGGTCGGAGGTGGAGATGACGGTAGCGGAGATACTACGGAGCCTTGATCGCGACTGCCTAAGCGGGGCGTGCTCGAGAGAGAGAGAGCTTCCAAGATCTTATTCAAAGACGAGAAATAGACAATTTCATTGCTTAGCTTCCATACAAGATTCTAAGGGTCAATATATAAGACCCCCAATGACATGACCATAACTATAACGAAATGCATAAAATACTAGAAGACCTATAATACCCTAACTATGACTCGACTTATACGACTCGACTCGGACACAACTCATTATATTAATAGCTCATTACAAATAATAATAATAATAGATCCATAACGCATTGCTTCTTAACTTTCGTCGATTTCCACTCATAGCACAAAAACAGAGTTGAAGATCATTGCGTCGTTTTCTTCTCTAAGTAATTCAGAGCACAACTTATGTTATTCAAAGCACGGAAACAAGGCAACACGTATAGTAAGGAAATGTTAGTAGTTGCACGTTTAATTCAAATACATATAAGTATGACACTGAAAAAAAAAGGAAGTCGATTTGAAGCCCACGATCAGAGCAAATTGGTGTGCATGTAACATTCATTTCTACGTGAGTTTGCGCCGATTTCTATTCGACACATGAAGACTTTTTCACAGTATGAAGAATCAGAGTTTATGAAGCATTTAGTCAATTTGTATTCAACTAAAAGGTAAAGAAGACTTATGAAGAATATATCAGAGCTTACAAAAACAATGATAGTCAAATGGATCTCGACTATCATGGCGAGACAAAGAATTATAGCAATTAGAATTTCGTTTCAAGTCTGTTATATGATACAACAGATTAAGGAAAAAGATCTCTGACATGAATGTCATGCCATTTTCTGAACACACGGATATGGAAGTATCCTCTCTGTCCTTATCTGAAGAATACATTTGAATCCAAGTAATTAAAGACATCAAGAGGGACAACAAACCCTAATCGTATTTTCTACTCTCATATTCTTTGAAGATCTTCTGTCGTCCTCTTGCTTTCAAGAAATCTTTCTTGTTCTTTCCTTCTCCTTCTCTGAAGAGCAAGAAGAGAGTAGAGAAATCTAAATCCACACAAAGATGAATACTAAAAGTGATCAGAGCTTGTTGAAGATCACTTCATACTGTAAAAAAAGTTCACAGCTTACTTCAATCATCACTGTGAAGTGTTTCGTGAATCTCTCTCCCAAAAAATCAGAGTTGGTTATAAGGGTCTCCTTCAAAAGACTCAGTTTGATTATGAAAATCTCCTGTAAAAGATTAAGTGGTGGTTCTAAGAGTCTCATTATCAAAAGATTCATTGTGCTTAGGTTTATTTTTTTTGCTCTTACTTTTCTGCATCAGTTTAATATGTGATTGTGTTGTAGTTGTGATTAATCTGCTTAAATAATTTTAAAACTTTATTCACCCCCTTTAGAGTAATTTGTGTTAATATTCTCATCTAGTGGCAACAATTTGGGAAGAAAAATAGGCAAAAAAAATGTATCACCACACTTGTCAGCATGCAGCAAGGTTATAATAAATGTAGTTAACTAGTTTTTGTGTAACTAAAAATGGTAATGTAGGCTGGTAATCCAAAGCATCTAGAAAATCACGCACACATGTGAATGACCGATAAAAACAACATAAAAAAATCTTTAAAGCTAATGAAATTGTAGAGAAAAACTAAACTTTGTATATACTCGTCTCCTTCAATGATGAAATACAATGTATGAATACATATATATAGCAGGGTGAAAGAGAGAAGAGTCCCCTATCCAAGGGGTGGGACTAATATAAATTAAGAGACTAAATGGGCCACAAGCATGGGCTTTTACATGGTCTTTTCTAAAACTCCCCCGCAAGCTGGAGCGTACAAGTCGTAGGCACCCAGCTTGGGCAGGAACTGATAAAATATGGTACTCGGTAGGGCTTTGGTGAGAAGATCAACAACTTGGTCAGTGCCCGGAACATGCTTCAATTTTAGCTTCTTCACTTGAACTTTCTCCCTAATGAAGTGGCAGTCCACTTCAATGTCTTTAGTTCTTTCATGAAAGGCTGGATTCTTAGATATGTGTATAGCAGCTTGACTGTCACATAGTAAGGTAGCTGGTGAGGGAAGTTTTACTCCTAGATCATCGAGGAGACTTTTAAGCCATGTAAGCTTAGAGACAACTGATGTCATCATGGGTATTCAGCTTCAGTTGATGATCGAGCAACCACAGCTTGTTTCTTACTGCGCCAGATCAGAAGGTTACCTCCAAAGTAGGTAAGAAAATCATTGGTAGACCGCCGATCGTCCAGGGAACCAGCATAATCTGCATCAGAATACGCAATCAATGTTGGAGTAGAAGGAGAGGTTTTGTATACGAGTCCTGGACCAGGGGCTATTTTTAGATATCTTAGGATGCGTTCGACGGCCTGTATATGAGATATCCGAGGAGAATGCATAAACCGACTGACCAACCCAACTGCAAAGGATATGTCTGGTCTCGTGACCGTTAGGTAAATAAGTTTGTCAACGAGTCATCGATAGTATTCTGGATTTGGAAGGACAAGATTTGTATCATAAGCATGTGCACACAACTTGTGATTGACATCCATTGAGGTGTTAATCGGCTTGCATCCAGAATAGCCAGCATCTTGAAGAAGGTCGAGACAGTACTTCCGTTGGGAGAGGACAAGTCCGTCAGGACGTCTTGCGATCTCCAAAACAAGGAAGTATCGGAGATTTCTCATATCTTTTGTTTGAAAAATGGAACTAAGATGTTGTTTGACCGCTTGTATTCCCTTGGAATCATCTCCTGTGATTAGGATGTCATCGACATAAACCAAAAGAAGAACCGTTTACGTAGTTCGATGTCGAGTGAACAGGGAGAAGTCTGTCGAGCTCCGAGTAAAGCCAACCTCCCGAACAGCCTTACTGAACTTATCAAACCATGCCCGAGGGGATTGTTTGAGACCATAAATGGACTCTTAAGGTAACAAACTCGGGACTCCCCCGTGGTCTCAAACCCGAGCGGTTGTTGTATGTAGATTGTTTCTTGTAGGTCACCATTTAGAAACGCATTCTTGATATCCAGCTGGTGTAAGGGTCATTGACGATGCACAACCACAGAGAGGACACGAACTGTGTTGAGCTTGGTCACTGGAGAGAACGTTTCCTCATAATTGAGACTTTGTTGTTGAGTAAAGCCACGAGCAACCAGTCGAGCCTTAAGACGGTCAATTGTCCCATCAGGAGCATGTTTGATGACAAAGACCCATTTGCAACCAACAGTAGTGTGGCCTGGAGGGAGAGGAACCAGATCCCATGTCTGGTTAGCCCAGAGGGCTGTCATTTCTTCGTCCATGGTTGCCCGTCAGCCCGAATGTTGGAGAGCCTACTGCACAGAGTTAGGGACAGAAATAGAGGATAAAGAAGTAGCAAAGGTGTGAAGCGGTGGGGACAAGCGATGTAAAAATACATAGTTCGTCATGGGATGAGCGGTGGAGGCCGGTGTCGGGTTAGCAGGTTGCAGAGTGTCAGAGGTCGAAGTCGACTGCATTGGGATGGCGGAGCGAGGAGGGTGACGAGTGTAAACACGGAGAAGAGGAGGCTTGTTGGGAACGAAAGACGGGTCAGGGAGGAGAGGTGGTGGAGAGGTAACTGGGATGACAGGTCTTGGTAAGGATTGTGGTGGAAGATGGGGGTTTGGGTTGGAGAAGAACGGTTGATCTTCCTAGAAGATAACATCAGCGGAAACCATCACCTTGCGGGTAGTAGGAGAGTAGCAGACATACCCTTTCTGAGTACGGAAGTAACCGACGAACATGTGTTTGGCTGCCCGGGGCTCCAACTTGTCCGTGGACGGACCAAGTAAGTGAACGTAGCAGGTACAACCAAATATGCGAGGGGTGAGAGAGAATGGCGGAGTAGAGGGGATGAGGAGACTAAACGGAGTAGCATTTTAGAGAACGGAGGATGGGAGACGGTTAATGAGATAGCATGCCGTCGAAAGCGCAAAGTTCCAATAAGCCTTGGGAACCTGCATTTGAATCATGAGGGAGCGAGCAACATCAAGAAGATGTCTATTTTTACGTTCAGCAATGTCGTTTTGTTGGGGGATATAAGCACACGATGTCTGATGAATAATTCCAAATTCAGAACAGATGTTAGCAAATTCATGGCTAGTGTATTCACGAGCATTATCCGTCCGGAGAGTTTTTATTGGTTCGGAAAACTGTGTGCGAGTCTCAAGAACGAACGCCCGAAACACACGGGAAAGCTCTGAGCAATCACGAAGTAAGTACGGTCATGTCGTTCGAGAATAATCATCAATAAAAGTGATAAAACAACGATAATCAGACACACTAATAATTTTGTATGGGCCCCAAACATCAGAAAGAACTAAAACAAAAGGAGCAGAGCTCCGAGTACAATGAGGAGGAAAAGAAGAACGGTGTTGTTTGCCCAAAATACATGAATCACAATTAAAAACTGAAAGAGAAATCTTTGGAAGAACCTTCAGGAGGACAAGAAGAGGAGCATGTCCAAGACGCTGATGCCAATCAACGGAGGAGACTGAGGAGAGGATGGTAGAAGAAACATCAAGAAGGTAGAGCTCATTTTGCAGTCGTCCTTTACCAATGATACTCTGCATCTGTCGATCCTGCATCAGAAAAGAAGAAGAGGTGAATGTGACAGCAATTCAAATCGGTAGTGAGGCGACTGACAAAGAGTAAATTAAACGGGGAGCCCAGGACATGAAGAGCCGAGCAGAAAGAGAGGAATTGAGGAGGATATCAGCAGAGCCAGAGACAGGAACAGTGTCTCCATTAGCCATTGTGATACACTTAGGATGTGGAGAATCCAAGTATTGATGTGGCTTTAACGAGGTGATATGGTGAGTAGCACCTGAATCCATTATCCAGCACGAACTAATGAAGAGACAAGCGATACCTTCATTGGAGATGGAGGCAGCGGAGGCAGGCGGGCGGCTGAGCATGCCGTGGAGTTGCTGGAGCTGGAGGCGGACTTCTTCAAGATCAGCACGAGTGGCAGAAGGATTGTCGGGAGCAACAGAAGCAGCCGGACGAGGAGGAAGACCATGTTTGCGGTAGCAGGTCACCTGTCCATCCCTACCGCAGAAGAAATACTTAGGACGTGATCGGCCACCGCGACCCCTTCCCCGAGAGCTGGAACGTCCTCCACGAGCAGAAGGAGGGAGATGTAGTAATGACGCAGAAGACTGCTGAAGGATGGCCGGTGAGGGAGGTTCAGTAATATCAGGAGGCGGTGATACCTTTAGCAGCATGGAGCACACATCAGAGAGTGAGGGAATAGCAACTGAAGAGAGGACCTAAGCCTGAATGCTCTGAAGATGGGGCGGGACACGAGCCATCATCATGGCAATACAGACTGCTTCCTTCTGAGCACGTTGGGCAGCGAGATCCGTAGTAGAGGGCTGATGTCGGATTCAGGCTTCAGCCAGAGTCTTAGCCTGAGCAACAAAGGAGGTCAAGTCGGCAGCACCACCAGTGTCAAGCGTCTGAAGATCTGTGATAATGTCATATAGCTGTTGAAGACTGTCCTTGCCGGGGTATAGGGAATGGAGTTCATCACACATCGCCTTGGCCGTCTCGTGATACATGGCCATGCGGTAAGGTTCGCCATCAAGGGAGCTGAGAAGCCAAGTCTGAACACGGCCATCGTCACATAGCCAGTCATTCGTAGGTGCAGAAGGAGGATCCTTAGTGAGATGATGTAGAAGTCCCTTAGATTGAAGTACCCTTCTGATAAAATGCACTCATTCAACAAAGTTTTTCTTCCCAGTAAGGGAGATGCTAGTGATTCTCAACTCATCACGCACCTCAGGAGCAGGAATTAAGCGGACTGTACGAGAAGACGCGGGCTGCCCTGAAGAGTCAATCGAGGACCCCATGGATACACAATGGCTAGAGCGGCCACTAGACAAGGGGCAATGTCGCAGCGGCAAAGCGAAGACCGCGCGAGCAAGGAGTGACCGCGGCGAGAAAGAGTCACCAAGGCCGCGCGAGCACGGGGAGACCGCGACGAGACCACGCGAGCAAGGGGAGGCAAGGGTTCGCCAAGACCGCGCGAGCAGGAGCAACGACTAGAAGACCGTGCGAGCAGGAGGAGCACGTGGTGAGAAGACCGGTAGGGAGACCATGCGAGCAGGAGGACCACGTGGCGAGAAGACCGCTCGAGCAGGACCCCAGCGAGCAGCAAGACGAGACCGCAAGGCGAGACCAGTGAGACCGCGCGAGAAGGACCGCGCGAGCAGCAAGGCGAGACCGCGCGAGCAGCAAGGCGAGACCACGCGAGCAGCAAGGCGAGACCACGCGAGCAGCAAGGCGAGACCACGCGAGCAGCAAGGCGAGACCGCGCGAGCAGCAAGGCGAGACCACGCGAGCAGCAAGGCGAGACCGCGCGAGCATGAGGAGCACGCGGCGAGGCGAGACCGCGCGAGCAGGACCGGTAGAGAGAAGACCGATAGGGAAACCGCTCGAGCAGGACCAGTCGAGAGTGGGGCCCACCTGTCAGAAAGGAGAAGGCTATAAGAGAGCCAAGAAGATGGAGGAGAAGTGAAAGTCACGGGAGAGAATCGCGTAAGCGGTCACAAAAAAAAAGAGATCGCAGAAGGGAGCTGTGGTTAGAGGGGTAGGCGAGACCGCAGGCCACATGTCGCGAGAAGGAGACCGCAGATTCGGAACCTATCTCTGATACCATGTAGAGAAAAACTGAACTTTGTATATACTCCTTCAATGATGAAATACAATGTATGAAAACATATATATAGGAGGGAGAAAAAGAGAAGAGCCTCCTATACAAGGTGTGGGACTAATATAAATTAAGAGACTAAATGGGCCACAATCATGGGCCTTTACATGGTCTTTTCTAACAGAAATGAATTGAAATATTGGAAAACATAGAAGATTTGAAGAAGATATACCTTCCCATAAGTCCATATGCATTAGCAATGTGCTGGCAAGTATCAATGGAATCTTCATGTTGTGGCCCAAAAGAGGCTTCAATAATGCCCTTTGCCAGCAGAAGCATTTGTATGGCTAACTGAATCTTGTCCATCTCCAAATAGGCCTGCCCCAAATGTTTATAAGCAAATCCCAAGCCAAAATGCTTTGGCCCAAAGCTACTCTTGAGCTTTGTTATTGCGCTCTCCAAAGACGGTACAGCATGCTGTACTCTACCTGTGAAGAGAAGCAACCAACCCATCCTCGCGAAAACACTTCCCAACAGGTGCTGCTCTTGTGGAATTGTTTCAAGCAACGCAAGTGTTCTCTTCATAAGAGATATAGCAGTCTCAAACTCATTCATCAGTTCATACAACATAGAAATCTCCAAAAATGTCTCAGCAACTTTTTCAGATGAAATCAATTCCAGCTTGTTCAGAATATCACAAGACATATCTAAACATCCTTTTGAGTCTCCAAACCTCTCTTGAAAGAACAAAACTTTGGCCATTGATACAAAAGCTACAACTCGGGCCTCACTTTCCTTTCCTGTCCTTTGAATTACGGCCTTGAGATTACTCATTGCCTCACCGAATCTACCAAGGTTAATCTGTATGTTAGCTGCTTCGATCTCTATGTTGAGAAGCTCACATTCCATATTTAAACTCTGTAATATTGCTCGACAGAACTCATTTTGCGTCAAAGCTTCTTCATTTTCCCCAAGCCCAACATGAATAGCCCCAAGAAGCTGCCTAATCTGAACCATTTCTTCACAATTCTCGCTTAGTTTTGCCTCAAAGATCTCTAATGCCTTCAAACACAGAGGCAATGCCTCGCCAAACTCCAATACTCCAGCATAGGCCTCAGCCACGTCCTTACAGGCCAAACCCAATTCCATGCTATCAGGCTCTAGAATCTGCATCCGTATCTGCAAGGACCTTCGGAGATTAAGCAAAGCCTCCCACCTCTGACCCATAAGATTCTTTGTGCTTGCAAACTCAAGCTGAATAGAAATTCTCTCTGAATCAAACTCTTTACCATTAAATCCCTCCTCTTCTAAGCTACCAAGAATTTGATATGCAGTTTCCAAGGACTCCAAGCTCTCATTGAATCTCTTAATCCTACAGCTTATTGAACCAACAAGGCGCAAAGCTTTCACCAACGGAAGTGATCCTTTCCCATCATTTCTTCCTAGTATCTCCAAAGCCCTTACAGCGAAGCCAAGGGCCTTCTCCAAATCTTTGGAGGCTTTCGAGTGCAAAATATCTCCCACCTTCAGACACGCTAAGCCCAATCTCTCATCGTCTTCGCTAAGAGAGGCCTCCAATGCTTTGAAAGCAGTCAAAAGCTCCTCAGTATTGTTGGCTGAGTCGAGGGCCTCTTCAAGGTCGGAGTGTAGGCTCAACGGTGATAATGTCTGCGAGGGAGCCTGGGTAGCTCGGTGAAAATGGTATGGTTGGTGATGGATGAGTTTGGAATTTATATATGCAAGCAAATTAAATGTTGCATGTGGAAAAGATTTGGGGTGAAAGATTCGGGCGGCTTGGTAAGATTTGAGTGGGGTGATGATATTTTTGGAAAAGGATTTAGAACAACATAGGTTGAATAAGACAGATGGAGTGATGGCTATTCTCATGGAGGTATTTGTTCTGATAATACTACTGTTGTCAGGAAAAAATTATTTAAAACTACTGCTGATAAAATGTTTTAAGATATATTGATGAGCATCTTCGAAGGTTGTCTAGCAAAACCTGTAGAAAAATTACTAAGTTAAGTGTCATACGCATGCTAACTAATTGCCGAAAGAGTTATGAAATTATAACGAGTCATTATGACCAGAAGAATGAAATGCTTCTGCAGCCCGCAGACAAGGTATTAGTGATGCGATAAAAAAATAATAGAAATAAATAATAATATACATGTATTTAAATCAAAATCACAAATATTAACAAATGAAAGTTAAAAATAATCATGGAAAGAAATTAACTGAAAAATCGCAAGTATACAAAACAGAGAGTGAGATATAGGTACTATATGCTTCAATGAATATCACAAAGAAAAATAAAAGAATATCATAGAAACTAAAATCTACATAAATAAAACAATTAGATAATATGAATCCACCAAACAAAATAATAATATTTCATAAATCAGCTAAATGTAGAAGGCAGTCTAGTGCTAAGATGGATGTTTGGTAAAAAAATAAATAAAAGGATTTGGTGTATAACAAATATATTAGCATTCTTGGATTAGCAGCTATTGAGAGCATATTATACAAAATAGATTATTGCGGTTTTGTTTAAAGATTCACTTGGGTTGATAGAACGTCAAAGAAGTAGGGAAGAAAAAAGTGCATCAAAAAACTTGCATGGAATGTAGACGATACTTGTATATTCGGCTGTGAATATGCTAATAATAATAATTCATAAGTCAGCTAAATGTAGAAGGCATTCTAGTGCTAAGAATTAAGATGAATATTAGGTTAAAAAAAGGATTTGGTGTAGAATAAATATATTAGCGTTTTTGGATTAGCAACTATAGCACCTATTGAGAACATATTATACAAAATAGATTATTTGTTGTTTTGGCTAAAGATTCACTTGCGATGATAGAAAGTCAAAGGAGTGGGAATGTAAAAAGTACATCCAAAAGTTTGCATACAATGTAGTCACTACTTGTATATTCAGTTAAGAATGCAACAGCGAGTTCGTCGGTAATTCTCACTGCAACATCTAGTCTGTGAAATTATCATATTTTGTAAAAAAAAAACCTGAGAGATTACTTTAAATTTACTATGAGTATGAAGTATTCCAAGCAACTGTAATCTCTCTTTAATCAATACATCAATTACACACACACACACACCATTCTTCTACACATTGTCCAAATATATGACCTATCACCCACACCTGATAGCCTAGCTTTTTCCCAAAATAGCCACAACATCAAGCCTTACCCTCTACCTTCCTCATTGCCTCCCCTACTTCCACCTCCAACCAAATCTCATACCACATGATCACCCACTATAAAGACCGCATTTCCCCAATATTGTACCCCCAGGCTAGCTATCCATTTGACCCGCATCCACAGCCCCACAGTTTTTTTCTTTATAGAACTGAAGCTACACATGCTATATTGCACTTTATCACACTAACACTTGAGCATGTACCTTCAACTAGGTCACTACACACTTTTTTTCCCAAATCAAACCATCACACCACTTCTTCATTCTACAACACAACCCCCGAGACCTCTAACACACCAATCCACCCATCACACCAAGCCACCCATCACACCAACGAACCCCTCACTGACATCACGATATCCAATGCAATCAACTTCCCAATCCAACCCGTACACCACCTTCCTTCCTCAAACCCATTCCGCTGAACTAAATCAATGCACTATTTACTCCACTGAAATCAATCAGACAGCTTCCTACTCCAATTAACCCAATCATCCCTCTTCCTACTCACCCAACCAACCAAACATTTCCACACCCACTTCTCCTTCCATTCCACTTCATTTCATATTCATTATGCAAAAAACTCTCCCAACCAAACCAACATCCACCACTAAACACTACCATCTGCATCATCCACACCTCACGTAATTTCTATTTTTCCTTCTGCTAGAGATATCTTAATGCGACACCGCCAACGTTTCCTTCACTGTGCACTCAACCACCACATGCTCGTCTACGACAGTCCGATAATGATGGAATTTAGCAGCTTCCCCACTCACCCTTAAGGACAAGGGCGGTTTATAGGGGAAAGTATTGAAACGTGTCGTTTTCTAGTAGTGCGATATTCAAAATTGCAACTATAAGTTTAGTGCATAATGAGAAGCTTGTAATAGATTAGAGTATCAAGAAAATATTTGAGTTGCTCTTATCACTTTGAAGGATAATCTCACACTTTCTCAGTTCACCACCACTGTCCATTGTTCTCTCTGTCGGACTTCTTTTCATCGGAGACACTGTAGTTCCAAAGGATTAGGGGTACAGATCAGACAATGACCATGACTCCATGAGATCCAAAGTAGAAGTTGTACCCTTCGTCTAGTTAGGGAATTTATTTTGGATGCGATAAAAATAAATTGAGAGAGGAGACAAATGAAACCTTTCACTATGCAAATGTGCATAGTCAAACTACACATCCAGAACTGATGTTTTTCTCGTTCAATGGAGATCACAGGAGTCAATGGAATTGAGGGATGCATCGGCAACGGAGCAAGTGGAGCTGCTCATGAAATCAGGGAAGGAATAGCAGGGGAAGAGAGTTAGGGCACTTGCATCCAGAGAGGCGTAGGTAGATGTCACGGTAAGAGGTACCTGGAGGGGTATTATAAATAGAGTGGTGTTAAAAGCACACCATTAATGGCTAGTAGCACACCATTAAAACACCAAATAATCTCAAAACCCTAAACCTCCAAAAACTCCCTTTCCTTTAACCATACTCCAACCTGATGGTTGCATCCTTCTCCCTCATACGCCACTGCTCACCGCTCTCGCTGTCAACGGTCGGAGATGCCTCCACCCTGTCCCTCTCCCTAGTGTTACCGCTCATTCCCTCTCATTTGTCCTCGTCGACCGCCGGAAGGAGGAAGGCCGTAAGTTTTTCCCTATCTTCTCCCTCGTCGACCGCTGAAAAGTGTGAGCCCTGGGTTTTTGCTTTTTCTTCTCGCCGATCGAAGGAGGAAGCCGCAAACATTCCTGTTTACTCTCCCCCGTCGGCTGCTGGAAGGTGTGAGCCGTCGGGTTGATGCAAAGGTATGCTTTTGTTCAAATTTAATACTAGTTAGGCATTGTGCATGTTTGAATTTGTTAAGCAGTTTATGGGTAAATAACCAAGACAAAGAACCTTCCTATCTAGTTGGTTGTGGTACCTTCTTTGTACATCTTCATACGTAAATAAGATTTAACTATGACCTACATGTCCCCTTCCTTATAAGAAATAAAACTCAACTAGTCACCTCCATTTCCTCTACTTCAATTTCTTAAAACCAATCAAATTTCATAGTACCTGCCAACTATTATTTTAACAATAAAAAATATGTTAGTGGACTATGACAAATTCAATTCAATTTTTCAAAGAAAGTTACCTGAGCGATGAACATGGATTTGGGGGGGGGACCGTTGGATAATTGGATTGTCATATGGACTACCAACATGTTTGTTTGTTTTGGCTAACCATTAAGTTTGACTTAAATGGATCTCCAAGAATGAAGGTTTACTAACGATAATCACTCTGTTATTCAGGTGCTTATGCTGAGATTTCTAACATATTCTTGCCACTTTCTCGCCTGTCTATTTCATTGCAATTCAAGTGCATTCCGATAAATTCTTCACATTAAGCTAGGTGATATCTTTTTTTTGGCATTGAATCATAACGTGGTTGTGTAGTTCTAAGTGGTGTTGGGATTTAATCATGAGTTCCTTAGTTTGCAGTTTATGGTTTAGTTTAATGCGTCTTTTTTTTCATTTGATTCATTTTTATAGTATGGATTTAGTTGTTGTTAAATGATGAGTCCTCCAGTGAAGTAGATGTAGAAATGCACTTTGTTACGGATACAATTTTTTCTAGTAAATAGAGCTTAGTTCAGTGGGTTCATAATGTTATCAAAGGGTTGGAATTCATTATTACTATTCAAAGAGCAAATACGAAAAAATGTAATTAGCTTTTGGTGTACAAATATGATATTTTAGTTTGATGTGTTAATAATAAGTCGGTGTGCAAACAAAATTTTTTGAACTACCAACATAATTTGCTGTCAATGGCCAAAAAATGTGTGCTTTTAACATTACTATTATAAATATAGCATTCTTATATGAATACCAATATTAATTATATACAGAATTTTACTATTTACAAATTAAAACAAATGAATTATGCTACTAATTATGTTTATATCTATGCAACTAACCAACACCTTATAAGAGAAAAATATAAAGGGGGCTTGGCATTATATGCAGTGTACCAAGGAGTATGAGAAGAAAGATAAGAACCCAATAATTTCTCAATTTATTCTACCTAAATGATACACAGTCAGTACTGTAGGCTAAAATAGCTAAGGTGGATGGCCGAGCATAAAGACTCACCGGGCAGATCTGAACCCAACCTGAACGTCAATGGATCAGCGGTGGGAGGATCCGTTTAAGCAAAGAAAAAAAAGTTCATCCAGTGCATTATAGTCGAACTGCCACTAGCTCCTGCTCGCCGGAGACTCTGCCGTAGACAGCAGAAAAGGCCTCGTCATTCCGGCTCGCCTCCCTTCATCGTCTAGAGAAACACAATAATCGCGTTTCCGGATCTTCCGAAACCCTGAGCCGAAAGGAATAGCCCACCGAATTCCCTCGGCCGTCCGCTCCTTCAAAACCCTACGCGCTGCTTCGATGTATGAAAGAGATGAAGGAGGAAATGGTGCCCGATGCAGCAACCTGCAACACGATGATGCCGGAATCAGCGAGGAAAGACGATTTCGAGACGGAGATTAGCGCTGATGGAGGTGAAGCAATATGGTAAGAACGAGGCAGCTCTTTCATCCAACGGCGACGAATTTCATTACGTCATCCAACGGGCACAATCAAAGGACACCGATCATGCTCGCGCTCATCAAACTGTTTGTTCCTGCAGACACAACAACAACAACAACAACAGAACCCATATAATCCCCAATCATTGGGGGTATGGGCGGGGAAGATTGGAAACAGACCTAACCTTTGGCCCTATGCCCAAAGTGGCTTCTCTCAGAGGAGAAAGACCAAACCTTTGACAATAGATGCACAAAATGGCTGCTCACAGATTACCACTGAAATAGTGGCCCCCTATACCGTCACGTTTGCTGCGGAATCATGCCCTCAAATCAAAGCCAAAGACATCAGAGAGGGCAGACTCAAGAATCCATTTTGATTTATGTGCACATAACCATGCTTCCTTCATTCAGCATCCAGAGCATTGGTCTTGCACAATCCGCAAACACAACATCATTGAACTAAATACTGACAAGCAATACTGACAGTTTTTTTAGAAGGGTGCTGCTATAAGCACTGCAGTTTTGGCTATCCGCACTCAATTTGTAAGAGTTATTACGCGCCTTTTGGAAATATGTCTTGTATATTCATTTTTAGGAAAAATGTTCAACACGAAAGTTATAGATCTCGTCGAGATCTACAACTTTCGCGTTGAACACTTTTCCTAAAAATGCATGCACAAGACGTACACTTTTCCTAAAAATAAATGTTCAAGGCATATTTCCAAAAGGCGCGTAATAACTCGTACAAATTGAGTGCGGATAGCCAAAACTGCAGTGCTAATAGCAGCGCCCTAGAAGAATGGCGCTTCTATTAACACTTCATTTTTGTCTATTAGCACTCAAAATTTTAAAAATTTACGGTTTATTAGCACTTCACTTTTGTCTACTAGCACTCAAAATTTTAAAATTTTAGAGTTTTATTTTTAATAGCCGCATGCGCCCTTTCCCCTTAGACGCACGCCCCTACACATCTCCTCTCGCGGAAACCGCCCGAGACCCCTCCCCGCACGTCGGCGAACCGCCGGAACTCAGGCGAACACCCCCCTCCGGCTCGGTGGTGGCGACTTGCCCCCGCTCCCAGCTAGGGGGGCGAGCCCGGGCTGCCGCCCGGGGGCTCGCCCCCGCTCCCACCAAGGGGGGCGAGCCCGGGCTGCAGCCCAGGGGCTCTCCCCCGCTCCCAGCTAGGGGGGCGAGCCCGGGCTGCCGCCCGGGGGCTCGCCCCCGCTCCCACCAAGGGGGGGCGAGCCCGGGCTGCTGCCCAGGGGCTCGCCCCCGCTCCCAGCTAGGGGGGGCGAGCCCGGGCTGCCGCCCGGGGGCTCGCCCCTGCTCCCACCAAGGGGGGCGAGCCCGGGCTGCTGCCCAGGGGCTCGCCCCCGCTCCCAGCTAGGGGGGCGAGCCCGGGCTGCCGCCCGGGGGCTCGCCCCCGCTCCCACCAAGGGGGGCGAGCCCGGGCTGCTGCCCAGGGGCTCGCCCCCGCTCCCAGCTAGGGGGGCGAGCCCGGGCTGCCGCCCGGGGGCTCGCCCCCGCTCCCACCAAGGGGGGCGAGCCCGGGCTGCTGCCCAGGGGCTCGCCCCCGCTCCCAGCTAGGGGGCGAGCCCGGGCTGCCGCCCGGGGGCTCGCCCCCGCTCCCACCAAGGGGGGGCGAGCCCGGGCTGCTGCCCAGGGACTCGCCCCCGCTCCCAGCAAGGGGGCGAGACCGGGCCGTCGCCCGGTGATCTCGCCCCGCCCCCAACATTAAGGGGCGAGAGGAGGAGGGGCGAGCCCCCCTCTCGCCCCCCGCGTCCAAGGAAGGGGCGAGCTTCTCTCGCCCCCACGCCCAGTAGGGGACGAGCCCAGGAGGGCATTCGGTCTGCGTTTAGCACCGTGGAACGGCGGGATTTGGCTATTCGCAAGCCAAGTCCGGGGTATTTTGGTAATTCCACAGACCGGTTTTTGGTTATTCGCAGCCCAACTTCAGAAATCCTATAAATAGGACCAAGGGGGCACCATTTGAGAGGATCTCATTCTAGGCTAGCTCTCTCCCCCTCTCTCTCCCCCCACTTTCTCTCTCTAGTGGGTGAGGAGAGCCTCAAGCGGTGCCCAAGCTTAGTAGTGGCTTGGGAGGGGAAGTTCCTAAGGGGCTTCCGGGTATGTGGCGGGACCTCCCCACTAAGCCCTTGGTCCAGTTCCTAGTTCAAACACCTTCAACCTAGAGCTCTCCCTTGGGAGGAGTAAGGATTGGTCGCCCCTCGGCTAGCTGAGGGCCCCGAACTCCACAGAGACTAAGTCTTGTTCGCAAGTCTCGGTTTCAACACATGGTGCGGTGAGCGTGGAGTGTGACCGATTCAAGAAATCCTCAAGATGAGTTCCATGAACGGAGGTGGAAGATCAGACCCAAGTCACTCCCAGCCCCCGGTGGCTGGGATGACGTTGGAGATGTTCGAAAATTTCAAGCAAGAGGTCTTACAGACCGTCCAGGTTGCTTTCGCCATGATAGTCAGAGGCAGAAGAGATGGTCCGGAGATCCCGCCCCAACAGGTGGACGAGGGAACTCTCGGCCAGCAGTCCAGGAAGGAAGTACCGGTGGGGGGGGAGTGGGGAGGTGTCATACCCCCACTCGCCCATCCCCATGGGGGCGAGCTCAGGAGGGAGGCGCCCTCCCAGCTCGCCCCACCCCTGCAAGGGGGCGAGCTCAGGAGGGAGGCGCCCTCCCAGCTCGCCCCACCCCTGCAAGGGGGCGAGCTCAGGAGGGGGACGCCCTCCCAGCTCGCCCCGCCCATGTTCCAAGGGGGCGAGCTCAGGAGGGGGCCGCCCTCCCAGCTCGCCCCGCCCCTGTTCCAAGGGGGCGAGCTCAGGAGGGAGGCGCCCTCCCAGCTCGCCCCACCCCTGCAAGGGGGCGAGCTCAGGAGGGAGGCGCCCTCCCAGCTCGCCCCACCCCTGCAAGGGGGCGAGCTCAGGAGGGAGGCGCCCTCCCAGCTCGCCCCACCCCTGCAAGGGGGCGAGCTCAGGAGGAGGCGCCCCTCCCAGCTCGCCCCACCCCTGCAAGGGGGCGAGCTCAGGAGGGAGGCGCCCTCCCAGCTCGCCCCACCCCTGCAAGGGGGCGAGCTTAGGAGGGAGGCGCCCTCCCGGCTCGCCCCACCCCTGCAAGGGGGCGAGCTCAGGAGGGGGACGCCCTCCCAGCTCGCCCCGCCCATGTTCCAAGGGGGCGCGAGCTCAGGAGGGGGCCGCCCTCCCAGCTCGCCCCGCCTCTGTTCCAAGGGGGCGAGCTAAGGAGGGAGGCGCCCCCCCCCCCCCCCCCCCCCCCCCAGCTCGCCCCGGGCCTTCTAGCCCCGTCCCGAAAGGGGGCGAGCGGGGAGGCATCCGGCCCCCACTCGCCCCACCCCAAAAGAAATCGAGTGAAGGGTGGTGGGCGAGACCACCCCTGTAGGCGGCCATCCAATAGCCCGGCGGGCGCAGCTGCCAACAAGCCGACTCCACGAGGGGGGAAAGGAAGAACCATAAAAGGAAAAGATCCAGCTGCCCGAGGTGGAGGCAGGGACCAAGGACACCCCCTCCACCGCCTCCGCAAGCTATGGCGATGGGCGTGGGAAGGAGGAGAGCCAGGAAAGCGGGAAGAAGAGGAAGAGGAGGGGGTAGGGTGGAGTTATCCTACTGTGATTTCCACCAGGAGGAAGGTCACGCGACATCCACCTGCCCCGAGTTTTTGGAAATAAGGGAGGTAATGGCTCCGATACAACAACGACACTGGCCGAAGGGGGTCGAGGAGGACGGACTCTAGGATGTTGGAGGCAAAGAAAGGATTTCCCAGCTAAGTGGTGGCGACCAAAAACGCTTGTACCAGTAACTCCACGTAATGCAATGGTTTGTTTTCTTACTTAGGTTATTTTTCTCGCATGCAATATTATGACTAACAAGGTGTGATATATGTTGGTGCTGGAATGCCCCAGATCGATTCCGCTCCCGGGCTCTCATCTAGATGGGGGGTTCAGGTTGATCTCTGGAGAGGCTGGCAAGGTGTGATATATGTTGGTGCTGGAATGCCCCAGATCGATTCCGCTCCCGGGCTCTCATCTAGACGGGGGGTTCAGGTTGATCTCTGGAGAGGCTGGCAAGGTGTGATATATGTTGGTGCTGGAATGCCCCAGATCGATTCCGCTCCCGGGCTCTCATCTAGACGGGGGGTTCAGGTTGATCTCTGGAGAGGCTAGCAAGGTGTGACATATGTTGGAGCTGGAATGCCCCAGATCGATTCCGCTCCCGGGCTCTCATCTAGACGGGGGGTTCAGGTTGATCTCTGGAGAGGCTGGCAAGGTGTGATATATGTTGGTGCTGGAATGCCCCATATCGATTCCGCTCCCGGGCTCTCATCTAGACGGGGGGTTCAGGTTGATCTCTGGAGAGGCTGGCAAGGTGTGATATATGTTGGTGCTGGAATGCCCCAGATCGATTCCGCTCCCGGGCTCTCATCTAGACGGGGGGTTCAGGTTGATCTCTGGAGAGGCTGGCAAGGTGTGATATATGTTGGTGCTGGAATGCCCCAGATCGATTCCGCTCCCGGGCTCTCATCTAGACGGGGGTTCTGGTTGATCTCTGGAGAGGCTGGCAAGGTGTGATATATGTTGGAGCTGGAATGCCCCAGATCGATTCCGCTCCCGGGCTCTCATCTAGACGGGGGGTTCAGGTTGATCTCTGGAGAGGCTGGCAAGGTGTGATATATGTTGGTGCTGGAATGCCCCAGATCGATTCCGCTCCCGGGCTCTCATCTAGACGGGGGGTTCAGGTTGATCTCTGGAGAGGCTGGCAAGGTGTGATATATGTTGGTGCTGGAATGCCCCAGATCGATTCCGCTCCCGGGCTCTCATCTAGACGGGGGGGGGGGGGGGGGGTTCAGGTTGATCTCTGGAGAGGCTGGCAAGGTGTGATATATGTTGGTGCTGGAATGCCCCAGATCGATTCCGCTCCCGGGCTCTCATCTAGACGGGGGGTTCTGGTTGATCTCTGGAGAGGCTGGCAGGGTGATTCATGTTGGCTAAGGCCCCGAGCAGACCCGCTAACCAGGCTCTCATCTAGCTGGCAGGTCCGAAGGCTCACTCGGTGGCAGATTCTAAGTTTTCCAAGGTTGGCTCCGAGCAGACCCGCTGACCAGGCTCTCATCTAGCTGGCAGGTCCGAAGGCTCACTCGGTGGCAGGTTCTAAGTTTTCCAAGGTTGGCTCCGAGCAGACCCGCTGACCAGGCTCTCATCTAGCTGGCAGGTCCGAAGGCTCACTCGGTGGCAGGTTCTAAGTTTTCCAAGGTTGGCTCCGAGCAGACCCGCTGACCAGGCTCCCACTAAGCTGGCAAGTCCGAGGATCGCTCGGTGGCAGGAAAGTCCCAAGTACTTAGTCCCGATGCTGACCTGCTGACCAGGCTCCCACCTAGCTGGCAGGGTCAGGAACCGCCCAGTGGCCGAAAATTCTCTTATGTTTTTCCCCGAGGTGGTCTCGCTAGCCGGGCTCTCACTAGCCGGCAGAGTTGGAAGACCTCTCAGGGAGGCTATGTATTTTTCCCCGAGGTGGTTCCGTTAGCCGGGCTCTCACTAGCCGGCAGAGTTGGAAGACCTCTCGGGGAGGCTATGTATTTTTCCCCGAGGTGATTCCGCTAGCCAGGCTCTCACTAGCCGGCAGGGTTGGAAGACCTCTCAGGAGGCTATGTATTTTTCCCCGAGGTGATTCCGCTAGCCGGGCTCTCACTAGCCGGCAGAGTTGGAAGACCTCTCGGGGAGGCTATGTATTTTTCCCCGAGGTGGTTCCGCTAGCCAGGCTCTCACTAGCCGGCAGGGTTGGAAGACCTCTCGAGGAGGCTATGTATTTTTCCCCGAGGTGATTCCGCTAGCCGGGCTCTCACTAGCCGGCAGAGTTGGAAGACCTCTCGGGGAGGCTATGTATTTTTCCCCAAGGTGGTTCCGCTAGCCAGGCTCTCACTAGCCGGCAGAGTTGGAAGACCTCTCGGGGAGGCTATGTATTTTTCCCCCGGGGTGGTCTCGCTAGCCGGGCTCTCACTAGCCGGCAGAGTTGGAAGACCTCTCGGGGAGGCTATGTATTTTTCCCCGAGGTGGTTCCGCTAGCCAGGCTCTCACTAGCCGGCAGGGTTGGAAGACCTCTCGGGGAGGCTATGTATTTTTCCCCGAGGTGATTCCGCTAGCCGGGCTCTCACTAGCCGGCAGAGTTGGAAGACCTCTCGGAGAGGCTATGTATTTTTCCCCGAGGTGATTCCGCTAGCCGGGCTCTCACTAGCCGGCAGAGTTGGAAGACCTCTCAGGGAGGCTATGTATTTTTCCCCGAGGTGATTCCGCTAGCCGGGCTCTCACTAGCCGGCAGAGTTGGAAGACCTCTCGGGGAGGCTATGTATTTTTCCCCTACGTGGTCCCGCTAGTCGGGCTTTCACTAGCCGGCAGGGATGGAGGACCTCTCGAGGAGGCTTTATGTTCTCCCAAAGTAGCTCCGTTAGCCGGATTCCCAGCGACGCTCGTCGAATATGCAGGGTTGGACATTTCTTTCCGAGCGTGAGCCACGCTCAAAAAGAGCGGGGATTGTGTACAACCCTGATATTCGCCGAGTATACTCCCTAAGGCTCATTGGAGCATCATGGTAGCATCGACCCAAGCAGGAAGGGAGGTAGAGGCAAGGGGGACGAGCGGTGAGGGAGGAAGCCTCCCGCTTGCCCGGCCTACATAGGGGAGCGAGAGGTGGAGGGACAAGACCCCACCCCCAAGGGGGGGGGGGAGCCCGGGCTGCTGCCCAGGGGCTCGCCCCCGCTCCCAGCTAGGGGAGCGAGCCCGGGCTGCCGCCCGGGGGCTCGCCCCCGCTCCCACCAAGGGGGGCGAGCCCGGGCTGCTGCCCAGGGGCTCGCCCCCGCTCCCAGCTAGGGGGCGAGCCCGGGCTGCCGCCCGGGGGCTCGCCCCCGCTCCCACCAAGGGGGGGCGAGCCCGGGCTGCTGCCCAGGGGCTCGCCCCCGCTCCCAGCTAGGGGGGCGAGCCCGGGCTGCCGCCCGGGGGCTCGCCCCCGCTCCCACCAAGGGGGGCGAGCCTGGGATGCTGCCCAGGGGCTCGCCCCCGCTCCCAGCTAGGGGGGCGAGCCCGGGCTGCCGCCCGGGGGCTCGCCCCCGCTCCCACCAAGGGGGGCGAGCCCGGGCTGCTGCCCAGGGGCGAGCCCCCGCTCCCAGCTAGGGGGGCGAGCCCGGGCTGCCGCCCGGGGGCTCGCCCCCGCTCCCACCAAGGGGGGGGGCGAGCCCGGGCTGCTGCCCAGGGGCGAGCCCCCGCTCCCAGCAAGGGGGCGAGACCGGGCCGTCGCCCGGTGATCTCACCCCCGCCCCCCAACATTAAGGGGCGAGAGGAGGAGGGGCGAGCCCCCCTCTCTCCCCCCGCGTCCAAGGAAGGGGCGAGCTTCTCTCGCCCCCACGCCCAGTAGGGGACGAGCCCAGGAGGGCATTCGGTCTGCGTTTAGCACCGTGGAACGGCGGGATTTGGCTATTCGCAGGCCAAGTCCGGGGTATTTTGGTAATTCCACGGACCGGTTTTTGGTTATTCGCAGCCCAACTTCAGAAATCCTATAAATAGGACCAAGGGGGCACCATTTGAGAGGATCTCATTCTAGGCTAGCTCTCTCCCTCTCTCTCTCCCCCCACTTTCTCTCTCTAGTGGGTGAGGAGAGCCTCAAGCGGTGCCCAAGCTTAGTAGTGGCTTGGGAGGGGAAGTTCCTAAGGGGCTTCCGGGTATGTGGCGGGACCTCCCCACTAAGCCCTTGGTCCAGTTCCTAGTTCCAACACCTTCAACCTAGAGCTCTCCCTTGGGAGGAGTAAGGATTGGTCGCCCCTCGGCTAGCTGAGGGCCCCGAACTCCACAGAGACTAAGTCTTGTTCGCAAGTCTCGGTTTCAACACTTTTGAAAATGTGTAATCTTTTAAGTGTTCTTTTACAATAGTGAAAGTAGGGGTGTGCGCGGTGCGGTTTGGTGCGATTTTGGCCCAAACCGCAACCGCACCGCACCGAAATTCCGCGGTGCGGTTTCGGTTTGGTGCGGTTTTTGCGGTGCGGTTGCGGTTTCAGTGCGATTTTTTGACACCATATATTATCTGATATTCTTTGTTGACATCAGGCGTGGGATTGCTCCAGGTCTAGCTTCACGTTTTGATTCCCCCGGCTCAATTCCTGATATTGCTCCACGCCCTCAACAAATTTTACATGATATTCACAATGCTCCAGGTCTTAAAGATTTTGTTCAAATAATATTGAATAACTTTTATCAATATTATTTTACACTATTTAGTCCTAAATTCTTAATCCTTCGAGGCTAACTTTACTCATCTAATAGATCAGTTTTTTCACTTTTAATTGTACATGTTCAAACTCCACTGTCCCTCTAGTATAACTATTCCTCAATTTATCGTCCCTAAGGTAGTCAGAAACGGAGAGCTATCGCTGATCTCCGAAGAGCGGAATAGGAAGCCCTAAAGCACTCGCGCTGGAAACAGGAAAGTTTTTTCGCAAACCGCCTTCGACCGATAGCTATTGGCCCTTTTCAGTGCCCGTGATTCGTGACTAGGTGAATCGGTGATATCAATGTAAATAGGTGCGGTGCATAGGTGATATGAGTGATATATAAAAAAATGGAAATAGAATAATAGGTGATACGAATTTGATATATAAGAAAATGTAAATATGTGAATAGGAGATATTAGGGTTGTGCACGAATAAAATATGAATATTTTACTTAATATATTAAACTGTGAAGTCACCAAATTATAAAAATTAAAAGTACCCAAATAATCGGTGCGGTGTTTGCGGTTTTTAAGATTTGAAAACCGCACCGCATGCGGTTTATAAAATTTAAGAACCGCACCGCACCTACAATACGCGGTGCGATTTAAAATTCGGTGCGGTTTTTGCGGTGCGGTCGGTTTTTGCAGTTTACGATTTTTTTTGCTCACGCCTAAGTGAAAGTGATGTTTTTATTATGTTAAAAAGAAAATTGACAAAAAAATGATAATAGTAATGGTGCATTGCTAATAGACAGGTTGAGTGCGAATAGACCAACGCTTAAAACAGCGTTTGCTAATAGTAGCGAGTGCAAATAGACAAAAGTGCAGTGCTTATAGTAGCGCCCTTTTAGAATACTGTAGTATTTCACGAAAACAACTCCGTCGTAGGATACCAGATCGGACGGCTGTATTGTTTTTCCCACCTAAAACTAGGTGGGATAAAGTGCACAAATGCAGTTATGGTAAAGTGCAGTGATCCAACGGTCCGCGTGGATCACTGCACACATCTCAAAGTACGCACATCGATCTCAAAGTGTATTACAGTGATCCACACAAACCGTTGGATCACTACGAGGCAGTCTTTGAATCCAATGGCGGAAATGGGTAAGGGGGCGCTAAAGCGCGGGTGATGCATTTTACCGTAAAGTGCAGACATCCAACGGTCCACATGGATGCGCACACTTTGAGATGTGTCCGCTTTGAGATATGTGCGGATATCCACGCGACCGTTGGATGCCCCGCACTTTGCCGTAAAGTCCCCCCCCCCCCCCCCCCCGCACACGTTACTCCCGCTTTACCGGGCGGAAATGTTGAGCCGTTGAAAGATAAATATACCTACGTTTTGTAACATTGGTTAGCATTCACTAGCAAATTAAACTAGTTTATGCATGCTGAGTATTAATCTTGTTTATGCATTCTCTAATTGTGTTTATTGAACACTACAAATTAATCTTGTTTATCCACTAGCTAGAATGACCATTGCCTGTATTTTCTGATACCTGGTTGTCGAAATCTTCAACTATCTGGTTTCATCTGTCTTAATTTTTCATCTGTTGCCACACCCAGTCAGGGGAGGATTTGGAGGGGGGGCCAAAGAGACGACGCTGACATCCTCATTTTTTGCATATAGGAGAAGAGCACGAGGAAGAGGGCGCTTCTGGACAGCCTGCAATTTAAAAAATGCACAAACGGGAACCTACAAATGATCGGGATTAGAGGAATAATCGGGAACCTAATATGAGAAAAAAAAAAATGATCGGCAATACCTGGTCGGCACAGAGGAATCCTGGCTCTCAAGTCGCCACTCCAGGGCGGCAAATCACAAGGAAGAGGGGCGGCATACATGGACGACACTCTTCCGGGACCAGCACGATGAGATCGCGAGCAGCAGGGTGCGATCTCGGGGACGCCGGCGGCGGATCGCGAGGACGAACAGAGAGCATCACCGTGCGATAGCGAGGACGAAGGCGGGCACGTGAGAGAGGGGATTCGCGGCTAGGATTTTTATTTTTGGTGTGCGTCTAAATCGGGTATGGAGGTTAAAAATAAAAGAAATGAAACGAAATTTGAGTTTTTTTGGGCGTAAATATTCAAAGTAGGGCTACTTTTAACTATGCTCTAAAATTAGGCAATTGTTAACTGCACCTCAGTTTTGGCTATCCGCAACCCTTTTATATGAAGTATTACGCATTTTTTCGAAAAAAACACCTTGTACAAGTATTTTTAGGAAAAGTGTTCAACACGAAAGTTGTATATATGGTCGAGATCTACAACTTTCGTGTTGAACACTTTCGCTAAAAATGCACGCACAAGACGTATTGCCGCCCAAAATGAAATATGGGCGTAACTATAACGAATTTTTGAAAATACGCATTGTGCAGTCATTTTTAGGAAAATGGTTCAACACGAAAGTTGTAGATCATCGCGAAAGTTGTAGATCTCGATGATATCTACAACTTTCATATTGAACATTTTTCCTAAAAATGCTTGTAGAAGGCGTATTTCCAAAAAAACTCGTAATACTTCATATAAAAAGGTTGCGGATAGCCAAAACTGGGATGTGGTTAACAATTGCCTAAAATTATCATCCATCGGCAGGAATCCAAGCTAGCTCAATGAATTAGAGGCGGGACGTGACATCATTTATTATAGGAGACGAGCATATAGCCCGTGCTCGATGCTCTCCGCTTCGACAGTACTCCAGCAATGATAGTACCTCCACCCAAACTCGTCCGCTGTAGGACGCCCAGTCAATTGACAGTGGATAGGTAGCCCACGTGCCCAACGCGACAGTACCCCCGCCTCGACATTGTCCCGGCGCGACGGCGCTCCCGCCGCTCGCGAACCCCCGATTTTGTCCCTCATCTCGATTTTGTCGTACGCACGGGGGTTCGCGAGCGGCGGAAGAGCCGTCGCGCCGGGACAATGTCGAGGCGGGGGTACTGTCGCGTGGGACACGTGGGCTACCTATCCACTGTCAATTGACTGGGCGTCCTACAGCGGGCGAGTTTGGGTGGAGGTACTATCATTGCTGGAGTACTGTCGAAGCGGAGAGCATCGAGCACGGGCGTAGCCCGTGCGAAAATGCTCGTATCCTAAAGAAGACAATGAATAAAAAGATCATGGTATTAATTGTTATATTTACATCGCTAATTATATCTCCTTCGTGCCAAATTGACATTATGATCCGTACAAAGGAAATGATTAACAAATTCACGCAGAAAAAATAACGACCTACTTGAGCATCCTCCCAAATGCATGAGTGCTTAATAACTAACACCATAAATTTTGAATTCTATAAAAGCTCCTATCAGCTGGACTTGATAAAAATGGAAGAAAGAGTCTGTCAATCTCAACAATTGCTGACTTGAAGCCTTGCAGTGCAGTTATAACCAATCTCACAAAAACTGCTTCTGGAAAGAAACCCAAACAAAATATATTGTCGTCAGTTGATCAAGGGTGAAACATGCTTATCAAAATTTTAATTTCACAGTAATTATGGCAATTTTACAGCAATATTAATTTCACAGCAACCAAGGAGAGTAATTCCACTTGACGGCAACTAAATGAATCAATAAGGGGCTAACGGCGAATTATGGGGTGCTAATAATATTTTTCTAAAAGTACCAATTAACAATACGCTGATCTATCTCTTTATTTATATTCTGAACATACATCTCTCTACCTCTCCCTTCTCATGCAGTAATTTACTCAAATTACATCTCTCTCTCTCTCTCTCTCTCTCTCTCTCTCTCTCTCTCTCTCTCTCTCTCTCTCTCATGCAGTAATTTACTCAAATTACAAATTCCAATCGACGGCACAGAAGGGCAGCTAGAGGTCTCCAGTCGGGAGGAGCAGTGGCAAGACCTTGTCGATAAAAACATAGCACTTGAACCATAAATTTTATTAAATACTCAAAAACATTTACGAACATAACTCTTTGGAAAGTAGTCTGAGTTCAGCAATTGCTTTTGAAGTATTCATTGTGGCATTTTCACAAATACATGAAGTGCACTTTTGTACCGAATTCTGTAAGCATGAATTTTTTGTCAGTCAGCTATTTGTGGGAAGGAGAAGCAGTATGCTTAGGAGAGATAGGGGAGTCAGATCGAGAAGACGATCTAATGGAGCTCTCACCTTGAGATTATATGCACTCATCCAGAGATTTGATGCAACTTTAATGGCTTTATCCTTCTTCCTTGCCATTCTCGGCGCGCCCAAAGGGCGCCAGCTCCTCAAAATAGCCAAGGAAACCAGCGAACAAGGCCCGACCCTCGACGAACAATGCGGCAGGAAAGCTGCCCATGGGCACGCCGACGCCACACCTCCCCTTGCCGCAACCCTAAGCACCACTTCAAGCCGCATCTGCCGGCGCAAACAAGGCCCGACCCTCCTCACTCCTCACCACCGCCGACGCCAACCCCAAGCTTTCAGTTTTCGTGCGATATTTACGCCCAGGCATGTGCCCGACCATGTCTGGTGCTAGGTCTGCCCATGCTCATCACCCCAATATCACAGAGCCTCAGCTTACCCAAGTGGGTCAAGCCTCATTGACAACATACGAAAAAACTATGCATTCGTACAAAAAAAGATGTGAGAGATTCTATTTTTTTATTATTATAAAAAAGCTCTTTTTTCTTTGGGGAGGATCATGACGTTTGATTTAGTTAAACAACTTTTAATATTTAAAAAATAATGAGAGGGATAAACTTAAGGAAGACAGCATTCATTAATCTTTTATAAAAATTAATCTAAGTCGCTTGTCACGTGAGGAGCCGGGAACATGCGAAATTTAATATAAAATCTTTTATAAGTGCAGAGTTCGTGGAACGGTATATGTGTTGTTAGGGCGGCTCAAGCGCTCAAGGTATTCTACAATACTCTATCAAGTATGTAATAAGTATTTATAGTACTGCCAGCGTAGAGCAGTGTCCTAGGATGACACAGAACCCACGAGTCCCTATCGGGTCAGTCTCAACACGTGCGGACAGATACACGAATATTCAACAATCTCCTTCTATGCCCGTCGTAGACCCGACTTCGATATAGGTGGTTTGTGCAATGTTCAAACACACATGAATCATTAACATTAGTGTCGCAAACATGTTAAAACAATATTAGACTAAATGAAAAATTATATGCATGCATAAGAACAGAATAAATTCAAAGCAGCATCACAAACCATAAGGATAAAACTGTAGCACAGAGTCAAGTACATCATAGTGTCTACTAGTCACCAAAACACAATAGTCCAAAAAAACAAAACATGTAAACAAGAAACAACAATTCTAAACAGAGGTACATGAAACCAAGAACATAACAGAAATAGCACTTGATACTGTCATCGTCATCACATGTACAGTAGGTCGTCCTTATCAGGATCCCAATCAGTAAATGCAAACAGAGAATTTCATGTAAGAATGAATTCAAACATTTGAAAAATTACAAGTGTTTAGTTCTACTGTAAGAACTTAGTACTACATGATTAAGCAAGGAGAACACCTACACAGAATATTTTATGTTCCAGGTTCAGAATCCATTATCTGTTTCACAAGAGACGAACTTATGGACTTCTAGACAACGCAGCTATATTTGTGTTCCAATTTGGAATGTCACGGTCACTGTTCCCCTAAAGTTAAACTAGATATCATCATAATTTGAAATGATATTATTTAACAAAAAAAGAATCAAACCAGGTTAGATTGTGTTATCAAAATTTGGAATAACAATTTCTTCTCAGGTAAGAAAGAGAATTCAGGTTAAGTTATAACTACTTATAAGCATCAAAAATTGGAATGCAACCACTCACCAGATTTAAGATCAACAACCACGAACATCAGCGAGACACAATACGCCTAAATGACAAAAGAAAATCTGAAAACATCAAAACATTAAACTAAGGCAGAACTAAATCGCTTTTAGGTGGCATTTGGTTCGGCTGATGGGGTGCGGTGCGGTTGGGAGAAAACGGTGTTTAAGATAAAAGCGTCGTTTGGGTTGGCTTAAGAGTGAAACTGCGTTTATTAACAAACACATTTTTACGCTATCGTTCAACCGCATGTGAAAGCTCATGTTTCCCGTCCGCAGTCGCCGCGTCTCCCCCTCCCGATTCCTCCCGAGAGCGATAACCTAGCAACCTTCTTCCTCGACTGCTTTTCCTCTCCTCTTCCCCCTCCGAAGGTACTTCTCCGCAAGCGAAAGCTCGAGTTACTTTCCTCATTCGTTGCTTTTCAGAGTTTCTGAATCTGATCGAAACTTAACCACACGTGATTTTCTTTGTCTTCAAGTCATCTTCAAGTATTTTCTTTTCCCACTTCCAATAAATGGCAGCAGTAATTTTTCTCATTGGAACAAGCAGCTTCGATCCTCTGTTTTTCCTGTAGCTTCTGAGATTTCCCCTGTTTTGGTGAAAATTCAACCCTAAACCGCCTGCTGAACTTGGAGGTTGCTGGTTCTTCACTTCTGGATTGCAATTGTTCTTCACTTCTGGATTGTAGGCTATTGGTTCTTCTTGAATGCTCACTGGAACTTGGATTATTTCCAGGTTTATCGTTCAGGCCTCCAAATGACTGTACGTAATGACAATAATGTTGCTGAAAAAAATAGAACCTGCATCAAAATGCTGGAAAAAATAGCTACCTCCATATCGTGTCAAACTGTATTATTCATACATATAAAGGGAATTGTGCAACCCTTAAAAAACATGCATGTGATAATAAGAAACTTGTTAAAATTGGATCTGCAGATCCTCAACATCCATTCAGATGAGTGAACATCCATGACAACAAGTTAGATAAGAAACTGTAAGTTATTATAAATAATTAATTTGTTTAAGAATTTGTTTAAGAATACCTATATCAATTGTATAAATCGTAGACCGAGATGTCGGGGGTAACTGGTTCAACTAAATATTATTTTTGGTGTTTGGTATTATATTATGGAAAAAACATATTTCTTTCATATATTTTGCGGTTGATAATTATGCTATGGAAAAAAAAATTCGATCAAAACTTTGTTTTGTTTCCAAACAACTTTTTCAAAACTTCATTTTACAAACTCCATTTTACCCAAACAATTTTTAAATAAAACTTTGTTTTCCGGAATCAGCACTTTTTCTATCAGCAACTTTCCATCAACAACTTTCCATCAGCAACAACTCAACCAAACAGAGTCTTAGCCTCATTTCCCTCAATATTTTGATCAATCGATCTTTAGGCATTCCTTTCGTCAATGGATCAGCTAAGTTATCGTTCAATCACACATCAATCAAAGTGATAACTCCTTGTTCCTTCAAATAGTTCAACTGAGCATATCTCAGTCGTACATGTCTCCTCTTAGTGTTGTAGAGGGCATTTTTAATGACTTGGACTGCTGCTTGATTATCACAATACAAGCTCAAAGAATTGACTTGTAATCTTGATAAGAGAACATCCATAATTAAATTCTTGATCTAGTCTGTCTCTTCACCAACTAAAGCTAAGGCAAATAATTCTGCTTCCATAGGCGACAAAGCAATGCTTGGATTAAGGCAAACTAAATTTCTTTTTGCTTGGATTACTGGTAAAATGACTCAACATGCCAACAGAAAAGACAATGTCTGGTCTCGTACAACTTGTGGCATATATGAGACTACCGATTATTCTGGAATATTTTTCTTGATCAACACTGGTCCCGACATTTGGACTCAATTTGACATTATGATCAAATAATGTCTCTACAGGCCTACAATCTTTATATCCCCAGGTAGAAAGTAGTTGTTCAATGTAATGAGCTTTACTAAGGCTAAAACCACGCCAATCATTACTGACGACTTTCATACCTAGAAGAGTATTTACAGGACCAAGGTCCTTCATATCAAATTCTTTTTGCAGAGTGGATTTTATATCACTCACTGCAGAAAGATCCGACCCCAGAATTAACCTATCATCCACATATAGACATATGATGACAGTCTTATTTGACACAAAACGACGATAAAGTAATTTATCAGAATAACTGGATTGAAATCCATAGATCTTTACCACTTTGTCAAATTTAAGATATCATATCTTAAGCGTCTGCTTAAGCCCATAGATTGATTTATTCAGTTTGCACACTTTATTCTTTAAATCTTTCTGGACATAATCTTCAGGTTGTGCCATACAGATTTCTTCATTTAACTCTCCATTCAAGAAGGCTATCTTTACATTCATATGATGGACTATAAAGTTCTCGATAGATGTTAACGCTAGAAGAATTTTTGTAGTGGACATGTGACACACAAGTGAATAAACATCAAAGTAGTTTATTCCCCCTTGTTGCTTATAGCCCTTAGCTACTAGACGTGCTTTGAATCTAGCTATTGACTCGTCACTATTCATTTTCTTCTTCAGTACCCACTTGCATCCAAAGACTTTAGCACCTTTAGGTAGGTCAACTAGATGTCAAGTGTTGTTTTGTAGCAGTGAGTCCATTTCATCATCTATGACTTCTGCCCACATCAACGAAACTCTCGATCTCATTGCTTCCTGGTAGGAGAATGAATTATCCTCTAAGTGGTAGGTAACAAAGTTCTCACCAAAGTCCTTAGGGATTCTCTCTCTTGAAGATACTCTAACAGGAATATGTTCAACCTCTGAAGATTGGGGAGCAGTATCAGAGGGGTCAGCTTCAGGTTCTACAGTAGATTCTAAAATCAAATCAGTAGACCTAGATAAATTAAAGTCTTGATCTTTGATGAACTTATTTTCAAAGAAAACAACATCTCTAAACTCTATCACTGTGATAGTGGATAAATCTAGAAACCTATTAGTTGTATTGTCCTCTGCACTACCTAGATATACACAGGTTATAGTCCTAGGTCTCACCTTATGCCTCTTTAGGTCTTGTATTCTCACACAAGTGATACATCCCCAAATCTTACAAGTATCAAATCTACAAGATTGACTGTATCACAGATCATAAGGCGTAGAAGTGAGCTTAGAGCGAGACACCATATTCAGAATGTGATTTGAGTTAAGACTGCTTCTCCCCAGAAAGAGGTAAGCAAACCCGCTGTAAGTAACATAGAGTTCAGCATCTCTGTTAAAGTCTTATTCTTACGCGCAATAATGTCATTTGATTAGGGTGAGTAAGGAGCAGTAGTTTCAAGAATTATACCCTCGGAGGCACAACATTCTTTGAACCGGTTGTAGTGTATTCTCCTCCTCTATCACTTCTAAATCTCTTAATTTTCAGATTCAACTGATTTTATACTCTAGATTTGAAGATCTTAAAGGTCTCGAATGTTTCATCTTTCGATTTCAACAGGTATACATGACAATATCTAGAATAATCATCTATAAAGGTAATCAGATACTTTTTTCCTCCTCTAGTGACATGACTCCTGAAATCACAGAGGTCAAAATGTATCAACTTAAGAAGTTGTGTGCTCCTAAAAATCGACTTAAAAGGTTTTATGGTGATCTTGGTTTGTGCATATATCTCACATCTATCAAATTGAATAGACAAATCTAAAGGAATGTTATGACTCTTAGCTAGATCACACATTTTCCTATAGTTCACATGTCCAAGCCTATTGTGTAATAACTTAGGATCAATTAGATTTGAACTAACTTGATTAATAATATCATTGTTTAAGCTAAGTCTATACATTCCATTTATCAGATACGCACAACCAAAGTAGTGTGAATTAACAGCTAGTATTATTCTACCATTTAGAGTTGTAAAGTACATTCAAGCCTTATATAGCAAATTTATAGAGATTAAATTCTTAGTTAAAGAAGAAACTACTTTAACATGCTTTAGAGTTAGAATTTTACCTGAAGAGAGTACCAGATTCGCAGTCTCAGCATGAGACACTTGCTTCTCTCCTCCATTGCAGTTATGCACAGTGTCCTTGACCACGGTCACCTTAGTAAGAAGAACTTTATCATTTGTCGCAAGACGAGTGTTGACGCCAGGAAAATCCTGACCTCAAGATTCAGACTGATGCAGCCGGAGGCTACTCGCCCAGCAGTCCAACGAGATGACTTGGTTGGCAACGACGAAGAAGCTAGAAGAGCAACAAACAGGACCCCAGGTGCTGCGGTAGGGAGGTCCCACCACGTACCCAGAAGCTCAAGAGAGTCTTCCCCTCCGAAACAAAAGTGGCCGAGCTTGGTATAGGGAAGGCACCGACTTGGCTAAAAGCAAGGGTGACGGGCTCGAGAGTTCGGAAATCGGGGTCCAAAAGCTCAAGTCCAGGTGCCAATCCAAGTACCCCTGGGGTCCTATTTATAGGAAAACCAAAGGGTAGGGGGGGCTTTTTATAGCCCAGCCCCCAATCCGGCGACTATGGGATACTCGGCGAGTACTATGCCATAGTCGCCCATCTGGCGAGTATTGGATGCTGCTCGCACACGCCGAGCCAATACTCGTCCAGGTCTTCTGCTGCTTTCCTGCGCGGGACGAGCTCCTCTGGTCAATACTCGCATACCTGGCGAGTATCACCTGCATACTCGCCAGGGTCCTCTCTGCTTCTGCCTTGGACTGCTGGTCTCTGTGTTGACCTTTTGACCTTTGACTTCTGTCTACGTGGCCTTGGGTGGGTCTACCCTCGGAGAATGAGGTTTGTACACAATCCCCGCTCTTTGCGAGTAACGTAGTTGCTCGGAAAGAATCATCCAACCTTCATTCGACGAGATTCCCCACTGGCGACTATTGGCTTATACTCGTCGTCTCGCTGGTCGACGCTCGAACTCTATAAATAGAGGGGCAGGGGTCTCTGGTGGCACGACTTTTCTGAACTCGCTCAAGATGGCGCGCGACTATGCTGCGGAAGCTAAGGCAGCCATGGCTAGTCTTGTGGGTCTGTTCGATGGTCCCTCGCTCCCTCCACGCCTAGGTCCCGAGGTTGAGGACTTCCTCGCTACCAAGAAGAGGAAGAGGCTGGCGAAGAGAAAGAAGAAGCAGGGGAAGAAGAAAGCCACTGAAGAGGATGTCGCCGCCCCTTTGGGCGACCAACCTCAGCAGCTGCTGGATGAGTTGGGGCTGTCCAACGGGGACGACTCGCCGGTCGCTGATCCTCCTGCTCCAAATGCCGCCGAGGAGGCGAGCATGCCTGGGACCTCGACCCAGAATCAACCAGAGAATCTCGCTCCTGCGCGAGGTGGGAGTTACCTACTCGCCACCTTCTTTGATTAGTCTCAACTTGGTTTGTAACGCTAAATGCCTCTTCTATGCTCGCAGATTCGTCTACCATCGGTGCTCGGGAGGAGCCTCTGGTCGTACCTCCTCTGAGATCGTCGCCCATGATCTCGCCTAGGGGTGGTGGGCGCTCGACGCGAGTTCTCCACAGCTCTTTGCTGGAGAAGAGGCCGATGAGCGAGCAACGGGCTCCTCTGACGGGCAGCGTGCTTCCGCCACCACCGCCTCTTCAATCCTTGGGGCTGGCGAGCAGTTCGCAGCTGCCCGCGGGTGGGCTTCCGCCACCTCCTCCTTTTCCTCCTTCCGCTACCACTCAGGGCGAGCAGCGCCCTTCGACTTCTACTGCTCCCGCAACCCACCAGGGTGAATCCTCACGCCGTGGCGGGACTGAGGGCCCTTCGGGCTTCTTTCCCCCGAGGGGGGAGGGAGACCATCTGATAGTCGCGGTCGAGGGAACGTGCCTCCCAGCCGGGGTCAGATCGATGGGTCCCATCCTGCTCGGCGAGGCGTTCACCATCGCAGCGCGTCTCCTTAGCGAGGAAGGGGCTCTCCTCGCCGTCATTCTCGCAGTCCTCGGCCAGGTATTTGGTCGCTGTCTTTGATAGTCGCCACTGTCTTCACTCTGTTCCTTTCGTTTTGTCAAAGCTCTGATACTCTTACCTTTTTTGCAGCTCGCGCTCGTACTCCTATAGGAGCCTTGATCGACGCCATCAGGCTTCCTTCTCGTGAGTACCAGGAGAGGGCTACTCGCGCGATCTTGGATTTGGAGGCGAAGTTAGAGCGTCTGGCGGTCAGTGAGCCTCATCGCCGCCTGACTGATATGGAGTCGCGGGTTGAGCGCTGGCGAGTAGTGACGCTCATCGTCGCTTGACCGAGTTGGAGGTGCGAGTATCACTGCTGGAAGAGTTTGATACTCGCCTGGCTGGTGCAGAATCTCGCCTTCAGACTGTCAGCGACTTGGAGCGTCGAGTCGCGATGATCGAATATCGTCAACAACTGCATCATGACGAGTTGGTGGGGATGCGAGCGAGCATGGGCTCGGTTGGACGGCCGGCGAGGATCGAGGACCAGCTGCGGCAGGGCGAGGACGCGATGTCCCTGGCCTTCGAGCACTTCAAGCGTGCTCGCAGCATGGGCTGGGTTAGGCGACATCCTCAACCTCCAGATCTTCAAGCGAACCTCCAAGGACCTCTTTAGCCGCTGTCTTTTCTTTCTTTTCTTCTTTCTATGCTAAGTCGCCCTTGGCGAGCATTCCTGTAGCTCTGAGCTATTATTTACTGATGTAATATTATTCGGCAAGTATTGGAAACTCGCCCTTTATTACTTGTTTTGCTTTCTTTTTCTGTGATGGTTTTTTGTCAGATTTTTTCTATCTTCTTTAATTTTGGCGAGTAGCGTCTGAATGTCGCCTGCACCTGGCGAGCTTCTTTCATGCTTCTTCTTGTAGGTCTTCGCGCTTTGGAAGTCGGGACCTTTCTGACGCGCGTTGCTGAGTCGGCGATCTTGATTTAATACTCGCCACCCCCTTATTCTTAATCGCGCCATCGTGCTCGATAAGCCAAGCTACCCGACTACTATAAAAGGGGGGGGGGGGGGGGTGAGTATTAATTACGCTTTCGACGATCTTCTAGCTCACACGCGAGTATCCTCCGTCCTCTTCTCCTCTTCTCCCATTCTCCGATACTCGCCCTTCTTTCCTTCTTTCCTCTAAGATGACTGACAAGGCGACCATCCGGCGTGCCAATCACGCCAAGAACTTTGCGGCGACCACCTTCAAGAAGTCCATCACAACCGAGAAGGACTTGGAGATATTCTCGGCGAAGTACATCCCGACAGGGTTTGTCGCTCGACTTCCTCGCCAGGGCGAGCGACTAAACACCGTCTTGACCACCGAGAGGGTGTTCCCTACTCGCCACTTTGAGGTGGGCTTGCGACTACCACTGTGGAAAGAGTTCAGCCAGATACTCCGCTACTTTGGGATAGTCCCTGCCCAGATCAACCCCAACGGAGTGGCGATGATCGTGGGGTTCCTCTGCTATCTGCGCGACCAGGGGATCTCCTTCGACCTCTCCGTCTTCAGACGGGTATTCCACTTCATGGCGACTGGCGAGGGCGTCGTCTTCCTGTGCAGCCATGTCTGCACGCTGGTCGGCACGGCGAAGAAGAATCATCGCTGGGGAGAGCGATTAGTCATTATCAATGGCGACTTCCAAGCCATTCCCGACAGGTCCTTCCAGCCGCCGGAGAGCGTCTTCGGGGCTTCTCTCCTGAGTGAGGGTGGCGAGAAACTGCTCGAATCCTTCAAGAATCGCCGCCTTGACGTGGTGTTCTGGAGGAGGCGAATAGACGAACTCACTGAGGTGTTCCCGGGCGAAGGCAACCTACTGCGCGAGTATTCGTTATACTCGTTCTTTATCTTCAATCTGGCAACTAACTGGAGATGTCTTTCTTTTTGTTGCAGCAGTCCACACTCTGCCGCGCGAGCTTCTCCATGTGGCGTTGAAGGCGGCGACTTCCACACAAGGAGGTGCGGGGACCTCCACTCGCGGGGATGGGGTGTACTCGCCCATCGATTTGTCGCCAGGAGGCGATGAGCCCTTGATCGTCGGCGACGGTTCTGGGCCTTCGAAGAAGCGGAAGAAGAAGGAGGTCGCTCATAGGGACCTTGGCAAGAAGGCGGACGCTTCTGAGGAAGGCGAGCCTTACGCCCACCCGAATTTCAACCTCGGCGGGCGTGGCGAGGATGCCTATGGTCGCCCCTTGGTGGCCTGGTCGGAGAGCGCCCATGTGGTGTCTCTAAGTTCCAACCTCCCGCCCTGGTCGGAGGACTAGGAGGACAAGGGCGAGGGCTTCGATGTGCTCCACGCCATCTACGGTCGCGAGGATGCTGAGAGACTGCAGGAGGAGTCTTCTGAGTATCTGACTCACCAGACCTCGCAATCTCTGTTGCGATCTGCCGAGCTGGCCCATTCGACAGCAAGGAGATTGCTTGAATATGAGGGGGTGATCAAAACCCAGTGCAAGAAGATGATCGCCATGGGGCTCAAAGAGAAGGAACATGAGGTACTCGCCTCGCACTCGCCTCGCTTCTTTACTCGCTTCTAGGATACTCGCCACTTTGCCGAATAGTTTGCTTACTTTCCGCATCTTCTCATTTTTGCAGGCCGCCGAGGTGGAGATGGCGAAGAAGACATCCCAGCTGGAGAAGGAGCTGGATGACACCCGGCTGGCTTTGGAGGCCGCCCAAGTTCGCATTGCTGAGCTGGAAACTCGGCCTGCCGAGCAACAGCCAGCGGCGGCGGGCCCCTCCAGGGTCGGTAAGCAGATCAGGATGTTCGGCGACGATATGCCTCGCATTCGTCGGGAGATCGCGTGAGCTACGAGGACTGTCATCCTAAGCTAACTGAAGGCAGACGACCTTCTGAAGCCGGTGGCGATGGAGCTGACAGTGGTGGACCTCATCCCGGCGCTGCTCCCCGAGGAGTCCACCTCCCCCTTGCGAGCATCTCCCCAGCTGTCCAGTGACTCCGAGGATGATGATTCTGAGGACGAGGATGATGATGATGGTGGCGATGATCCAGATGCAAATATTGATGGCGAGGATGACGCCTAATCGCCTGGGCATCTTTTTTGCTCGCCCGACGACCTTTTGTAAACCCCTTGAAGATTTTTTGTAATTAATACCAAACATATAAATGAAAAGGACAAGGTTTTTTGCTCGCCTGTTTCTTCTGTAGTTGCTTCCTTTCTTGAATGTCGCTTAGGCTCCTAGGCTCGAGGCGAGATTGAGCGCTCGCTAGGCTCTTAGGATCGAGGCGAGATTGAGTGCTCACTAGGCATACTCGCACCTGGATACTCGTACCTGTATACTCGCCTATATGGCGAGTATTACCTGTATACTCGCCTTTTCAAAGGTACCTTTTGATGGAGTCGAGTTGTGAGGGGCACTCAGAGGGTCCCGAGGGACACATGCTCTCAAGGCCTTGCCTTGCACCTGATGAAGAGTTCATTAGGATCACTTTAATAATAATGGGATTTTTAAGGGAAAAGAGATAGGGAATGACAGTCTGGGAGGTCTGAAGGGACATATCATCCCGAGGCCTTCATCCTACTTGGATGCCGCATGCCGACGAAGAATGACGTCAAGTAGGGAATGGCGGTTGGGGAGGTCCAAGGGGACACACCGTCCCGAGGTCTCCATCCTACTTGGATGCCTGAATGTCTCCATTCTTTGGTCGATCGAATCGGTCTTGCCCTTTCTCAAGTTGGAATGTCGGCTTCTAGACTTTTCCCTGGTAATCTCTCCAGTCGGACGAGAAGTGCGGTCGGTGGGAACCGCGGCCAACGTGCAAGGGGGGAGCTGATCTCGGCCGCCATTGCAGAGGTTTGGACTTAAGGGAACGCACACCCGAGGCACTGTCCCATCATCCGTTCTGAGCTTTTACGAGGGTTAAGTCGAAGGCTCGTTTTCCAACTTGCGGCGTCGAATGTTGATGCAGGACGACATCAAGCAGGGAGTGGCAGTCGGGGAGGTCCAAAGGGACACACCATCCCGAGGCCTCCATCCTACTTGGATGCCGGATGTGGATCAAACCTGCTTCCTGTTGCTCAATAAATTAGCAGGGAGTTAAGCACACTTAAGCACACCAACTCACATGATCGGACATAACAATTTAGGAAACGGATTGCTTTGCTGCGAGCTTTCAGCTCTCGAGGGTACACGACACCTTTATTCAAGGGTCCCCTGAGCCAGTTAAATCGATCATCTCTTCGCCGAATCGGGAGGTCGGCGTCCAGACTTTCTCCTGGTAATCTCTCCAGTCGGACGAGAAGTGCGGTCGGTGGGAACCGCGGCCAACGTGCGAGGGGGGAGCTGATCTCGGTCGCCATTGCAGAGGATTGGACTTAAGGGAACGCACACCCGAGGCACTGTCCCATCATCCGTTCTGAGTTTTTACGCGGGTTAAGTCGGAGGCTCATTTCCCAACCTAGCATGAAGATCGACTTTACTGGCCTCCTTTCTTTAAAGACTTCTCTGGGATAGGAAGGATTGCCTCATCTCATGTTTCAGGGAGATGTAAATTTTTATTTATACAAAATTGAACTTTACAAAAAAAGGGGGGGGCATGTACATTCCCTTTAGGGATAAAACCTTTTCAGGTCATCGCCGCTACAGGTGTTCCCCAGCAGCTCGCCTTCCTGGTTCTGCAAGCGGTACCCTCATGTCATGAGTGCTTCCTAGATGATGAAGGGTCCTTCCCAGTTTGGGTTAAGCTTCCCGACGACTGCTGATCTTCCTGCAACGTCCACCTTTTTTAGGACCAGGTCACCTGCTTGGAAGTGCTTGAGGCAGACATTTTTGTCGAAATGTCTTGATATTCAGCGCTTGATCTCTTCTTGCCTAGCTGAGGCCAGGTCCCGCAGCTCTTCTATGTAGTCGAGGGATAGTTTTTGCGCTTCTTCATTCTCTAATCGCCATTCTTCGTTCCCGTCTTCGGCGGCTACCACCCTTGGGCTTCTGACTTCAAACTCTACTGGAATGAGATATCACTCCCGAGCGGCTCTTGGATCGCTCCTGATCCTCACCTGGACATCTCCCTTACAGTACTTCAAGCACTGATGGTAGGAGGATGGGACGGCCTTGAAGGCGTTGAGAAGTGGCCTCCTGAAGATAGCCCTGTAACAGCTCGGGGCGTCGACGATGACAAATCGACAGCTGATGGAGGTGCCACCGAGCGTTACAAGAAGATCTGCTCCTCCTTCCACTTCCTTCTTCTCTCCGGAGAAGCCGAAGAGGGGACCATCGGCTGCCCGAACCCTTGCTGCTCCGACTCCCAGTCCGCCAAACGTCCCCTTGAAAATGACGTTTACGGAGCTACCGTTATCGATCAGGATCCGATCAACGATGAAGTCTTCTGCTGCGGCTTGGATCACGAGGGCATCATGGAAGGGATTCTCATTCCCTAACATGTCCTCCTCAGAGAAGGTGATCTCCTCCATCGGGGGCGGTGCTTGCGAGGTCGAGGCGACGCTCCTGCGATAGATCTGATGGAGGCTCCCCTTGCGGGAAGCTTCCAGCCCTGCCCCCCCCCCCCCCCCCCCCCCCCGTGGATCACTCCGACTCTGCCTCCCTGAACCAGGTCTCCTCGGCCTCCCTGGTCAACCTGGTCTTCATTCCTCCTTCGAGCGACGGCTTGTACTGCCGGCGGCTCGACAGGGGCTTCGATTCTTCGCTGCCCCCCTCCACCTTCTCCTGCTGCTAGCCTCCTCCTGGCTTACCAAAAGTCTGGGCAAGCCATCATCACATGCCCTTCTGCTTGGTGGAAGTCACAGTAGAGGGGAACCTCTTCTGCATGCTGCCTTCTCTGCCGCTTCTTCTTCCTTCCTTGATGGCGGCCACGCCCGGCTACCGTCATCGCTTCGTCTCTCCTCCTCTCCTGACGCCTCTCTGGTTGGCGAAAGGGTCTTCTCTCTGGGGATCATCCCCTTTGATCCCGACGCCGGTGCCGTCCAGCCGGCCTCCAAGGTGGCCGGTTGATGGGGACCTGATAGCGCCTTTCCTCCTCCTGACGCTCCGGGGTCTCGATGGGCCTCCTCTCATCGATCCTCCTGGCTTCCTCCCTCCGGGGCTCCTCCCTTTTCTTTTCTTCTCCTCTCCTTTCTTCGCGCCGCTCTAGCCTCTTCCTTTCCGCCCTCCTGGGCTCTTCTCTCTTCCTCTTCTCAGGGATCCTATCCCTCTCCTCTCCCTCACCTCCGGTCACCCTAGCAAGCCTGGCCAAGAAGTCAGGGTTGGAAGCCTCTCCTCGGACAAACTTGTTGGCCCTCTGAATGAGGTTATCATAGGAATAGGGAAGATTCCTCTGAGCTCCAACTTGAAGAGGCCTTGCCTTATACCGAATGTCAAGGCCAGCAACATGATGTTGCTATCCACCTCCTGGATCTGCAGCACTTCCTCTTGAAAGCGCTCGACGTAGGCTCCCAACGCCTCGTCCGGCCTTTGTACTAGATAGAACAGGGCCGTTGCTTCTTTCTTCAACTTCCGGGCCGTGTCGAACCGGCTCGTTACTCCACGGCACAGGTCTTCAAAGTAGTAAATCGAGCCGGCGGGCAACTGGTGGAACCAGTCCCAGGCTTTTGCCCGGAAGGTAATGGTAAACATCCTGCACTTAAAGGCATCCGACATGGTTCAGATAGAGACTATATCCTCGAACCACTGGATGTGCCGGACAGGGTCATCCCTCCCTGAATAATAATTCAGCACGGGGCCCCTGAACCCTTCTGGCACGGGCGCGACAAGGATCTCCTCGCAGAAGGGCTCCTCCCTCCTGCCCGGCGATGATCATACTCGCCATAGGGGCGAGTATCACCACCATACTCGCCATATGGGCGAGTATCCTGGTACCTCGCATGCTCCTCCGTCTCGCGGAAACGGATCCCTTGCGAGGTCGGATGGTAGAACTGCGACCTCCTTGGTCGCTCGGTCTCATCCTCTACATGCTCCTTTCCTGCTCGCCGAGGGGGACTCCTTCCCTCGGTCAGAACCGGGCGATGCAGCGAGGTCGCCGTGACCTCGGCGCGCGGCTGAAGCGCTGCTCGCATGGTCCCCTCCATGCGCTGCGCGAAGGCTTCAAAAACTGCTAACGTCACGAACTCGCCGCTCGCAGACGAGTTGCTGAATACCTCCTCATGGTCGCCAACTATGACAATCTTGCCTTCTTACTTAACTTTCCTTCTCTGACTGCAATCCACGCTCACCGCACCAAAGTGTTGACGCCAGGAAAATCCTGACCTCAAGATTCGGACCGATGCAGCCGGAGGCTACTCGCCCAGCAGTCCAACGAGATGACTTGGCTGGCAACGACGAAGAAGCTAGAAGAGCAACATACAGGACCCCAGGTGCTGCGGCAGGGAGGTCCCACCACGTACCCAGAAGCTCAAGAGAGTCTTCCCCTCCGAAACCAAAGTGGCCGAGCTTGGTACAGGGAAGACACCGACTTGGCTAAAAGCAAGGGTGACGAGCTCGAGAGTTCGGAAATTGGGGTCCAAAAGCTCAAGTCCAGGTGCCATTCCAAGTACCCCTGGGGTCCTATTTATAGGAAAACCAAAGGGTAGGGGGGCTTTTTATAGCCCAGCCCCCAATCCGGCGACTATGGGATACTCGGCGAGTACTATGCCATAGTCGCCCATCTGACGAGTATTGGATGCTGCTCGCACACGCCGAGCCAATACTCGCCCAGGTCTTCTGTTGCTTTTCTGCGCGGGACGAGCTCCTCTGGTCAATACTCGCCTACCTGGCGAGTATCACCTGCATACTCGCCAGGGTCCTCTCTGCTTCTGCCTTGGACTGCTGGTCTCTGTGTTGACCTTTTGACCTTTGACTTCTGTCTACGTGGCCTTGGGTGGGTCTACCCTCGGAGAATGAGGGTTGTACAACAAGTAGCACCGGAGTCCAGTCACCACTCAGACGAGTCACTGTCGCTGCGAACTCTCCCCATCATAGCTATGAATGATTTGGGAGCAGAAGTATCCACCGGGATATTTATCTTATTCTGAGGCGCATCCTCCATGATCTTCTTCGGAGCCTTGCAGTCTACGGCCCAGTGACCTCACTTTCCACAATTGTGGCACTTACCTATCTTCTTTTTGAGAGAAGGCTTTTTGGCATGGAACTGTTTAGATGATCACTTTTAGGTGCATGCGGCTTCCTGTAAGGTTTGTTGGGACGTGAAACTAAGTTAGCAATCTGAGTAGATTGACTAACTTGTTCCGCACTTTTTCTGACAACATTTTGATCTTCAATGTGGATGAACCTCACGAGTTCATGCATCAAGCCCAATCTGCTCCTTCAGTCTGTGCATCTCAGTCTTGAAGGTAGGCCACTCAGGAGGCAGCTTACTGATGATCATGCCTACAAAGAGATTATCAGAGATTTCAGACTTTTCGTCATACAGCTTGTTCCGCATATTCTCCAGTTCGATCAACTGTGAAGTGATTGTCGATTTTGCATTCAATTTAAAATTAAAAAACTTCTCGGCAAGGAGAGTTTTCGACAATCCTTCTTGCTTCTGGAAATGCGCGTCCAAGTGATCCCATATTTGCTTTGCAGTTTTGAAACCACTGTACGCATTGCGAGGCGAGGATTCAGAGAATTCAGAAGGTAATCCCTGTAAAAACTCTCGTCTTTCTTCCACTGCAGTTCGTCTACATCTACAGTGGTCGTTGCAAAGTTACTGAGCACCGTGTAGAAAATCTCGCGTTCTTTCATGCCAAGTTGAACGTGGAGTTTCCAACCATGGAGCTCAGTGGGATCGAACGACTGCAGTTTCACTATGTCGTACGTGCTACGTTTCGACAATATAGACAGCAAAATGCAAACCAGAAAAATATCACCTCATTCGTGCAGAGACGACCCAGTGACTTCAGATCCAATCCAAAAATTGTTAGCTTCTCCTCTCCGGCTGAAAATAATTGCCAAAAACTAGATTTGAACTGCAAACTTCCACTGAAACCAATAGGGATCCAAGGAAATCTGATGTCGATCTTGACAGCAAACACAGATTGGGAGATGAAACAACAGCAGATCAAAACAAGTTGCGACAAGTTGCGACAATTTCCTTCACTTCTTCAGAACCGGCTCCATGCAACGACAGGACACAAAGAGAAATCCGGCGAAGATCGGATCTGGGACGGCTTCTGAACTTGGAACGATCTGCGCTTTATTTGTCGTTGGTTTCACAGGCGGTGCCGACGAGGATCGATGGAAAGGAGCGAGGAAGAGGCACAGACGAATCTTGCTTTGATTCCTTACTCCTCTTCTCCGATCACGGGAACACCGAGTGACTGCATTCTCCTTACGAGAACGACGGGAATATGACGTGGAGACAGGAATCTGGTGACAGAGAACTGGAAACGACGATGCCCAACTCTTTTCCCAGCAGAAGCGATTAGTGGCGATAGGAAGTTATCGCACAAGAAGAGGGCGGGATACACGATCGGCATTGGAAACCAAGCAACGATCAACTTTCCTCTCGACTGGGTTGAAGGCTTCCGACGAGAACGAATCTCCCCTAACAGGATCGTCGATGAGATCGGAACCAGACGCGAACGAGAGCGGGCAGTAAAATGAGGAAGACGGGGTCGAAGTCTCCTCTCGAGCGGCTCACGGGAAAAATGCAGAGCGTGAGCACGAAAATACTAAAAGTGATACCTTGAGAATGTTAGGGCGGCTCAATCTCTCAAGGTATTTTACAATACTCTATCAAGTATGAAATAAGTATTTATAATACCTCCAGCGTAGAGCGGTGCCCTAGGACGACACAGAACCCACGATTCTCTATCGGGTCAGTCTCGACATGTGCAGACATATACGCGAATATTCAACATATGTGACTGATCATAGAGATGAATCGATCCTCGCATCAAAATTGGAGTGACGCGGAAATAAAAAAAACAAACCCAGTTTAACCCAAAAATAACACAATGACATGTTACCAGCTCGTTGACACTGAACCGATCACCGACCGTCGGTCGTCGTGCGCCATAGCCCTTCTCACCACCTCCCTCACATTTCTCCATGCTTCGTGAAAGTGGCTAATTCTCCTTTCACATTTTTCTCTCCTCTCACTCTTATACATTCTTGCCCTTCTCTCTTCTCGCTCTTTGTTTATCTCTGTACAAAGGATCATCTCGCTCATGTCACTCGTCGCTCGCTGAGAACTCTGCTTACACACCACTCCTTTTGAGATGTTACTACCAGCTAAGTGGAACTTGTCATGTTTCCACTAGATTTGCTCTTTCCACTACCTCCCTCACTCAATCCCGAGGATAAGTAATCTTTATCGTTTATAAAGGCAAATATATGTCTATACAGACAAAACTTCTCCTTTTCTAGAAATCTAGATCTTTTCCCTGATTTTCCATAATAACCATGGTCGTAACAGATCGCACCACCACTACCCATTTAGCATTGGGGTAACAGATCGAGGTCTGACAGTGACGCTATCAGGCCCACTTGTCCCTGACATCACTCGGCAACCTAGGTTCCACCGTGAGAACAATATATATAGCTTGGCTTGAGAACAATATGGGCATCGGTATCGCCCTCGAACCCTTTGTTTTTGTTCTTTTTCTTCCAATTTCACTTGAAATCGGAAGATCGTGTAACTTTTTGGAGGGGGAGCGCACCTGGTAATTAAGCTTCGGGGTGTGTGGTGGGACCTTCGGTGATCTCTGACCGTCTCCAATGTTCTCAGCCACCATTGAGTAAGACCGTCCCCACTCACATATATTTCAGGGTCTAAAATGTGTCTTTTAGAGCAGTTGGTGGAGTTGTGTGAGAACAAATTATGTAGTTAAATGTGCTATAAAGTGTAGTCCTGAAATGAGTGACATTCTCGGAAGTACTTGTAGGTCACATATGGAAAGAGACAAAATCTTATGTTTTATCTTAGAATGAGTGGATTGAACCCTAAACCCTAAAAATATATCTAATATTGTGGGGCTGGATCTTAATTTACAAAAATATATCTAATATTGTGACGATTCTTTCCGCTCCAAAATCCGGTCCCTTCTCTCCCGCAACAGTGCCACGACGAAGAAGAGGTGGGTCTCCGAGGAAGCACCCGTCTTCCTCTTCGCCGGCGGTTTTTCCTATACGAGGTTGCCAGCGGGTGCACCATGTTTATCTCGCTGCTTCTCTGGAGGCAACCATCTTCCTCTTCGCCCGCATGCAACTCTACGAGCGCCTCCATGCTTCTCATAAAAACCAGCAGCCGGCGGCCACCCACCTGCTCGGATCACATCTTTATCTCCTTTCTCAGCAAGCATTTGGGAAAACAGAAGCTCTGCATCCAGCATTCCAAGGCCGGGACTCACATATGCCCTTAAAATTTTGAAGAAGCCGATACCAAGCAAGATGTTGCTGCTCGTCCAGGTTTTGGTAACTGTCGGTTTCATCTTTCCATTCTATTTTGGATTTGGAGGATATATATATATTAACCTCATAATTAATAAGATCTATTCAGGTATACCTTTACCTATTTAGCTTTCAATTCAGATTTCCTAATGTTGATCTTTAAACAGCATGCATCTAACAACAATGTTCATATTTTGACATTCTCTTCAAATGTTTGTGATCTACTAGAATTTGTTAATCAAATTTGATGTAACGATATTTTATTTCATTTCATGAAAATTTCTACTTTATTGTCATCTTTCACTCTGGTTTAATCAAAAGATATCTAAAGAATGTTGCGCTTATTGCTACTTAATTCATGTCCCTTAATTATAACATGCAATCGAACAACGGAATTATTGATTCCAATTCCTCTGACAGAAAGTTGTAGGGGGGTATCTAACTGGGACTGACAAGTGGCATGCTCTGTTTGTAATACTTTCTTTATCTCCAAAAACTAATTTTTGGTATCCTTGGATCTTGTCGAGTCACCCATGATGAACGGAACAAGCCAAAAGAGGTGAAAGAAACGAGAGCACCAATTGATAAATATTGAAACATGAAGAACGACCTAGGTCCGGGTCCATTTCAGCCATCTGATCTGTGATCGGACGGCTTGTCAATTCCCTATAAAAAAACAGCCGATCGGACGGCTGACCGACTGTCGGATCTCCGATCGGACGGCGGGTCCCACAACCCGGACCATGAATAAGGTCCGAGTTGCGGACCAACTTTTTTTCCCTTCCTAAAAGCTACTTTTTCAGATAATATTTATCAGACATTTATATATGTATACACGTTTACAACTGATATTTTATTATATATCTATACTATCATATAAAAATCTTTATGCCTATCTACAGTGTTTCGCTGGTGTCGCAAATAAAGAACAGGATACATATACTCCAGTCGCGTGTAGCACTGCTCATATGCACCGGAAAGCTCGCATCTCGCATGCCCTACAACGAAAGCTCCCCGCGGCGTCTCCGGCAATCGCTTCTTCTCCATCGCCTGAGATAGGCTCTCTACAGTGCGTTTAAGCGAGTGTCGCAAGTATAGATCTCGCGTGCCCTAGCGGCTGCCTTGCCCTTTCTCCCCGCACTATGCACCCCTCCTCCGTTGGTCGCAACCTTTGGACCTGCGTAGTTCTTCCTCCCTTGCCCTAGCCCTCCTCGGTCATCCACCGGTAAGCTTCGTAGATCAGTGCTTTCAGTGTTTTCGTTGATGCGCCTCTTCATGGTCTCCTTTCTCACCCTCCTCTCCACTGAAAGCACTGATAAAAATCGCGAGGGCTCCTAGCTGCTTTCATTGATGTTCTACATCCTCTTCCTCTCTGCTGATGGGCTGAAAATTGTGCGGCGTATCCTCTCGGTGAGGGCTGAAAATCGTGCATGCCAAGTGTTTGATGATTTGTTTGATCGACAGGGAAAAACTGCTGCCTCAACTCATCAACGGTTCAATAGCTCTCAAGAGCTATCAAGAGCTATTGGACCATGAGCCTCAGTCAACGTCAACCAAGGACATGGTTCACATTGCTCAGAGTTAGTCAATGATTCTTTGTATAGTTTTATAGTTTTATTCCAATTTAATACATTAAATTGTTTTTAAAATATTTACCCTCTCATTTCAATATACAGCCTATTCTTTAATTGCATGCTGATAAGGAATTGGACTCTTCAAATAGCAATTGCCCTCTTGGAATTTAAGGCTCTTGGTGTTTCTCCATTTAAGGATCTTGGTGTTTCTCCATTTGTAAGCGGTAGAGGTGGTAAATGTTGTGGCCATAAACTGTCGTTCATGAACACCCAAACACACCTCTAGAACCACATCCGGTGTTTAGGTTCAAAATGGAGTTTTTTCTACATTGACAGCAGTAACCACTCCCGTGCCAAAGTGATGTTTTATGACAGTGACGCTTTTTGCTGTACAAATTGGAGCAAAATGCAACACTAAACGGTCTCATAAACAACATAGCTAATGACAATGCAACCAGATTCAATGAAAATATATTACTGGGTATTTTTTCTTAGCATTAAGATCGCTCATGTGATAAAGACTATAACATATTTAATGCATTAGATGCGAAGGAACAATGATCATACGTAATAACATATGCTCCAGGAATGCTTCAAATTTTATAGAAAAAGAGAAAATTACCTTGCTTGCACTTCAACTTTTGGCAGCACGGACATGAATTGTCCCAAGATCGAACAGTCGCATCTCTGCAAGTATAAGAGAAGGTGCTCACAGAACAGCCATCAATGGTTTCAGCTGTATGATCTTTTGATACTGTTATATCTTTGAATGTTAGATTAAACTTGGAAGGATCAAGATTCATCTCATATGGACACCTTGAAACTACTGGTGCAGTAAATTCTTGAGGTGCATGGGCTTTAGAGTCACATTCCAGGTAATTACCATTCATGGTGAGGGGAATCTCATGCATGTGGAATGTTTTCGAATTGAATGGACCAGGAAGAACAGATCCATCATCCATCAACTGAATTCATATTCTCTTCAACTTGGACTTCGGGGTGAATTCCAACAATAGAGAATTTATTGAATGGTCCATCTCCAGTTGGTTGGAGAGTTGAACTCTTCATCCATTCAAGGACATCATCGATCTTTTGCTGGTTCAACAAATCCATATCACTTTTATCACCACCAGTCGAGGAGAAACTGCGGCCTATTCTGACCCATTTTCCCTGACAAGCATTCTTAGTTGCATTCAGTTTACAAGATTCAACGCTAGATTTGCTATTTGATCCATGAGAAAATGACCAATGAAAAGGTTGTTGGATCGTATGACGCCCTTAGAGGGGGGGGGGGGGTGAATAAGGGTGTGTTTAAATTTGTAATTTTTACTTAATAATTTTAAGACAATTTTACTTTAATAAAAAGTTTCTTAAAAATTAATTTTAAAACAAAGCAATTTTTGTATAACACTAAGCACAAATTTTTAAGATAAAAATTTAAGCAAACAAATTTGCGATTAGTGAAAGGATCATAATTTTATTTATCATGAAATTTCCATACAAATAAAAATGATCTTAACAATGCTTAAGATCAAGGCACAATGATAAAATGAAAATACTATATTTTTGATTTACCAATCCTTCTCCCAAGGATCGGAAGGCTATCGCTTGTCTTACCCAAGACCAAGCCCAAGCCTAACCTCTAGATCTTCCCAAGATCTAGACGTAGCACACAAGGCCACGATTTCCCACCAAGCCACGCAAGGACTTGGACGCTCCGCACAAGGAAGCGATTTTCCCCTAAGCCACGCAAGGACTTAGACGCCGCACGCAAGACGACGATTTCTTCCCCAATACAAAATGAAATATGAGTAAATGAAATACAATATGAAAAAGTCAACTCCCTAGAAATTCAGATCTCTGAATGGATTGTTGAAGCCTCGAGATGATCGTTGATGGAGTGGCGCGCCCGATCTCGTCTTCAATCTTCAATCCTTCTTTTCACAATTAGGAGTTGAGGAGGTTCTGGAGCTCTCTGGTTCGTATGCACTCAGGTAGGGACTGGAAATCTCAAAAGCTTGGAATGCACGAACCAAAGGCACCAATTTATAGAAAATCACTGTCGCCTGGGCGACAGTGACTGTCGGAATTTTCCGACAGCGCTTAACTGCCTCGGTCGTGCCGTCGTGTGGGCAGTTGCTGGAATCGTGGAGCTGTCGCCTGGGCGACATCAATGTCGGATTTCCGACAGCACAAAACCGTCGGTCGTGGGTGAAGTCGTGGGCAGTTGATGTAACCGCTGAGCTGTCGCCTGGGCGACATCGATGTCGGATTTCCGACAGCTCAATACTGCCGTTTGCTGTTCTAACCGCTGAGCTGTCGCCTGGGCGACAGTGGGTGTCGGAATTTTCCGACAGTGAAAATTTCCCTCAATCAATTTTTGCTCCAAGAGAATTGTGAACATTGCATACCTGTTATCTGCACACCATTAACAAAAATAGAATCAAATACAAACGGGACTTTGTTATTATCAAACCGGAGGAGTGCGAAACGCATGCTCCAACAATCTCCCCCTTTTGATAATAACAAATCCGTATAAAAAGTAAATCATGTCTATTTAGATTGTTGATTTTAACCTTTGGTGTGTACACAAAATCATTATATATATTCCTTAAAAAATAAATAATCTATCTCGAGATGAAAGCTCCTTCTAATTGAATGCTCCCCCTACATATATGCTCCCCCTAAATATATGCTCCCCCTAAGTATATGATGTATTGTGTAGGTGGAATAGATGGTTGATTTTTCTTTTTATACTTGTGAATTCTCCCCCTTTTGGTATTAGCAAAAGTGAATATTAGATAAGAGAGTAGTTCGAAAGGTAAGATACATAGGATATAGAAAGATAGAGTAAGCGGAAGCAATATTTGGTAATGATAGAAGTCCTTGAAATAATAGGAATATGCCATAGTATGAACAAGCTCATGAAGGGACGGTATAGCCATATGAAGTAATGAAAGAAAATAACTTGAACATGAGTAAGATCATTTGAAAGTATCATAGAAAGACACAATAGTGTATAGATATATTGAATATTTTCGGTCCAATTCTCATGAGAGGAATGTTTATATAACATAATGATGTGTACATGTGATACTTAGATCAAACATATGAAGTCATTTAATTTACATGATCATTAAAATGTTGAACATAATAAAAGCTTATAAAGGCAACTTCGACTTTGAAGATATAGCACAAGATGAATAGAAAAACCATTTTCTTTTGCTCAAGACACATTGCAATTCTTTCCAAGGTGCTTAACCTCACAATGCTCATTAAGACTTATCAGGAGGGTAAGTAGTGCTTGGTGGAGTATCCTTGTCTTTATTTTATAATATTTTTTTTGAGATCACAGATGTGATATCGTAATTTTGATATATTGATAATATTTTTTTTTATTGACCAAGGATCTCCGAATTCACTTGAATCGCAAAAGATGGTGTATATTTTGTTGTGCTAACAAATCAAGGGTGAAAGTTGTTTTTAAGAAGTGCTATTTGATTATGTTAAAGCAAATATGATCCATGTATATATTAAATAAAATCAGACGTATTGATCAAAAGAGGTGAACGTGATAGCTCATTATGATAGATAAACAATTTCTCATACTTAGAGGCATGCGAAAACAATTTCCAATGGTCTAAACAACTAAGTAGAAATGTCAATACGATGATAGCTTGAAAATGAAATCATATAAACATGTAAGTCATTTTATTTAAAATAAATATCACATGGTTTGTCATCAAGTCATGAGATGAAGCATTAATAATGACATATAACTATTGTAGATCATAAAAGAGGCCTAAAATTGGAGTTTTGTGAAAATTGTAGCTGTCGGAAATTTCCGACAGCCACTGTCGCCTGGGCGACAGTGAAAAAATTAAATAGGGCTGAGGACCGAGTCAAAACACATTGTGCATCATTTCCTGGAGTGAAAAACGAGAGGAAGGCTGTCGGAAGTCGGCGACAACCCTAGATCCAAGGTATGGGTTTTTGATTTTGTTGTTTTTAACTCCAAATTTTTTAGGGCTTTGTGATTTTGATAGTAGAGAAGAAGGAAAATGAAGTTTTCATGTTGATTGTAAATGAATGGTGTAGGTTTTGAAAGTTTTGATTTGAAAAAAAAAATGTAGATCTAGTTTTAAAAACTATAGGATCGTGGTGGATCTTTGCTTAAATGTCTATCTTTGTGAAATTTCTCTTGATTTTGTGAAGGAAGTTTTCAGTTGTGCATTTTCTAAAAAAAAATTTTGTAGATCTAGTTTAGAGAAGAAGATGGAAGATGATGAATAGTAAAAGATTTGTATTATTTGATGTTTTGAAAATCATAGAGTAAAATTTTGAAAACTTGATGTTGAAATAACATGTATTGTGAGTAGATCTGGAAGTATGTGTATTAATTTTGAGAGAAAATCACTTGGAGGGCTGTCGGAAATTTCCGACAGCCACTGTCGCCTGGGCGACAGTGTTCCAGTGCACAATGAAAAAATCTGTTTTAATCAAGAATTTTGTATTTTATTTGCAGAATGGCTTCCAGCTCTAAAGCTCGAAAGAGTACTTCGGGAGATGCACATACTTCATATCAAGTTTTTTCTGGAGTGGAGAAGGCTATTGTTGGGGTGGCCAAATACATCGAATTTGATTTGCCAAAACATGAGCATATTTATGATCGTCTTGCGAAGGCAGGTATTCTCTCAATAATCTCACCAGAGGGGTTTGCATCCTTTTTAATTCGTGAATTTTATAACCATTTGGAAGACCCAAATGTTACTGAATTGGATGGAGGTGTGAGATCAAGGATCCAAGGTCAACATGTGGAAATAACACATGTTGATCTACGAGAGGAATTTGGACTAGTGATGAGTGAGAATATGCCTGATATAGTGGAGAATTATCGGAAGGATAGAGATTGGACCCTAGTAAACATGAGTTTACATGGGAATCAGAAGAAAACTCTTACCACTGAAGTTACCTCACTTACACCGGATGCTTACTTAGTCCAAGATATATTAAGGAATTCGGTGATGTTGAAGAGTGGAGACACAAGAAGCATTACTGCGCAGTTGACCCTCTTTACGTACTATATTATGGAGGATGAGCCTTTTGATATGGCAGACTTCATACTCTCCCAGATTAGGTATACGTACAGATTGAAACATCCAAGATGGGTGAAGGTGCATACGCTGCCAATGGGGTTGGTAATTCAGCGTGTACTTTATAAGAAGTATGGATGGATTGTGCAAGATTCGTATCTTGATGATTGTTATCCGGAAATTTATTTTACGGGTTCAATGAAAGGGAAGAAGCCGCAGAGAAAAGCTCAACCGGGAATTGAGATTAGAGAGCCGAGCATTTCTAGGGCAGGATCACTAAGGGAATCCATTGATGATTTGCGTGATTCGTTAGAGGATCACAAAAAGGAAGTGAAAAAGGATCGTAGTCGAATGCAGAAATTTATGAAGTTTCTCGTCAAAGGTCTGAAGTTGAAGCCAACGCTGGAGGAGGAGGCAGAATGGCAAGTTCCGGACGAGGAGCCGCCACGCCAATCGGTGAGGCGGACTCGCTGTGGCAAAGCTGTGAGACGAGGACCTCCAGAAGATTGTCCAGAGAGCAGCGGGGCTGGTTATGAAGATTCAGAGTAGTTTTATGTTGCTGCTGCTGCTGGGAGCTGTCGGAAAATTCCGACATCCACTGTCGCCTGGGCGACAGTGAACCTCTTTAAATTTCTGTTTTGTTTAATGAACTTGATCCTTAATTTGTTTCTACTGTTTTTATTTGAACAATATTGATGTAATATTAATGGTGTTGAATTTTTGTTGAGGCTTTTGAAATTTTATGTTTTGATATTTAGAATTTTGTCTTTTTGTTTTTACATTGTTTATGTTTTGTGATAATAATTTTTTTTAATTTTATAGGCTTTAAATTGTGATATATTCATTGTGAAATGTCTAGAATGCCCAATTCTAGCCTAAGCATAGAAAAACGGGAATCCGGTAAAGGTTTAGTGAATATATCCGCTAGTTGATTATCCGTGCCTATAAATGAAATTTTTATGTGGTTATTTTTAATATGATCTCTAATAAAATGATGTCTCACATCAATATGCTTAGACCTTGAATGATGGACCGGGTTGTGTGTTAAATCAATTGCACTTTTATTATCACACCATAATTCAATAGTTTGTTGTTTAATATTAAAGTCTTCTAAGGTTTGTTTCATCCAAAGGGCTTGTGCACAACAACTACCCAGTGCGATGTATTCGGCTTCGGTGGTTGAGAGGGCAACAGAATTCTGTTTCCTACTCGACCATGAAATGAGTGAAGGACCTAAAAAGTGACAAGTGCCACTAGTGCTTTTCCTATCTAGTGAACAACCGGCGTAATCAGAATCAGAATAACCAAAAAGTGTAAAATCATCGCTATGAGGATACCACAAACCAAGTTTAGATGTGCCAATTAAATATCTAAAAATTCTTTTTACCGCTTTTAAATGTGATTCTTTGGGATCGGCTTGAAATCTAGCACATAAACAAACTGAAAACATAATATCCGGTCTAGAAGCAGTCAAATATAAAAGTGAACCTATCATGCCTCTATATAAAGTTTGATCTATTGATATTCCAGTTTCATCTTTTCCTAATTTTAAAGATACACTCATAGGAGTATTTGCTTGTTTGAGATTTTCAAATCCAAATCGTTTTAAGACATCATGAATATATTTTGATTGGTTAATAAAAACTCCATCATGATTTTGAACAATTTAAAATCCTAAGAAATATTTTAATTCCCCTACCATACTCATCTCAAATTCACTTTCCATCATTTTTACAACATAGTTACACAACTCTTCATTAGTGGCTCCAAAAATAATATCATCAACATAAATTTGTAAAACAATTAAATCATCATTTACTTGCTTAATGAAGAGTGTACAATCAACACCACCCATTTTAAAACCATTTTGTAATAAATATATAGTCAATCTATCATACCATGCTCGTGGTGCTTGTTTTAAACCATACAAAGCTTTTAGCAATCTATATACGCGATTAGGAAATTTTTCATTTATAAATCCTGGGGGTTGTTCAACATAAACTTCTTCTTTAATCAACCCGTTTAAGAATGCAGTTTTAATATCCATTTGCAATAATTTAAATCTTTTATGGCTAGCAAATGCAACAAAAATTCTAACTGCTTCCAATCGTGCTACGGGTGCAAAAGTTTCATCAAAATCTACCCCTTCAATTTGATTATATCCTTTCGCTACAAGCCTAGCTTTGTTTCTAGTGACCCTAGAGTCACTATCTAATTTGTTTTTGAAAATCCATTTGACTCCTACCACTGGATGATCACTAGGTCTATCAACAAGAATCCAAACTTTATTTCTTTCAAATTGATTAAGTTCTTCATTCATAGCTAGAAACCAAGATTCATCATTTAAAGCGGTGGCAACATCTTTTGGTTCGATATTTGAGACAAAACATAAATTTGAAAAGGTTTCATTTAAACTAGAACGCGTACGTACCCCACATAATGGTTCTCCAATAACAAGTTCTTGCGGATGATCTTTTGAGAATTGTAGCTCGGTTGGAGGTACATACCCTTCTCTTTCTTCTTCTTCTCTATCTTCTTCTCCTCTTTCTTCTTCTCTTTCTTCTCCTTTTTCTTCTTCATTTTCTCCAAGTTCTTCTTCATCATTCTCCACCGTGGGAAGGAGTTCATCTTCTTTTCCTGTAATTTTCCTTTCTACACATGAAGCAAACTCATCAAACCTAACATGAATAGATTCTTCAACTATTTTTGTTCTCTTATTATAAACTCTATAGGCCTTGCTAGTTGAAGAATAACCAATGAAAATTCCTTCATCACATTTTTCATCAAATTTGCCTAAGTTATCTTTTGTATTCAAAATAAAGCATTTACAACCAAACACTTTAAAGTAAGATACATTTGGTTTTCTTTGAAAATAAATTTCATAAGGAGTTAATTGTAATGTGGGACGAATCATGACACGATTAATAATATAACATGCCGTACTAACTGCTTCGGCCCAAAAATATTTTGGCAATTTAAATTCACAAAGCATAGTACGTCCTAATTCTTGGAGTGTTCTATTTTTCCTCTCCACTACACCATTTTGCTGTGGTGTGCGTAGAGCGGAAAATTCATGTTTTATCCCAAAATCATTACAATAAGAAATAAATTTTTCATTATCGAACTCTCCTCCATGATCTGATCTAATGCATTTTACCTTTAGATCAACTTCATTTTGAATACGTGAAATTAATTTTACAAATTCATCAAAAGCATCAGATTTTGAATATAAAAACAAAGTCCAACAAAATCTAGAATAATCATCAATAATAACAAACGTATATTTTCTACCTCCTAGACTTTGTGTAGAAATTGGACCAAACAAGTCCATATGTAATAAATTCAAAGGTCTAGTGGTAGAAATGACATTTTTGCTTTTAAAAGATGATTTTGTAAATTTTCCCTTTTGGCATGGTGAACATAATGAGGATAGCTTTCCATTCAAATTTGGTAATCCTTTTATTATTTTATTTTTAGAAAGCTTTACTATGCGTTTAGCACTAGAATGTCCTAGTCTCCTATGCCATAATTCAAGTTCATCATTCTTTGAAATGAAACATTTAAGTGTAGAATGAGATAAATCATGAAAAGTGATCGTATAGACATTGTTTATTCTTTGTGCAGTAAGTACGATTTCGTTTGTTTTAGAATCAATAATTTTGCAAAGGTTTGAGCTAGAGTCAAATAAAACATTTAGATTTTTATCACATAGTTGACTAATAGAAATTAAATTATGTTTCAAACCTTTAACATATAAAACATTTGAAATTTTAAATTCTTCGTTACCTACTACTCCAATGCCTTTGACTTTACCCTTTCCATTATCTCCAAATGTCACTGTTCCACCTTTCTTCATCTCCAGGCTAAGGAACTTTGATTTATCGCCCGTCATGTGTTTTGAACATCCAGAGTCCAAATACCACACGTCTTCCTTGTTCCTAGCCTGCATGCATACCTAAAAAGATGATGAGAGTAAAGATCTGGTTACCCAAGTGGTCGATCCCATTGTATAGGTGGACGCCTTAGGTACCCAGATTTGTTTAACAATAGCTTTTCCTTTCTTCCAACATGAGCCCGAGATGTGACCAAACCGATGACATTTGGCACACACAATGAATGGTGAGGAACCATTTTTCAATGGTTTCTCTGGACTCTTGCTGGTGGAAGCATCTTTATGTGTGGACTTAGAAAAATTTGTATTTTTAGAAATAAGATTTCTGAACCTGGAGCTGTCGCCGGTTCCGACAGTAGCTGTCGGAAATTTCCGACAGCCTCCAGAGCTTCCAGAAATGTATCCTAGTCCAAATTTTGCTGTACCATGACATTGGTTGGCTAATAGCATATCCAGTGATTTTTTCCCAACACCAAATTTTCCAATTGCCATGTTCAACTCATTTACTTTGGATTTTAGAATTGAATTTTCTTTTACTATCATGCCACATCTATTTGCAAAAATTTTCTTATAATTATCTAATTGAGAATGAGAAGTTTTAACAACTTTTTCTAAGTCATTTTTCTCTTTTACAAGCAGATCAAATTTTTGATCGGACTTAGAAATAGTAGTTTCAAGTTCTTTTATCCTTGTCGAAGAATGATCACACTCTTGACAAAATATCTTCTCTTTCCCAATAGATTCCAACTTATTTGATAGTTTTTTATTTGCTTTTGAAAGACCTTTATTTTCAGATTTTAGAAAATCAATTTCCTTTAAGCTTTTATCTAAAACTTTGCATGTTTTCATAAATTCAGAATATAACTCATCATAAGATGGAGGCGTTACCTCAGTGTCGCTTTGGACACTGCAGTCGTCTTCAGATGTAATGCTGTCTTTTGCCATCAAGCATAGATTAGCCTCCTCTTCCTCCTGTGTTGAGGGATCACTTTCTTCACCGGACGAAGAATCATCCCAAGTCTCTGCCTTTAACACTTTCTTCTTTTTATCGTGCCTCTTTGCTTTTTGCTCTTTCAGATACTTTGGGCACTTGCTTCTGATATGACCAATCTTCTTGCAATGGTAGCACTCCGGTGGCGGACGCTCCTCTTCATTCTCCATTTTTCCTTTGCCTTTTTGGTAGGCAAAATCCTTCTTTTTGAAAAACTTTTTAAATGAGTTTCTCCTCTCCGGATTTCTCATAAACTTCTTAAAATTTCTCACAAACAATCCTTCTTCATCTTCATCACTTTCTTCAGTCTCACTCTCAATTTCCTTTTTAGATTTCAACGCCAAGCTTTTCTTTTTGGGCTCCAAATTATACTCTTGGCTTTGAATCTTCAACTCAACTTCATGGGTTTTTAGATTCCCAATGAGACTTTCCAATTGTAAGGTCTTAAGATCATGTGACTCAGAAATTGCAGTCACTTTTGGATTGAACTTCGGGGGAAGTGATCTTAAGATTTTTCTAACTAAATCTCCATTTGAAAAAACCTTACCCAACACCTTTGAATCGTTCACGATTTTAGTGAATCGTGTGTACATTGTGTCAATTTCTTCATCCACCTCCATTTTGAATCTTTCGAACTCTGACTCCAATTGAAATAGCTTTGAATCCTTTACCTGCGAAGTACCTTCATAAGTAATTTCTAAAAGATTCCAAATATCAAAAGCAGTATCACAAGCACAGACTCTATTAAACTCAGTGCGATCTAGTGCGCAAAATAAGGCATTCATGGCATTTGCATTGTTTTTGCATTTTAATTTATCATTATCATCCCACTTGTCTTTGGGTTTTTCCATAGTTACATCTCCTAGAACAAATGTTGGAGAAGTGTAACTAGTTTCTACCATATTCCAGACTTCTATATCTAAAGCAATTAGAAAACAACGCATACGTGTTTTCCAATAATTATAGTCCGTGCCCGTGAAAAGTGGTGGCCTACTAATTCCTTGTCCCTCAACGAACGCGTGATCGTTGTGCGCCATTACTCCCGGTGGTAAAACCGTTTTGGAGTAACCTGGCTCTGATACCACTTGTTGGATCGTATGACGCCCTTAGAGGGGGGGGGGGGTGAATAAGGGTGTGTTTAAATTTGTAATTTTTACTTAATAATTTTAAGACAATTTTACTTTAATAAAAAGTTTCTTAAAAATTAATTTTAAAACAAAGCAATTTTTGTATAACACTAAGCACAAATTTTTAAGATAAAAATTTAAGCAAACAAATTTGCGATTAGTGAAAGGATCATAATTTTATTTATCATGAAATTTCCATACAAATAAAAATGATCTTAACAATGCTTAAGATCAAGGCACAATGATAAAATGAAAATACTATATTTTTGATTTACCAATCCTTCTCCCAAGGATCGGAAGGCTATCGCTTGTCTTACCCAAGACCAAGCCCAAGCCTAACCTCTAGATCTTCCCAAGATCTAGACGTAGCACACAAGGCCACGATTTCCCACCAAGCCACGCAAGGACTTGGACGCTCCGCACAAGGAAGCGATTTTCCCCTAAGCCACGCAAGGACTTAGACGCCGCACGCAAGACGACGATTTCTTCCCCAATACAAAATGAAATATGAGTAAATGAAATACAATATGAAAAAGTCAACTCCCTAGAAATTCAGATCTCTGAATGGATTGTTGAAGCCTCGAGATGATCGTTGATGGAGTGGCGCGCCCGATCTCGTCTTCAATCTTCAATCCTTCTTTTCACAATTAGGAGTTGAGGAGGTTCTGGAGCTCTCTGGTTCGTATGCACTCAGGTAGGGACTGGAAATCTCAAAAGCTTGGAATGCACGAACCAAAGGCACCAATTTATAGAAAATCACTGTCGCCTGGGCGACAGTGACTGTCGGAATTTTCCGACAGCGCTTAACTGCCTCGGTCGTGCCGTCGTGTGGGCAGTTGCTGGAATCGTGGAGCTGTCGCCTGGGCGACATCAATGTCGGATTTCCGACAGCACAAAACCGTCGGTCGTGGGTGAAGTCGTGGGCAGTTGATGTAACCGCTGAGCTGTCGCCTGGGCGACATCGATGTCGGATTTCCGACAGCTCAATACTGCCGTTTGCTGTTCTAACCGCTGAGTTGTCGCCTGGGCGACAGTGGGTGTCGGAATTTTCCGACAGTGAAAATTTCCCTCAATCAATTTTTGCTCCAAGAGAATTGTGAACATTGCATACCTGTTATCTGCACACCATTAACAAAAATAGAATCAAATACAAACGGGACTTTGTTATTATCAAACCGGAGGAGTGCGAAACGCATGCTCCAACAAAGGTGGTAAGTCAGTGGCACCACAAGTTTTAGTTTTTGCCATAATTTGTGGAGGAGCAGAATTCATATTTGGATTAAACAAAAAAGACTCAAGCTCGCGAGCAGCGGGAAGTGCTAATTGATCCAGAATCTTTTTAGGCTGATATATGGTGGAGTTGATCCAGTTTGCATGAGAAGAGTCCTGTACCTAAAAATTATTATATAAAAAAAAATAATAACAAAAAATAATCATCTAACTTTACATAATTGCATCTCTCCTGTCTTTCAAAATTACCAAAATCTCCTCTCTAAGTTTACATTGTTAGCATACATGTGCCCAAAAACAAAGAATGGAAGACCCCTACAGGGATTTTAAAGGTTTAGGGTACATGTATACGTTAAAGGGGCAGTGCCTGTAATTATGCAAAGTTAGATAAACGACCTTAAAAATAATATTGATTGCAATTTATGGTCTATATGATCTCCCTCTCTCTCAAAAGGTGGAAAGTTTTATTTCTTGAGTAAGTCTCACTAGGATATTCTGTACTTGATTACAATTTTTGGTCTCTATGATCCCCCCCCCCCCCCCCCCCCCCCCCCCAACACACACACACACACTCCTTTTTTAGTGAACATATGTGTTATTTAACGTTTCAGTAAAGAAGAAATAAGCATTTGAACTATGAGTTTCTTCTGATTCAAACATGGACGAGCATTCATGGTTCATCAGAATTTTTGGCTGCAGTAAACCTGAGAAGATCGAATCTTTCAACTTTGATTTTAAAAGAGAGCTTGCATGTTTTTCTTGTAGCATGTTTAGCTAAAATTGAGAGAGGGTGAGAAAAAAGTTGCAACTCTGAATGCAACTATTTCAATTTTTATCCATCTGGGTTGAGGTTAATTTGTTTGTACGATGAACGCATTTATAGAATCCTACTGAAAATCAAATTTTCTTCATTTTTATTATTTTTTCACAAATAAATCATGAATTATTGATCCATGCATTTTTATCATCATTTTAAGTAGTCATATGTATATATTTTGAGTTGAAAATACACTTGTAAAAATGTGACTTTTTTTAACTATTATTACAACTGCATTTTACATTGAAAATGCAGTCCAGTTGCAACTGTATTTTGCATTGCAATTGTATTTCACACTGAAAATGCAGTTCCGCAGGATTCTTTATATGCGTTCAACGTACAGAATTATCTTCCGTTGAGAAGGCATTTGAAGATTATTAGACGGACATGTCGGTTGTTTAGCAATCGAAATTTGTTTACATGCATATCGATCAAGAAATTTGTATGTATATTTTTCTCATGCATTAATGAAACTTGCAGTAGTAAAAAATTATGCAATACTTTCAACAATTAATTTTAATTCATATTAATTGTGCCCGAGCAAAATAAAAATAATAGTTTCGCCACTGGACTCTGAATTGATTCTCAGCAAGGTGTCGGCTTTGTTGCTGCTTAATATTTCTGCTTATATATTTATTTATTTATTTATTATAAAAAGCTTTCTCGTATGTTATATTTGACACTCGTGCTACAATTAATTACACGGCTGTGTTACAGTGATGAGAAGAAGGCTAAGAACTCTCTCAAGTCTCACCTATTAAAGTATTTAAATATTTATTTAATTATTAGAGAGGGGAACCGAACCGGTATCCGCACGTGCATTTTTCGAGAACAGTTACGGAGAAAAATGATCCCAAATATCTGGGAACTATAAAATGGATTTTTGTCTTACAATCAATACTTAATTAATATATAATATATGGCTGCATGTAAAGTTTGACTGTTAACAGTTTTTTTTACTCCGTTTGGCACGCGGTCGTGAACGCGGCGTCCGTCGTGAACGCGGTGGTTACGAGCCGTCGGTGGTGAACGCCTGACCTCATCTAAGGAACTTCATCTTCTTCTATGTTCAAAACTAGTTTTTGTTCTTGGTGTCAGTTATAACCATTGTCTTGTCAAACATGCATTCTATGATGGACTGACGGTGGTGTTTTCGTCCAAACTCACCAGAGCAATTTGGTCTGTGGTGGCGGTGAAAAATGTAACGGTTGAAATCAGTGGTGGCATTAGAGCTGCCCATAAAACTGTTTGAAAAAGTTGTTGGCTGTTTGTAAGAGCTCAATTTAGTGCTTTTCAAAATTGTATTTTACGTTTTTTATTTGGAAGAACAACTTTTTAGTAATAATTGTTTGATTTTTTTAATAATAAAATTGTGTTTTATGTAAATCATTTTGTTGCGGGTCGCTTAGGGCTCTTGGTAGACCGGTTTAAATTGAACCGCCTTAGCTCGTGAGCGGTCTAAGCGCGCAAACAGTCAATTTGAGATCTGCTGAATACACAGTGACTTTTTAGCGTGGAAAACCCAGAAATGGTGAAAAACCACGTGGCCGGAGCTGTGCCGACCAAATTTCACTATCTCCAGAGAGGTTACAATTAGATGCTAAGAGATCGAGCGCGACAGGCCGCAGATCGTTACAATAAAGAGAGAGAGAGAGAGAGAGAGAGAGAGAGAGAGAGAGAGAGAGAGAGAGAGAGAGCACTCCGAGGGTGATAGATCACCTCTCGGAAAAACTAAGTACTTTTCCTATGAGTACAGCAGTGAACGAAAGTGAGAAGGCCTTGTCCGCTTTCCAGAGGACAGAGGTGAGACCGCCCTGTCTGCTTTTGAGAAGACGGAAGTGAGATTGCCTTGTCCGCTTTCTTGAGAACGAAAGTGAGACAGCCTTGTCCGCTTTCCTGAGAACGAAAGTGAGACAGCCTTTTCCGCTTTCGCGAAGAAGGAAATCTCTAAGTCCACGAAGAAGATCTTCAAGCACCGAAGGAGAATTCCGTGGAAATCCTCAAGGAGCTCTCTCTGGTCGTCAAGGCGGGATCCTTTAAATGAAGCCTTAGGGGCCTTTTTATAGCTTTGGCCGGGGTTAGCCCGGTAATTTCATCGTTGTAACCACCATAACCACCTTGGCTGACGAATCATATTTCTCGATTTGGGGCACTCGGATCACCATCTTTCGTAAATGGTCGTCTTGCCCTTTGAGGAAAGACGACAAGCCGTTCCTGCAAAGTGAGAAACTGAAAAGACAAAAAGTGAGCGAGCCGAGGCGGAAAAGTGAGCGAGGCTGAAATGTGAGCGAAGCGGGGCGGAAAAGTGAGCGAGGCGAGGCGTAAAAGTGAGAATGCTCTGAGCGAACGGCGGAAAAGTGAGCGCGCTCAGAAGCGTTCTGAGCGCGTGACGAACGTGAAAGCGCCTTGGACGCGCTTAGAGACGTTTCGAGTGTGCGTGAATGTGGAGACGTTCTGGGCGAACGGCGGAACGAGAAGCTGTCTCTCAAAGGGAAATTGGGGTCCGGCGCTCCTGACGGGTGCGCGAATACGGGAGGGCCACTTGTAAGCCCCCCGGGGAAGAAAATCAGAGGAGGAGGAGGCTCAACCGTCCCTCGCGCCAAGTGTGCGCGGCCCGGCCGCACCCTGTAAGGTGCGGTTTGGCCGCACCCAAAGGGCGGCGGCCGACCGGCCGCACCCCAAGGGGGGTGCGGCTTGGCCGCACCCCATGAGGGGTGCGGCTTGGCCGCACCCCTCTTGGGTGCGGCTTGGCCTGGGGGAGGCCGCACCCCGTGCGGGGTGCGGTTCGGCGCGTCCCGCTCGCCGGCGGGAGTGGGCGGTGTCGGTGCCTACGCGGCGGTTGGCGCGGTTAGCGCGCGGTTTCAAATTGGGGATTAGCGGCGGGAATGGCGGTTCCGTTTTTAACTCCCCACTCTCTCCCACTAAAGTAGTGGATGGAGCGGTTAGTAAGAGTAACCGCCGCCCGGTTCTCCATAAAAAGAGAGCCCATGATGAATCATCATCATAAGCCCCCCAAACCTTCGGAGTCCGCTCTTCCGTTCGAAGGAGTGCGAAGGTTTTCTCTAGAATTTACTCCGGTCATCTTCATCGTTGGCGGCGCGTTGGCCATGGTGGAGGTAAGTTTAATTTTTGTTTTTACCGTGAAGAAGGGAGGGATGGCAGAGCGCGCTCGTAAGGGTGGTTCCGACTGAAGGGATGAGACGCCGGAAGTCGGCGTTCGCGCGCACGGTGGGCGGTCGTGCGTGCGCACGGCGGGGGTCGGGCGTGCGCGCGGCCCGCGCTCGTGCGCGCGCACGGCGGGGGCCGGGCGTGCGCGCGGCCCGCGCTCGTGCGCGGTGGCCGGCCGCGCGCACGTGGTGGCCGGCCTGCGCTCGTGCGCAGCGGTGGCAGGCCGCGCGCATACGGTGGCCGGCCGCGCGCGCGCGCGCGGCGGTTGGCCGCGCGCGGTGCGCGGCCTGCGCGCGAGCGTAGCGGCCGGTCGCGCGCGCGCGCACGGGGGCTGGTAGCGCGCGCGCACGGCCGTTGGCGTGCGCGCGCACGGCCATTGGTCGTGCGCATGCGTGCTAGCCGGCCGTGCGCGAGTGATGTGTGCGCGCGGCCCTTTCGTGCATGCGGTGGTTGGCCGCGCGCCTTTTCGCGCGTGCGGGCACCGTTCTTGGTCGTGTGCGTTCGCTCACTGGTTTGTTGGCGCAAGCGTGCGCCGGTGGGCTTGAATTTGCTTGGTGCGTTTATTTGGAAATATGTGTTTTGTCATGTACGCACGCTTATGTGTGCGAATTTTTCTTGCAGGCTTCGAGACGAGGCGGCCAATCAAGGCCGATGCGTATGCGCTCCACTCTCGATGGGGCGCACGCCGACTCGTGGCGTAAACGGATCGCGCCCAAAATCCACCGTCCGGCTTCATGGCTCTTTCGGAGGGCTGTTTGAAGTCCGGATTTCGCATCCCTCCACCGGAGGAGGTTGTTGAAATATTCTGATACTGCGGTGTCCCGATCACCCAGTTCACCCCGGGCGGGATGACGATTATTATGGGATTGGTGGTGTTTTTCCGGAAGCATAGCAAACGTTTTTCGCTTGAGATTTTCAAGGACTGGTGCAAGGTGTCCACCGACCCGGGTGGTCGCATCGAAATCCGGAGCAACAAGAGCTGGTTCCACTTTGGGACGAAGGCCGATTACCGCCATGGGAATACCCTTTACGGGTATGTTCAGAATTGATGGGAGCTACCGGAGTTGTGGAGATCGCTTCCTGGACGTTGTCGCCGGCAGACTGGTCGGGAGGATGAGTTCCTTCCTATCCCTGGCTTCCCTGGCCGAGAGGGGCTGTCGAAGGCCCTGCTCTCTATTTCTGGTTGCGTGGATGAACGTTGACTGCACTCGGTGGGGCTTTCCTGGGATCCGGAGCGGGAGGCTGCTGTTCCCTTAGACCGCGAGAAGAAGAGAAAGATCGTCTTCAAGAACTGCCCTTCTGCTCCGCGCCCTACTCCACCGGTACCTACGAGTCATGATTGCGAGGCCGGCCCGAGCCGTCCTAGGATAGAGCCAAGTATGCCTGATCCGGAGGTGGAGATTCTGGCGTCTCCTCCTGCCGTCCAGATCCCACAGGAGGATTTGCCGCCACCACCTCCGCTTATGCCGGCGAAGCGCGTTTCCTCTTCTCTCCAGGCGATGGCCTTTGCGGTAAATGAAGTTCTTCTTTCATTACTTAGCCCTTCTTCGTTATTACTTGTTTTTGCTAATTGCTTAACTTTTGCAGGCGGAGGCTTTGACCAGCGTTGCCGTTACATGGAACGACCACTATGTGAGTCTAAAGGACAACTATTTCGCCCTTCAGGAGGAGTTACGTGTGGCGAGATGCGAGATATCCGCCTTGCAAGAGAAAAGAGACCGCGATTCGGCTCGCGTCCGGCAGCTGGAGACTGATATTGGGAAGCTGCGCGCAGAGTGTGGTGGTGACAAGGCGCTCGCGGAGGATGCCCTTCGTCAATTGTCGGATGCACAGGGGGAGATGTTCCGCCTGGAGGGAGAGTTGGGCTTCCTACGGAGCGAGGTGGACCGACTGTCGTCGATCGAGCAGAGCCTTGAGGGGGCCAAGGCGACCGGGGTGGCCGAGTACAAGGACTCCCTCGCTTTTGCGGAGGAGCGTTTCCAGATGATGGAGGAGATTCGGGCTGAGGTGATGACGTCGGAGGTAGAGCCCCTAATAGCGGACGAGTGTGAGGTCTCCTTTCAGAGAGGCATTCAGAAGACCCTCCGCATGATGGGGAGGAAGTTCGGGTGCGACACCACCGACCTTGGAGCCGGAGACCTTTCTGGAGATGACTACTCGGATGTAGCCGAGGACTGATGCTGTCTATCTCTTTTTCCTGCTTTTAGTTTTGTTGCTTGTTTGCGTGTTTGCCGGATGTGGCTGTATCTCTTTTATTGTATATATCGTACTTGTTTATCTGCACGATCTTGTAAACCTGGTTGCTAGCACCTGCATAGCCCGATCATTTTCAAAGTTACAGATGAGTTTGCGCGGACCTGAGCCCGCGACTTTTATATTATAGTTGCACGAGTCTGGCCCGCGGCTTTTACATAATAAAATAGGTGCACGAGTCTGGCCCGCGGCTTTTATGTAATAAAATAGGTGCACGGGTCTGGCCCGCGGCTTTTATGTAATAAAATAGGTGCACGGGTCTGGCCCGCGGCTTTTTGCACGAGTCTGGCTCGCGGCTTTTTTGCACGAGTCTGGCTCGCGGCTTTTTCTCACGAGTCTGACTCGCGGCTTGGCCGATGAATAGCGTTTGTATTCAAACCGAGGGTAAACGTAAGGGGGGCATGCCCCTACGATGCACGAGTCTGGCTCGCGGCTTTTTGCACGAGTCTGGCTCGCGGCTTTTTCGCTCGAGTCTGGCTCGCGGCTTTTTCGCACGAGTCTGGCTCGCGGCTTGGCCGGTGAATAGCGTTTGTATTCAAACCGAGGGTGGACGCAAGGGGGGCAGGCCCCTACGACATCGGGACCTGACGGCGGAGGATAAGGGCGGGCCTTCAATCGACGGCGGTACAAGGTCCCCGGGGCTAGGCCCCAAAGCGGTTCCTGCAGTAGAACAGTTTAGAACAGATGGAAGATAATTTGGTAAATAGATATTGATACATGCGTAGGTGCAACCATGCGGCTTTTAAGCCGGTGGGTTTTTTTACAAGTTTTACGAGAGGAAGACGTAATGTTGCGCTCCCTTTGCGCTGCGCTTGCCCGGGCTTGCTCAACATGGTGGGCGGCTGTGACCCGGCGGCTGATCCTTGGTGGCACCCTTCAGTGTTTCCTTACGGAAAGCCTCCAGGTGTCCCAACTGGACGAGACGTTCAATTTCTTCCTTCAGTTTTGCACAATGCTCCGTTCGGTGTCCTCGGCCTTTGTGGAAGTGGCAAAACTGGGATTGCTTTCCCCTGTGCAGGGAGAGCGGCCTGGGCCAGTTGATGATCTTGCTGTTGCAGATTATGGACAAAATGTGCTCGCGGGAGGTGTTTAGCGGAGTGTAACTCTGGGGGCTTTGACTTGGCAGCCCTTGGGGGCGGTCTGCTCGGCTCTGAGTGAGCAGTTCGAATTGCTGTTGCTGGCCCTTTCTCTTGCGATTCGCATCGATTGGCTGCGGATTCGTCGGTGCCTGGGGTTTGGCTTTTTCTGCTAATGCGAGATTCGTACGGTCCTTCCGCGTGCTTAGCCTTTCAGACTTTGGCTATGGTGGGGGGTCGTCGTTGACCCAAGGGAGCTTGGAGTCGGGTGTATCGAAATCATGTATTGCGTTCCTGAGGATGTTCCCTTTGCTGGTCATGCGCCCGGTCATGGAAATGTCGTGGTCCAGGGCGTCTAGTAGGAGACTCCCGAATATCGCGTCGTAGGGGGAGTCGGCGTTTGCGACGATGAACTGAACGTCGTACTGGACCGGTTCCGGGTGCATGCCTACTTGGACCGGAAAGGTGATGGTTCCTATGGTGGGCACCATAGTTCCGTCGGGGAGCTCCGCGTTGCTGGCCCTGAGCTTAAGGTTCCCGCTTAGGGGTTTAAGCCGCACTACGACAGCTAGGAATAAGAGGTTGAAGGAGATGTGATGTGTTATCAACGCTCTCCTTAGCTCGCAGGGTGGACTGCCTATGCTTGCGTCTAGGGTGAAGTCCATCCATGCGCAGGGACGTTCCTGGCGAACATTCGTGCGGATCTTCTCTTGATGTTTGCTCAGTTCTGCCCCCCTTAGGCGGGGCGGTTCGTCCGTGCCAGGCTTTTCTCGCTCTTCCCGAATCCTTGGCGAGCGTGTATTGTGCCATTCGACAAACAGTTGGGATAACTCGGTGAAGTTGTGGATTGCTCCGCTTGGCAAAGATTCGTACCAGCGGAGAGCTTCTCCGCGCAGTGTCTTGGCGAAGATCTTGCAGCCAACTTGGTCGGGAAGTCCGAGCATCCGCATCGTCATCAGGAAGTGATTGACGTGCCCGTACGCGTCCTCTGCTCCGTGGAACTCCTTGTTTTGCGGGAGCGTTAGCCATGACGGAACTGGGTATTCCAAAATTGACTTGGAGAGGGGGGATCGCCTTTGTCGATGCACACCATCGTTCGGATCCTGTCCTGCCGAGAGAGGGGCCGGCTTGCTGGTTAACGCAAACCACGGTGGCAGGATGGATGCGGTGGTGGGCGCTCTTTTTATCGGGTTCTCCGGGACTGAGGAACTGCATGCGTCAGATAATTCGGGGGAGGTGTCCACTTTTGCTCGTTCCGTGAACTCCGGAGAAGCGGATGCTACGCTCGGGAATCCTTTGCTTGATTTTTGGGAATCCATTCCCACAGACGGCGCCAAACTGTTGTGGGTCGCTTAGGGCTCTTGGTAGACCGGTTTAAATTGAACCGCCTTAGCTCGTGAGCGGTCTAAGCGCGTAAACAGTCAATTTGAGATCTGCTGAATACACAAGGACTTTTTAGCGTGGAAAACCCAGAAAGGGTGAAAAACCACGTGGCCGGAGCTGTGTCGACCAAATTTCACTATCTCCAGAGAGGTTACAATTAGATGCTAAGAGATCGAGCGCGACAGGCCGCTGCTCGTTACAATAAAGAGAGAGAGAGAGAGCACTCCGAGGGTGACAGACCACCTCTCGGAAAAACTAAGTACTTTTCCTATGAGTACAGCAGTGAACGAAAGTGAGAAGGCCTTGTCCGCTTTCCAAAGGACAGAGGTGAGACCGCCCTGTCTGCTTTTGAGAAGACGGAAGTGAGATTGCCTTGTCCGCTTTCTTGAGAACGAAAGTGAAACAACCTTGTCCGCTTTCCTGAGAACGAAAGTGAGACAGCCTTGTCCGCTTTCGCGAAGAAGGAAATCTCTAAGTCCACGAAGAAGATCTTCAAGCACCGAAGGAGAATTCCGTGGAAATCCTCAAAGAGCTCTCTCTGGTCGTCAAGGCGGGATCCTTTAAATGAAGCCTTAGGGGCCTTTTTATAGCTTTGGCCGGGGTAGCCCGGTAATTTCGTCGTTGTAACACCATAACCACCTTGGCTGACGAATCATATTTCTCGATTTGGGGCACTCGGATCACCATCTTTCGTAAATGACCGTCTTGCCCTTTGAGGAAAGGCGACAAGCCGTTCCTGCAAAGTGAGAAACTGAAAAGACAAAAAGTGAGCGAGCCGAGGCGGAAAAGTGAGCGAGGCTGAAATGTGAGCAAGGCGGGGCGGAAAAGTGAGCGAGGCGAGACGTAAAAGTGAGAATGCTCTGAGCGAACGGCGGAAAAGTGAGCGCGCTCAGAAGCGTTCTGAGCGCGTGACGAACATGAAAGCGCCTTGGACGCGCTTAGAGACGTTTCGAGTGTGCGTGAATGTGGAGACGTTCTGGGCGAACGGCGGAACGAGGAGCTGTCTCTCAAAGGGAAATTGGGGTCCGACGCTCCTGACGGGTGCGCGAATACGGGAGGGCCACTTGTAAGCCCCCCGTTGAAGAAAATCAGAGGAGGAGGAGGCTCAACCGTCCCTCGCGCCAAGTGTGCGCGGCCCGGCCGCACCCGGTAAGGTGCGGTTTGGCCGCACCCAAAGGGCGGCGGCCGACTGGCCGCACCCCAAGGGGGGTGCGGCTTGGCCGCACCCCAAGTGGGGTGCGGCATGGCCGCACCCCTCGTGGGGTGCGGCTTGGCCGCACCCCACGGGGGGTGCGGCTTGGCCGCACCCCTCTTGGGTGCGGCTTGGCCTGGGGGAGGCCGCACCCCGTGCGGGGTGCGGTTCGACGCGTCCCGCTCTCCGGCGGGAGTGGGCGGTGTCGGTGCCTACGCGGCGGTTGGCGCGGTTAGCGCACGGTTTCAAATTGGGGATTAGCGGCGGGAATGGCGGTTCCGTTTTTAACTCCCCACTCTCTCCCACCAAAGTAGTGGATGGAGCGGTTAGTAAGAGTAACCGCCGCCCGGTTCTCCATAAAAAGAGAGCCCGTGATGAATCATCATCACATTTATTTTGAAGATAAGTAAATATTATATAAATCATAAATAAATAGGTTACAACAAGTCAGCGGTGAGAAGCAAAGATCGTGAATGGGTGAAGAATCTCGAATGAAAGAAGAAAAGTTTTGCAGTGGAGAGAAGGAATAAATTAAAGACAGATCGTGAATGGTCGTGGCGTGACTTTAGTAAACTCTTAAAAAGCCCACAAAACATCTTTCTTGAAAAAACTTTTTTGAAACCAAAAAAAGGCGGTGGCAGTGGAAATTGTGTTGTACAACTCGTAATTCGTCCAGATCAGAAATACCTAAGAAAAACACTTTAGAAGACCTCACCCAACATGGGCGAGCTCAAAAGACCTCGCCCAACAGGGGCAAACTCAGAAGACCTCGCCCAGCATGAGCGAGCTCCGAAGACCTAACCCAGCACGGGGGAGCTCAGAAAACCTCGCCCACCAGGGGTGAACTCAGACCACCTCGCCCAACAGGGGCGAGCTCAGAAGACCTCAACCGGGTGTGGGCAAGCTCAAAATTTTACCTCGACGAGGGCAGCTATTCGAAGACAATTTTGGCATGTGAATAACATTTTGGTTAAGGCGGGAGCGACTATTCACAGAACATACCACCCTCCCCTTGGATTTGCCTATAAATATGATCTCAATGCACACATAGAAGACACCTTCTCCCCCTATTGTGGGTGAGTTCAGTGACCGTCTCTCTTGTGTCGAGCTTAGCATTGGCTTTAGAAGGGGAAATTTCTATAGACTTCTGTGGGGGGGGGGGGGGGGGATACTTCATCAGTGCAGCATGTGAGTCTTGTTTGTAGGCAGTTCGAAGTTGTTTCTTGTGTTCTCTAGTCTCTTCTCGATGTGTCTTAATTACCGGGTCGACCACTAAACCAATAACATTTGCTCACCCCCGGGTTCGAAAATTAGGAACTCATTTTCGTGGTTCCAACCTTTTATCAACTCTTCTCCACCTCCTCCAGTTGAGCTCCGCTTCTGAGATCGAGGTGTCGACTCTTATCCACCTTTATTAGTTGAGCTCGCTCATCTGATGACAGACCTGAGAGGTGTCGACTCTTCTCCACCTCCTTCAGTTGAGCTTCACTCCTAGGATGTGTCGACTCTTCTCCACCTCCTTCTGTTGAACTCCACTCTTAGGAGGTGTCGACTCTTCTCCACCTCCAATTGAGCCCACTCGTCTAATGAATGACCTGGGAGTTGTCGACTCCTCTCCACCTCCTTCAGTTGAACTCCGCTCATGGGAGGTGTTGAATCTTCTCTACATCTTCCAGTTAAGCTCCGCTCCTGGGAGGTGTCGACTCTTCTCCACCTTCTCTGGTTGAGTTCCGCTCCTCGAAGGTGTCGACTCTTCTCCACCTCCTCCAGTTGAGCTCCGCACTTGGGAGGTTGCGACTCTGCTCCCACCTCTTCCAGTTAAGCTCTGCTCGATCCTGGGAGCTGTCGACCATTCTCCACCTCTTCCAGTTGAGCTCGCTTGACTAGAGAAGGGCCTGAGATGGACATTGCATGGCTTGCCATCTAGTGTCACTCTCTCCGAACTACGGGTCCTACATTTTTTTCTAAGCTCGTGTTGAATCCGAAAAAGCGGGGATTGTGTATAACCCGTAATTTATCGATATCAAAAATGCCTAAGGAGGGCACTTTAAAAGACTTGACCCACAGGGGTGAACTCAAAAGACCTCGCCCAACAGTGGCGAGCTCAGAAGACCTCGCCTAATAAGGGTGACCTCAGAAGACCTCGCCCATCAGGGACGCGCTCAGACCACCTCGCCCTCCAGGGGCGAGCTCAGACCACCTCGCCCAACAAGGGTGAGCTCAGAAGACCTCGATCAAGTGTGGGCGAGCTCAGAATTTCACCTCAGCGAGGGAAGCTATTCACAGACCATTTTGGCATGTGAATAACATTTTGGTTAAGGCGGGGGCGGCTATTCACAAACCATATCCCCCTCCCCTTGGATTTGCCTATAAGTAAGACCCAATGCACAAGCAAAAGACACCTTCTCCTCCCTATGGTGGGCGAGTTCAGTGCCCACCTCTCATGTGCCGAGCTCAGCATTGCCTTTAGGAGGAGAAGTTTCTATAGACTTCTGGGTGTATGACGGGACCTCTTCGCTGCAACTTGTGGATCTTATTTGTAGGCAGTTCAGAATTGTTTCTTGTGTTCTCTAGTCTCTTCTCGCAGTGTCTCATTCGCGTCGACCACTAAACCAATGTCTTTATTCACCTCCAGGTCCGAACATTAGGAACATATTTTCGTCGTCCAACACGAGCTTTTCGCACGCGGGTCTTCTTTGTAGGCAGTTCAGACCGATTTCTTGTGTTCTCTAGTCTCTTCTCGCGGTATCTCATCCGTGTCGACCACTAAATCAGTAGCCTTTATTCACCCCAAGATGTGAATATTAGGAATTCATTTTCGTGGTTCCAACACGACCTTTTCCCCCGCCTCCCCCAAACAAAGCCTTAATTTATATTAATCATATGCCATAAGATTAAAATTAGAGTATATTATTAGATGGATTTAATTATATTAATCAATTACGCTTCCTGGTAATTGGTAAAGTGTTATTCTACATTTCTACCACTGTATTAAATTAATTTTCACGAGTGTCTAAATAATTCGAATTTAGATTAAATAAATGCTGAAATGCTTATTAGTAATTGCAAAATAAAGAATGGACGGAGCCAGCCAATTATGCCGTGAGAGTCCGTTAATTTACCGTTGGAAATTCCACCATAAATAACACCATTACTTCCAACCCCTTCTCTCTCAAAAAAAACCCTCCGCACCCTCTCTCTCTCTCTCTCTTTCTTATCTCCCCAATTCTGTCGCCCTCTTCACCACTGGTATGCATTTATCGCTCCAAAAGAATCTAGTTAGGGTTTTTGCCTAAGTTTTTTCGTTTGATATCTTTGCGTTTTGCATCGCAGATCCATTGCTAATTAAGGCTCCGTTTGGCACGGCGTTGGAGGTCACAAACACGATGGTTATGAACCATAGTTCATCAACGCCCGACCTCGCATAAGGAATTTCGTCCGCTTTTATGTTCAAAACTAATTTTCTTTTTTGATAGCGGTCATAACCGTTGTCATGGCATACAAATATACATTCTATGACGGTGGTGTTTCTGTCCAAACTCATCGGAGCACGTCGTCTTTGCTCCGGTGAGTTTGGACAAAAACGCTACAATTATAGAATGTATGTTTGGCATGACAATGGTTATGACCGTCACCAAGAAAAAAAAAAAGTTTTGAACATAAAAATGAATGTAGTTCATTAGGCGAGGTCGGGCGGTCACGAACGACGGTTCACAACCACCGCGTTCGCGACTGCCGCCGCGCCAATCGGTGCCTAAATCTCCCTATTAGAGTTTTGCTTGTCACTACGTTACGATTTTAATTTCTAGAAATCATTACCAGGAAGCTGTTTATGGTATGAAGTGACGAAGCCGAACAAATTTCTTACATAAATAATATATAATAAATATATCTATACTAATATATAAAGATATTAAGTTATGGTGTAACTCGGTTCACAAATAAATATAAGCCGTCAGATGAAGATTCAAATGATCATATTCATTCGCAGGTGGTCTGCGCATAGCCTTTCAGTTTTGCGCTGGTTGGCTATTCGCAGACCACCATAGTTTGCGAATAACCAAACAGTTTTGCGCCGGTTAGCTATTCGCAGACCACCTGCGTAGAGTTTTTTTTTCGAAAAATTATAATAAAATATCCTATAAATAATTTAAAAATTGAAAAAAATTTATTAAAAAAAGACAAAAAAATGATATAATTTTAAAAAATAAATTAAACAAAAAATTTAAAATAAGCCCGCCGATTGAGGCGGGCGAAGCACGCTGCCGCGGGACGAGTACTGTCGCGCAGGGCACGGGGGGCCCATGCACTGTCACGTATTATATAAACAAATATCCCATAGAGTTATAGTAAACCTAATCTAAATTTTTTTTATATTTGTATTCAATAATGTAGTAAGATTTTGAATGTAATTGAGTGAGAGTAGGATCGGATCAACGGAATTGGCCTTTAGGAATTAATTTTGTGGATTAGTAAATAAGTTGTGGCTTTGAGATAGAAGCTTTTGACACGAAATTGCTTTGGGTCCAAAATCGTCGATTTTTCACTTGACCTAAAATTGAATCCTCCGAATTATTTTCCCCTCAGTCTTGCGTTATATTTACCCAGACGGCGGTCCTTCCTCTCCTTTTCCCGCCAACAGCTCGTTGCGAAGGCCGCCGCATCCATCTATGTTCGCTTCCTCTCCTTCTGTCGCTGCTAGGCCTCTGTCGTTCCCAACAACATCCTCGCTCTCATCCCCGCATCAACTCCGCCAGATCGGCATCTCCCCGCAAGGCCTCTTACCTCCTCGATCTCGCTAGCAAGTATCAATCCAACTTCCTCTCAATCTGATTCGGCCATCACTGCCACAACCTTACAGTTGCTCAGCTCCTAGGCTTCTTTTAGTGCAACCAATGGTAGATCCAGAAAATTATAGATGGGGGGTGCACAAAAAATTTCTAAATACAAATGTTAGCAGGGTGAGTAGGAGGGTCGTTGGTCACATGTTAAAAATTAATTTGGGAGGTGCGCATAGTTGAACTTGGCCCGCGAATAGCCAAATTTGGTCTGCGAATAGCCAACTTTGGTCCGCGAAAAGACAATATTTGTCCCAAAACAAATTAGTTAGGTGACGTGAGAACGCTTCCATCTCATCGGAGCTGTTTCTCTCTCATCTGGCCACCGTTTTTGACATATAAGTAGTCAAAATTCATTGCATCGACGAGATGAATCCAAATCCACTAACAATTTTGAAAAATAATGGGGGTGTCAGTGCCTCTCGGGCCCCCCTCTGGATCCGCCCCTGGGTACGACGATTCCAATGGTGATGGCGGGTCCTTCAACGATCTCGACGTTGAGTTAGTGTTCTTGAGTTACTTACCTCTGATTAATTCTAGGCTTTACTCTCGTGTCTTCCTAGTCGCAAGAAAATTATTGATAACTTAGGGCAAAATCGCAAGTAGGAAGAAGCGATTTCTGTACGACTTTTACGAGATTTTGGTATACTCTATCCTCATGAGATTTTTGTGATGTTTAATAACGTCAATTCTCTTTTTGATTGTGGGTTGTTTTGATGTGAAATTTTCTAAAAATTATTTCGATAGTTTTGATCAAATTATTCGGTGTTAAAAGAGAACTTTGTTTTACAAAATGCGGTCCAACATCAAAATTTCTTGTTTACAAAATGCCAAAAATTCATGAATCCGTTCTAAATATTACAAAATTGTAAAATTTCAATTTCCATGAATGAATCACATGATCATGTAGCTGAACAATATTTCTAATCAATCCAATTTTGTTTAATGAATATCATTATTTATTAGTTTTCTATTTTAACAGCGGTCATAACCGCTGTTATACCAAACTCATCCGAGCGAAAAAATAGCGCCATAATTTTCAAATACAAGTGTAATTATTACTCCATAATTTCTCACCATGTTTTCCTCATTTCACCGGTAAATTGAATCTTAATATTTTTGTAGTACACCTTACAATTTTATTTTATAATATTGATTAGGCAAATAATGTAATATGCTTTATTTATAATTATTATCGGTTGTTTTCTTAATAATTATTTTTAGTGGATTTTTCTGTGCTTTAAATATAAAGGAGTTACCTTGCCACGTCAGTTCCAATAATTCAACACACATGCAAACTCTCCTCCACATTTTCCACACTAACAATTAATTAGATTACCTAACGAGACAATTAAGAATATAATATAGTAATAAGGCAAAATATTCATACGGGTCGTAGGCTCCGTTTGCACGGTGACTACGGTCAGGAATGCAGTGGTTACGAACCGTCGTTCGTGAACGGCCGACCTTACCTAAGGAACTTCATCCACTTTTATGTTCAAAATTTGTTTTTTTTTTCTTGGTGGTGGGCGTAGCTGTTGTCATGCCAAACATACATTCAATGATGGTTGCATTTTTGTTCAAACTCATAGGAGCAAACAAAATCGCGCCAAACGGAGCCCTAGTTTCAAATAAGCTTTTGTGGATATATCGTTTCAAATGAGTATTTTAATTTTCATTTGTCTTAATTTTATGTTTTATTTCAAAAAATTCTTAGTAATATAACATCTTTAAATATTTAAAGACTTCAGATGATTAGACACCGATGAAACATTAAATTAAGTTCGGAATGTATTAAGAAAAATTAATAAAAATAGTATAAATTGAAAAATTTGATGAATTTTAATAAATAATTACAACAAAATATTTTATTTCTTTATTAGCTCATAGTCATGTGAAACCATTAAACAGTTGACAAAAATTGAAGGACTTATTTGAAATAAAATATAAAGTTAAGAAGGCTATTTATAGTAAATGAAAAGTAAAATACTTATTTAAAACATATACAAAGTTAAAGGACTGGATATTTGGCCTTAAAATAATATTTATAGGCCTCAAATCGATATTTGCAGCCGCCCTTCAATATTTATAACCCTCAAATTGATATTAAAGGCCCATACGATACCTCCTGTGCTGTATAACTTTGTATTCGCCGAGTAGGTTGCCGGGACCCAAGAGGTCTTTAGAGCCTCATTTGTAGTATGATCCAAGACAGAGAGAAAGGAGGGAGAGCGGTAGAGGCAGTAACCTCCCGCTCGCCCAGCTGGAGTAAGAGGCAAGTGAGGGGGCGAGAGGAGGAGGGGCGGGTGCCCCCCCCCCCCCCCCCCCTCTCGCCCTCGCCCAGCAAGGGGCGAGAGGAGGAGGGGCGGGTGCCCCCCCTCTCGCCCGCGCCCAGCCAGGGGCGAGAGGAGGAGGGGCGGGTGCCCCCCCTCTCGCCCGCGCCCAGCCAGGGGCGAGAGGAGGAGGGGCGGGTGCCCCCCCCCCCCCCCCCCCCTCTCGCCCGCGCCCAGCCAGGAGCGAGAGGAGGAGGGGCGGGTGCCCCCCCTCTCGCCCGCGCCCAGCAAGGGGCGAGAGGAGGAGGGGCGGGTGCCCCCCCTCTCGCCCTCGCCCAGCAAGGGGGCGAGTGGAGGAGGGGGGCCGACCCCCTCTTTCGCCCCTGACCCTAGTAGGGGCGAGCCTAGTAGGGGGAAGACCCTTGGTCTAGTCCCACCCCAGCGAGGAGGCTCGCCGAGCTCCGCGAGGTAACCCCTCTCGCCCAGTTCCAGAGGAGGGGGGGGGGGGGGGGGGGGGGGGGGGGTTGGTCTGCGTTTAGCATCCCAGAACAGCGGGATTTGGCTATTTGCAGTCCGGTTTTGGCTATTCGCAGTCCAGATCCGAGGGTAATCTGGGTATTCTGCAGTCCAGTTTAGGCTATTTGCAGCCCAGATCCGAAAATCCTATAAATAGGACCAAGGGGGCACCATTTGGAGAGATCTCTCATCCTAGGCTAGCTCTCTCCTTCTCCCTCTCCCTCCCCAAGTCTCTCTAGGGGGTGAGGAGAGGCTCCAGTGGTGCCCAAGCTTAGTAGTGGCTTGGGAGGGGAAGTTCCAAGGGGACTTCCGGGTACGTGACGGGACCTCTCCGCTAAGCCCTTGGTCCAGTTCTTAGTTCTGACACCTTCAACCTAGAGCTCTCCCTTGGGGGAAGTAAGGGTTGGTCGCCCCTCAGCCTCGTTGAGGGCCCCGAACTCCACAGAGACCGAGTAGTCGATTTCAACATGTGCAACCCATAATAAGAAAAAAAAAATCAAAAATTCATTTTTTTAATCTCTCATGTGAAAATTTGAAAACATCTATATTAATTTCTTTATTGAATTTATACTTGTTTCCCCAAAATTAACACAAATCTACACCAAATGATAAAAATGTTAAAATTTAGTAATCTTGTTGCGGAACGCTTAGGGCTCTTGGTAGACCGGTCCACTTGAACCACCTTAGCTCGTGAGCGAACTAAGCGCGCAAACAGTTAATTAGAGATTTGTCGAGTACGCTGGGACTTTTTAACGTGGAAAACCCGGAAAGGGTAAAAAACCACGCGACCGGAGCTGTGCCGACCAAACTTCACTATCTCCCGGGGGGTTACAATTTGGACGCTAGAACTCGAGCGCGACAGTCCGCTGCTCATTACAATGATGGAGAGAGAGAGAGAACTCCGAGGGTGACAGGCCACCTCTCAGAAAAACTAAGTCTTTTTCCCTTCTGAGAACCAAAGTGAGAAGGCTAGTCGTCTTTTCCTTCTGAGAACAAAAGTGAGAAGGCTAGTCGCCTTTTCCTTCTGAGAATGCTGGAGAACGCCAGTGAGAAGGCTGGTCGCCTTTTCCTTCTGGGAATGCTGGAGAACGAAAGTAAGAAGGCTGGTCGCCTTTTCCTTCCGGGAATGCTGGAGAACGAAAGTGAGAAGGCTGGTCGCCTTTTCCTTCCGGGAATGCTGGAGAACGAAAGTGAGAAGGCTAGTCGCCTTTCGGGATGATGAAGATCTTCAAGTCCACGAAGGAGATCTTCAAGCGCCGAAGGAGAATTCCGCAAAAGTCTGCAAGGAGCTCTCCCGGGTCCAGAAGTCCGGGTCTTTTCAAATGAAGCCCTGGGGCTCCTTTTATAGCTTTAGCCAGGGGCGGTCCGGTAATTTTGTCGTTGGCAGTTTCCATAAATGCTTGGTGGACGAATCATATTTTCTGATTTGGGGTACACGGATCGCCATTTTTCGTAAATGACCACCTTGCCCTTCGGGCAGTTTGGGCGACTCGGGCAGTTTGGGCGGCTCGGGCAGTTCGGGCAGTTCCGTTGGAGGTGAAAAAGGCGACTGGCCGTTCCTGAAAAGTGAGAAGCCTGAAAGACAAAAAGTGAGAAGCCTGAAAGACAAAAAGTGAGAAGCCTGAAAGACAAAAAGTGAGAAGCCGGAAAGACAAAAAATGAGAAGCCGGAAAGACAAAAGGTGAGAAAGCTTCCCGACTTGCGCTGAGAAACGTTCTGAGCGCGCGCTAGTGCTGAAGCGTTCTGAGTGCGTAACGAACTACGGGGGCACCTCGGGCGGACGTCGAATCGGGGGGTCGCCCCCTAAAGAACGATCGGGACCTTCGGCGAGGACAAGGGCGCCGGACCGCACCCCAAGGGGGGTGGGCACGGCCGCACACCCCAGAGAAAAAGGGGAGCTCGCGGTTTTTTTGCACGAGTCTGTGCTCGCGGCTTTTTGGCACGAGTCTGTGCTCGCGGCTTGGCCGGTGAATAGCGGGTGTATTCAAACCGTGGGTGAACGCAAGGGGGGCAGGCCCCTGCGCCACCGGGACTCGACGACGGAGGAGAAGGGCGAACCTTCAATCGCCGGCGGTGCAAAGCCCCCGGGGCAGGGCCCCGAAGTGACCGGTGAATAGCTGGTGTATTCAAACCGGGGGCGAACGTAAGGGGGGCAGGCCCCTACGACGCCGGGACTCGACGGCGGAGGAGAAGGGCGAACCTTCAATCGACGGCGGTGCAAAGCCCCCGAGGCAAGGCCTCGTTACAAAGATTTTTCTTAAGTAGATGCAAGTGTCAAAATATAGTTTTATATTAAGAAATCATTTGACGCACAGCTTTATGTAAGATAGGATAGGTGCACGAGTCTGGGCTCGCGGATTTTACATAATTCGTAATAGAAGATAGGTGCACGAGTCCGAGCTCGCGGCTTTTACATAAATTATAAGATAAATTCGCACGAGTCGGGGCTCGCGGCTTGGTACAGAAATTGAAGATAAGTTTGCACGAGTTTGAGCTCGTGGCTTAGCCCATGGTAGAGGTCCTGGATCACTGGTAAAAGCGGCGCAGGTTTGAGCGTTCCAGGTGCGTGGCAAAGTCTTCCCTTCCGCCGTCCTGAGCCTGTATGTTCCGGGTTTCACGACTATGGTGACTACGTACGGGCCTTCTCAGGCCGGTGAGAGCTTATCTCCTTGGGGGGCTTTGCCGACTGCCTCGATGCTGCGTAAGATGAGATCTCCTACGTTGATTGGTCTGGGCTTCACCCTCCTGTCGTAGGTCCGGGCTACACGCATTTGGTAGAGTGTCGCACGGTGAGCGGTGCCGTCCCGAACTTCTGGGATTAGATTGAGATTTTCTCGGAGCAGTCCATCATTCTTGCTGGGGTCGAAGGTTAGCACTCGAGTACTTGGAACGCCGATGTCGACGGGGATGATAGCTTCGGTTCCGTAATAGAGGTTATAAGGCGTCTCCCCCGTAGGAGTTCTCTCTGTTGTGCGATATGCCCACAGCACATTTGGGAGCGCGTCTACCCATTGTCCCCCGGCTTCTTCCAAGCGTGTCTTCAATCCTTTGAGGATGGTGCGATTTGTGACTTCTACTTGTCCGTTGGTTTGCGGATGCGCCACGACCGTGTGACGTAGGTTGATATTCAGATCCTCGCACATCTTGGTGAAAGACTTCCCAGTGAATTGAGTGTCATTGTCCGCAATGATCATAGCCGGGATGCCGAAGTGGCAGACAATGTTCTTCCAGACAAACTGTTTGGCGTTTTCTTCCGTGATTTTGGCTAGGGGTTCCGCCTCCACCCATTTGGTGAAGTAGTCGATGGATAGGATGATGAACTTCCTCTGCCCGGATGCTAGGGGTAGGGGACCGAGGAGGTCGATCCCCCACTGTGCGAATGGCCACGCACTCTGCAGCGTGGAAAGTGAGACCGGGGGTTGATGAGGTATGTTGGCGTGCAGCTGACAGCTTTTACACCTTTGGACAAAGTCGGCCGCGTCCTTCCTTATCGTCGGCCAATAGAAGCCTTGACGCAGTATTTTCCGCGCCAATGCCTTTCCGCCTAAGTGCTCTCCGCAGACTCCTCAGTGTACTTCCCTGAGGGCGTAGTCTGCCTCGCCCGCCGGTAGGCATTTTAGATATGGACCTGAGAATGCCCGTTTGTAAAGCTCCCCGTCTATGATAGTGAACGATGCCGCCCGCATTCGTAGTCTTCGCGCTTCTAAGCGATTTTTGGGAAGGTGCCCGTGCTCGAGGTAAGCTCGTAATGGGGTCATCCAGGATGACTCTTCCTGGTGGATGGCTGCGATTTCCCATGGTCCTTGAATGCTTGGGATCACGACTTCTTCGATTCGGCGTCTTCGAGACTGGTAGCTGGAGGGTGAAGTGGCGAGCTTGGATAGAGCATCCGCCCTGGAATTCTGCTCTCGGGGGATGTGTAGAATCTGATACGATGTGATCTTCTGAAGAAGTAATTTTGCGAATGCGAGGTACTTTACCATCTGTTCGCTTTTAGCCTCGTAGTCTCCTTCAACCTGCGAGACCACGAGTTGGGAGTCTGTGTAAATCGTTAGGTTCTCAGCTTTGCAGTTGATAGCGAGTCGGAGTCCAGCGATCAGTGCCTCATACTCTGCAATGTTATTTGTTGCGGGGAATTTCAGCCGAAGTCCGTAATCCAGGGTGATCCCTTCGGGGCTTATGAGGAGCAATCTTGCTCCGGCCCCTTCAGCTCCTGAGGCGCCGTCGACATAGAGGTTCCAACGGGGGCTGGTGGTGTCTTTGATGAGGGTTGTCTCTGGCGGGATGGTGTATTCCACCACGAAGTCGGCGAGTACCTGTGGCTTGATGTCGGGCCGAGGCAGGAATTGAATGTCAAACTCGCCGAGTTCTACGGGCCACTTTACAAGTCTCCCCGAGACTTCCGGCTTCTGGAGGATTGTCCATAATGGGAGTTGCGTCAACACTTTAACTGCATGAGCCTGGAAGTAGGGTCTAAGCTTTCTAGCTGAGAAAACAAGAGCCAAGGCTGTCTTGTCTGCTGCCGGATATCTGGTTTCGGTGTCGGTGAGGACCTTGCTAAGGTAATAGATCGGTCGCTGCACTCCTCCTTCATCTTTTACGAGCACCGAGCTAAGAGCCGTAGGCGACACGGCCAGGTACAGGAACAGAGTTTCCCCGGGGGTGGGCTTTGACAGAAGCGGTGGCGAGGCCAGGTATTGCTTGAGAAGTTCGAAGGCCACTTGGCACTCGTCCGTCCACTGGAAACCCGAATGGCGTGCTCCCCGGAGAATTTTGAAGAAGGGGAGGTACTTGTCCCCCGTTCGTGATAGGAAATGGGATAACGCAGCGATCCTCCCGTTTAGGCGTTGCACTTCCTTAATTGAGTGAGGTGGCGACATATCCTCCAAAGCCTTGATCTTCTCAGGGTTGGCCTCAATTCCCCGATGGGTTACCATGAAACCTAAGAACTTCCCCGCCGTCACACCAAACGCACACTTGCTGGGATTGAGCCGCATCTGGAAGCGACGGAGAAGCTGGAAGCACTTTTCCAAGTCTTCCAAGTGGTCGCGCATGTGGACGCTCTTTACTAGCATGTCGTCCACGTAAACCTCCATCGTTTCTCCGATGAGATTTTTGAAGACCTTGTTCATCAGCTTTTGGTCGGTGGCCCCGGCATTTTTAAGGTCGAAGGGCATCACCTTGTAGCAGTAGACTCCTCGGTCGGTGCGGAAGGCGGTATGCTCTTCGTCCGCGGGGTTCATCCTTATCTGGTTGTAACCCGAATAAGCATCCATGAAGCTGAGCAGCTCATGACCTGCCGTAGCGTCGACGAGTTGGTCAATCCTCGGGTGGGGGAAGCTGTCCTTCGGGCATGCTTGGTTCAGATTGCTGTAGTCGACGCACATTCGCCACTTTCCCGATGCCTTTTTCACCATGACTACGTTAGCGAGCCACGTGGGATATTCTGCTTCGCGTATGAATCGTGCCTCCAGGAGCTTAGCTACCTCCTCCTCGATTGCCTTCAAACGTTCGGGGGCAAAGTTCCTCTTCTTTTGAATCACAGGTCTGCAGGCGGGGTTGATGTTTAGCGAGTGATAGATAACGTCAGGATCTACCCCGGGCATGTCTTCCGGGCTCCAAGCGAAAATGTCCTCGTTCTCCTGCAAGAAGGTTGTGAATCTTTCTCGCTCTTCTTGCGTCAAGAGTGACCCGACCTGAACAGTTCGAGTCGGGTCTCGTTGGGAAAGTGGTACTTCTACTAGCCCTTCGACGGGCGCTCCTCGTTGCAAAGTAGCTTCATCTCGCAGGTCGAAGTTATTGATGTTGAGAGCGGTCGCCCTTACTGGTTGGGTCTGCTTCAGATAGCAGGTCCTGGCTGCCTCTTGGTCTCCTCTTACGACGCCTATTCCCGCGGCAGTGGGGAACTTCATAGCTAGGTGTGGAATGGAAGGGATTGCCCCGAAGATCGACTGGAGCGGTCTCCCGAAGATGGCATTATATGCGGAGGTGGACTCTACCACCATGAACTGGATATTGTGCGTTGACTGCCTCGGAAATTCGCCCAATGTGACTGGGAGAATGATCATGCCTTGCACCGGGACAGGTCTGTTGTCGAAGCCGTAGACGGGCCCGGCCGCAGGACTAAGCTGGTCTTTCGTGAGCTTCATACTCTGCAAAGTGGAGAGGAACAAGACGTCGACTGAGCTTCCGTTGTCGACCAGTATTCTCTTCACCTTGAAGCAGGGATCCCCGATCCCTGCGCTGATCACGAGCGGATCCTGGTGCGGAAGCTGCAACCCTTGCAAGTCTTCATCTCCGAAAGCTATCGTAATATCCTGCTTGAGTTTTTTGTCTTCGCGGTCTCTTACGGGCTGGGCGATCGAGAGGATTTGCGATGCCAAGACGGTGGTCCGGCGATCGTCTCGATTTCTCCCACCCTCGGCCTTCCTCCACCTGCGCCTCGGGGGGCGGGGGGGGGGGGGGGGGGGGGGGGGGGGGGGGGGGGGGGGGGGGGGGGGGGGGGGGGGGGGCTGCTCCCCTGCCTCCCTGGGCTGTTGGGGCTGATTGGGAATCTGACCTTGTAAGAATCTTCCCAGGAGTCCCTGGCGGATGAGGCGCTCGATTTCGTCTTTGAGTCTGGTGCACTCCTCGGTGGTATGCCCGGTTCGCAGTACCTGGATTGGTCGCCCCTCGGGTTTGGCGGGGGTATCCGGGGCATGCGGAGTTCGGGGTTGTTCTGGATGGCGTAGAGCATATTCGTTCTGGTGGTGTTCAACGGGGTGTAGGTCCTGGGTGGCTGTGGTCCCAGATCCCTTTGGGGGTTACGCCGACGCTCATCGCCGCGACGCTCTTCGCCGCGACGTTCTTCCCGCTCGCGAGGGGCTTGATCTGATCCCCTCTTTCTTCCTTGGCTTCCTTCGAATTGCCGACGGTGCGCCTCGATGGCCTCATCTGCGGCTATCTGCGCTTCGACCCGATGAACGGGGTCGGGGTAACTTGGTACGGTTTCCCTCATGACGTTCTTATTTTTGATACTACCTATAGATTAAACAAGTATAATCTAGCTTGCACGCCATTCATTGCCGTGAACCATCACTGGCAAAATGTTTTGTTGGGGGGGGGGGGCTTTTATCGCTGAGGAAACCATCGAATCTTTCTGCTGGTTGTTCGAGGCGTTTATGAATAGTGTGGGTGGTAAACAACCAACTACTATCTTTACAGACCAGGATCAAGCAATGGCTGTCGCTATTGAGCGAGTATTGACTACTACTCGCCATCGGTTATTTCAGTGGCACATATGCAAGAAGTCGCCACTTGGGCGGAGTACTCCTAGAAAAACTCCTCGCAGGAGCTCGGGGTCAACTCCTGGGATCTGCCGGGCCTCGGTGGTGAAGCGTCGGAAGAAATCTTTGAGTGTCTCTCCGTCGTTCTGTCGGATCCCTGAGAGATGGGAGGGATCCCGGACAATTCGGCGATTGACAATGAACTGGTCCACGAACTGATGTGTCATTTCCGTAAAGTTGTTGAGGGCCCCATTTCGCAGGGAATGGAACCAAGTGCGCGCTTGTCCCTTCAAGGTTGCCGGGAACACCTGGCAAAGGAGCTGATCAGGAGCGCTGTAAATCCTCATGACAGTAGTGAAGTGATTGACGTGTTCCAACGGATCGTCCGTCCCGTCGAACATCACGATGTTGGGAAGCTTGAAGCCGTTAGGAATTGAATGGGCTAAGACTTGAGGTGATAGCAGAGAGCCGTGATGTGCGAGACGGCGGGCGAGAGCGGCGCGTCGTCCTGCTTGGGCATACTCTTCCTCTATCATGTTGCGTATTTCTTCTCACGTAGCTCTTTCTACCGCTTGCTCTGGGGCTGCTCTTCCGTGGTGGTGGCGGCGGTCAGCTTCTGGGCCTCTAGCTGGTGGGGCAAGGCGAGCGGAACTCGCCGCGTCGAAGAATCCTTCTGAAGCTTCGTCTTCCTGGGCGGCCTCCCCGTTCGGGGCATGATTCAGAACTGGGGACGGTGGCGCGTTCAGAGCTGGCGGCTGAATCGGAACTTGAGGAGCCCCAAGATTCCTTACGAGGGCCAACATCTCAGCTTGATGTTCTTCGATCTGCTGTATGCGCACCTCCAACCCTGCTGCGGGTGCAGGTAGTGCCTCCTCCGTGGGAGGTGCATTGATAAGCGAGTGGGAGGGAGCTGGGTCGACGCGCCCTTCCGGCATCGATCCTTCAGTAGTGCGAGCACTCTTTCTTGCCATGATAGTTGGCTTTCAAAGAGTTTTTTGGGAACTTTCCCACAGACGGCGCCAAACTGTTGCGGAATGCTTAGGGCTCTTGGTAGACCGGTCCACTTGAACCACCTTAGCTCGTGAGCGAACTAAGCGCGCAAACAGTCAATTAGAGATTTGTCGAGTACGCTGAGACTTTTTAACGTGGAAAACCCGGAAAGGGTAAAAAACCACGCGGCCGGAGCTGTGCCGACCAAACTTCACTATCTCCTGGGGGGTTACAATTTGGACGCTAGAACTCGAGCGCGACAGGCCGCTGCTCGTTACAATGATGGAGAGAGAGAGATAACTCCGAGGGTGACAGACCACCTCTCGGAAAAATTAAGTCTTTTTCCCTTCTGAAAACCAAAGTGAGAAGGCTAGTCGTCTTTTCCTTCTGAGAACAAAAGTGAGAAGGCTAGTCGCCTTTTCCTTCTGAGAATGCTGGAGAACGCAAGTGAGAAGGCTGGTCGCCTTTTCCTTCCGGGAATGCTGGAGAACGAAAGTGAGAAAGCTGGTCGCCTTTTCCTTCCGGGAATGCTGGAGAACGAAAGTGAGAAGGCTGGTCGCATTTTCCTTTCGGGAATGCTGGAGAACGAAAGTGAGAAGGCTAGTCGCCTTTCGGGATGATGAAGATCTTCAAGTCCACGAAGGAGATCTTCAAGCGCCGAAGGAGAATTCCGCAAAAGTCTGCAAGGAGCTCTCCCGGGTCCAGAAGTCCAAGTCTTTTCAAATGAAGCCCCGTGGCTCCTTTTATAGCTTTAGCCGGGGCGGTCCGGTAATTTTGCCGTTGGCATTTCCATAAATGCTTGGTGGACGAATCATATTTTCCGATTTGGGGCACACGGATCGCCATTTTTCGTAAATGACCACCTTGCCCTTCGGGCAGTTTGGGCGGCTCGGGCAGTTCGGGCAGTTCCGTTGGAGGTGAAAAAGGCGACTGACCGTTCCTAAAAAGTGAGAAGCCTGAAAGACAAAAAGTGAGAAGTCTGAAAGACAAAAAGTGAGAAGCCTGAAAGATAAAAAATGAGAAGCCGGAAAGACAAAAAGTGAGAAGCCGGAAAGACAAAAAGTGAGAAAGCTTCCTGACTTGCGCTTAGAAACGTTCTGAGCGCGCGCTAGTGCTGAAGCGTTCTGAGTGCGTAACGAACTACGAGGGCACCTCGGGCGGACGGCGAATCGGGGGGGTCGCCCCCTAAAGAACGATCGGGACCTTCGACGAGGACAAGGGCGCCGGACCGCACCCCAAGGGGGTGGGCACGGCCGCGCACCCCAGAGAAAAAGGGGGGCCGCACCCCAAGGGGGGGTGCGTCTGGGCCGCACCCTCCTGGGGGTGCGACTCGGCCGGCCGCACCCCCTTGGGGGGTGCGGCCGGGCCGGACCCCCAAGGGCGGTGCGATCGGGTCGCTCTCTCGCGGCGGGGGGGTGCAGCCTGCGCGCTACCGCGCGCTTTCGTGCGCGCGGTAGCGTACATACCTGTGGCTTGTGCGCTCTTTGACCGTTGACCCCATCTCTCTTTTGCGGGCTTTCTCTAGACGCGTCCTAAGGCCTTTACGGGTGTACAGCAAATCTAAAATTGAATTTATTCAAATTATAGTTATAATAAAATAAATATATAATATCGTGAAAATCTTACAAAATATTTATCTGATGTCTTTTTTGTGATGCCTTGTAAAATTGCATAGTTATTGTAAGAATGAAGTGTTGAAAAAAAATGATGATTATTTAAGGTATTATTTATGGGAGTGCAATTATACAACTTTGTTTAATATTTTTAAGTATTTTTTTTTTGACCCGAAATTATTGCTAAGGCCTACAAATATAAGAACACTTAATTAATGTACATGGATCTACTCCATGTGCATTAATTAATCGATACATATTTTATTATGGAATAAAGCTTATTTTTAGTTTTTTATTAGAATTTAATTTTTAAAAATAAAAATGAAAAAAAAATTCTAATCTTATATGCTCTGAGCTCTCTACTATTCTCTAAAATGGGAAAAAATGATTTTTATTATTAATTTATCGTTCCATCTTAATTTCTCCGTTATAGGCAATAATAACTATTTGGGGGAAAAAAGTTGGGTGAGGGAGGAAGAAGGAGAAGAAAAGGCAGCGCCGCCATGGGCAAGCAGGAACTCGAGGTTTTGAACGCTCTCGACGTCGCCAAGACCCAACTCTACCACTTCACCGCCATCATCATCGCCGGCATGGGGTTCTTCACCGACGCCTACGACCTCTTCTGCATTTCCTTAATCACCAAGCTCCTCGGCCGCATCTACTACCACGTCGACGGCTCCGCCACCCCAGGCTCCCTGCCACCGAGCGTATCCGCCGCCGTCAACGGCGTCGCCTTCTGCGGCACACTATCAGGGCAGCTCTTCTTCGGCTGGCTCGGCGACAAGCTCGGCCGGAGGAAGGTGTACTGCGTGACGCTGGGCCTCATGATCGTCTGCTCCCTCGCCTCCGGCCTCTCCTTGGGGCGCACGCCCACCGGAGTCATGGCCACACTCTGTTTCTTCCGCTTCTGGCTTGGCTTCGGCATTGGCGGAGATTACCCTCTCTCCGCCACCATCATGTCGGAGTACGCCAACAAGAGGACGCGCGGCACCTTCATCGCCGCCGTCTTCGCAATGCAGGGCTTCGGGATCCTCACCGGCGGCATCGTCACCCTCAGCATTTCCGGCGCGTTCAAGGACAGTTTTAAGGCGCCGCCTTACAGCGTCGACCCTGTCGGCTCAACTGTTCCCCAAGCCGACTATGTGTGGCGGTTAATCCTCATGTTCGGCGCCATTCCGGCGGCCATGACATTCTACTCGCGCATGAATATGCCGGAGACCGCTCGTTACACCGCCCTTGTCGCCAAAAACGCGGAGCGGGCGGCGCAGGACATGGCCAGAGTTCTTCAGGTCGACATCGAGGAGCAGGGGAAGATTCAGATCCCGCCGTCGACTGCGAGCACTGACAGTAGGAAGAAAGATGGTAATAATAATTACGGCCTCTTCACGATGGCATTTATCCGGCGGCACGGCCTCCATCTGCTCGGAACCACCACCACCTGGTTCGTCCTCGACATCGCCTTCTACAGCCAGAACCTGTTTCAAAAAGACATATTCAGCGCCGTGGGATGGATCCCGAGCGCCGCCTCCATGAACGCGCTCGAGGAGCTCTTCAAAATCTCCAAGGCTCAGACGCTAATCGCGCTCTGCGGCACGGTGCCGGGGTACTGGTTCACGGTCGCGCTCATCGATGTGATCGGACGGTTCTGGATCCAGATGACGGGATTTTTCTTCATGACCGTGTTCATGCTGGGGCTCGCCGTTCCTTACCACCACTGGACGACGCCGGGGAACCACATCGGGTTCGTGGTGCTGTACGGTCTGACCTTCTTTTTCGCCAACTTCGGGCCGAACAGCACGACGTTCATCGTGCCGGCGGAGATATTTCCGGCGAGGGTGAGGTCGACGTGCCACGGAATATCGGCGGCGGCGGGGAAGGCGGGAGCCATAGTAGGTTCGTTTGGGTTTCTGTACGCGGCGCAGAGCCAGGACAAGGCGGAGGCGGATCGGGGGTATCCGGCGGGGATTGGTGTGAGAAATTCGCTGTTCGTGCTGGCGGCGTGCAATGTTTTGGGGCTGCTGTTCACTTTGCTGGTGCCGGAATCCAAGGGGAAGTCTCTCGAGGAGATCTCAGGTGAGCGGGAAGAGGAAGATGACGAGGAGTAGATGATCCTGCTCTGCTCTCACAACCAGAGAATCTCTGTTTCTGTTTCTGAAATTTTTTTTTTTGGGAAAAGTTTCGTCTCTAATGCGTTCAAATGTTTGTTTGTAATTTTCTATAGTCATGCTGTCATGTATACATTGAATCACAAAATCATTATATTATTATTATTTTTATTCTCTATAGTTTAGGCTCATCATTATTCCATTAAATTAATCATAAACATTTATTTTAGTTAGTCTTATGATCTTATCACGGCAATAGAGAGCATCGTAAAAAAAAAAAAAAAAAAAAACTAATTTTGAAGATAAAAAAGAGTGAAATTCCTTAGGTGAGCTCGGGCGTTCACGAACGACAGTTCATAATCACCGTGCCAAACTGAGCCTAAATCTAATTCTCCGGTTGTGAGTTAAATATAAGATCGATATGATAGAACGAACAGACGGGCAAGCGACAAAGGATCATTGACTTAAAGAAGACATGCCCGATCGACTTCACGTATATGCTCCTAAAGCATACATGAAGACTTCACTTTTCTTAGTGACTTTGCTTAGATCGAATTTCAATTTGTGCCCCGTGCGGCGAACAAGGTAGCTGATTTTTTTGCATGTTATGCTAGGTCTAATTATTTTTTTTTGGCCTAGTCTAGATGCTACTCCATCTAAATTCGGGAGTTAATCTCATCTGATGTGGATGAGATCATGTAATAGTTGTAGCTTGTTTTTTTTAAAACTTGTTGCGGAATGCTTAGGGCTCTTGGTAGACCAGTCCAATTGAACCACCTTAGCTCGCGAGCGATCTAAGCGCGCAAACAGCCAATTCGAGATTTGCTGAGTACACTGAGATTTTTTAACGTGGAAAACCCGGAAAGGGTAAAAAACCACGCGGCCGGAGCTGTGCCGACCAAACTTCACTATCTTCAGGGGGTTACAATCTGGTAATCAGAACTCGAGCGCGACAGACCGCTACTCGTTACAACAAGAAAGAGAGAGAGAGTGCTCTGAGGGTGACATGCCACCTCTCAGAAAAACTAAGTCTTTTTTCCTTCCGAGAATTCTGGAGAACAAAAGTGAGAAGCTGAGTCGCCTTCCGGGAACGAAAGTGAGAAGCTGAGTCACCTGTCGGGAACGAAAGTGAGAAGCTGAGTCGCCTTCCGGGAACAAAAGTGAGAAGCTGAGTCGCCTTTCGGGAACGAAAGTGAGAAGCTGAGTCGCCTTCCGGGAACAAAAGTGAGAAGCTGAGTCGCCTTTCGGGAACGAAAGTGAGAAGCTGAGTCGCCTTCCGGGAACAAAAGTGAGAAGCTGAGTCGCCTTTCGGGAACGAAAGTGCGAAGCTGAGTCGCCTTTCGGGAACGAAAGTGAGAAGCTGAGTCGCCTTTCGGGAACAAAAGTGAGAAGCTGAGTCGTCTTTCGGGAACGAAAGTGAGAAGCTGAGTCGCCTTCCGGGAACGAAAGTGAGAAGCTGAGTCGCCTTTCGGGAACGAAAGTGAGAAGCTGAGTCGCCTTCCGGGAACGAAAGTGAGAAGCTGAGTCGCCTTCCGGGAACAAAAGTGAGAAGCTGAGTCGCCTTTCGGGAACGAAAGTGAGAAGCTGAGTCGCCTTTCGGGAACGAAAGTGAGAAGCTGAGTCGCCTTCCGGGAACAAAAGTGAGAAGCTGAGTCGCCTTCCGGGAACAAAAGTGAGAAGCTGAGTCGCATTTCCGGAACGAAAGTGAGAAGCTGAGTCGCCTTTCCTGGACGGAATAAAATCTTCAAGTCCACGAAGGAGATCTTCAAGCGCCGAAGGAGAATTCCGCAAAAGTCTGCAAGGAGCTCTCCCGGGTCAAGAAGTCAAGGTCCTTTCAAATGAAGCCCTGGGGCTCCTTTTATAGCTTTGGCCGGGGGCAGTCCGGTAATTTCGCCATTTGCAGTTTCCATAAATGCTCGGCGGACGAATCATATTTTCTGGTTCGGGGCACCCAGATCGCTATTTTTCGTAAATGACCACCATACCCTTCGGGCAGTTCGTGTAGTTCGGGCAGTTCAGGCAGTTCTGTTGGAGGCGAAAAAGGCGACAGGTTGTTCCTGAAATCTGAGAAGTGAGAAGCTAGAAAGACAAAAAGTGAGACAATCAGAAAGACAAAAAGTGAGAATGTCAGAAAGACAAAAAGTGAGAAAGACGAAAAAGTGAGAACGCTTCCGAACGCGCTCAGAAGCGTTCTGAGCGCGCAACGAACATGGAAGCGCTTCGAACGCGCTTGGAGGCGTTCTGAGCGCGCGTGAGCGCGGAGGTGCTCTGAGCGCGCTCAGAAGCGTTCTGAGCGCGCAACGAACATGGAAGCGCTTTGAACGCGCTTGGAGGCGTTCTGAGGGCGCGCGAGCGCGGAGGTGCTCTGAGCGCGCTCAGAAGCGTTCTGAGCGCGCAACGAACATGGAAGCGCTTTGAACGCGCTTGGAGGCGTTCTGAGCGCGTGTGAGCGCGGAGGCGTTCTGAGCGCGCTCAGAAGCGTTCTGAGCGCGCAACGAACATGGAAGCGCTTTGAACGCGCTTGGAGGCGTTCTGAGCGCGTGTGAGCGCGGAGGCGTTCTGAGCGCGCAACGAACATGGAAGCGCTTCGAACGCGCTTGGAGGCATTCTGAGCGCGCGACGAACATGGAAGCGCTCTGAACGCGCTTGGAGGCGTTCTGAGCGCGCGTGAGCGCAGAGGTGTCCTGGGCGGACGGCGGAGCGGGGAGTCGTCCCCCAAGGAGGAATTGGGATCCGACGCACCTGACGAGAGGGCGCGAATACGGCGGTGGCCCCTACGAGCCCCCTGCAGAAAAGGCAAGGGGAGGGGGCCTGACCGCACCCTAAGGGTGGTGCGGTTGGGCCGCACCCTGGGGGGGGGGGTGCGGCTTGGCCGCACCCGTCGAGGTGGCCGCACCCCCCACGGGGTGCGGCCGGGCCGCACCCCCAAGGGGGTGCGGCTTTGGCCGCACCCCTTGAGGGGTGCGGCTGGGCCGCACCCCCTTGAGGGGTGCAAGGGGGTGCGGCTTGGCCGCACCCCTTGAGGGGTGCGGCTGGGCCGCACCCCCAAGGAGGGTGCGGCTTGGCCGCACCCCTTGAGGGGTGCGGCTGGGCCGGACCCCTTGAGGGGTGCGGCTGGGCCGGACCCCTTGAGGGGTGCGGCTGGGCCGGACCCCTTGAGGGGTGAGCCGGACCCCTTGAGGGGTGCGGCTCGGCCCGAGCCGCACCCGGAGGGGGGGGGGGGGGGGGGGTGCGGCGGGGCCGTTCCCCCGCGATGGGGGGCGCTGCCCGCGTGCTACCGTGTGTGCGGTAGCGCACGTGCTTGCGGTTTGCTCTCTGCGCACTCTGTTTCTGGCGGTTGGCGGCGAAAATGGCGGGCTCGGTTTCTTCGATTCGAGCGATTGTGTGTTGACCGCTGACCCCACCTCTCTTTGGTGGAGTTTTCTCTAGACGTACACCAAGGCGTTTATGGATGGTATAACATAAGCCCCCCAAACCTTCGGAGTCCGAGTTTCGGCGCGGAGGAGTTCGGAGGTTTTAATTTTTTCGTGGCGGCTTTGATCATTGCTCTCTTTGTGGTGCCTTGGGTAGGAGTTGCTGTCGAAGGATGTGTGTGTGGTGGCTTTGTTTCTTTGTTCTGGACAGGCGTTTCTCGCCCCGCGCTGAGTCGCGATAGCCCTCTGATGGTCCTGCTGCTCTGGTTGCTGACAAAGCGTTGATTGAAGGGAGACGCTTTGAGATGGCCGGCGAAGGGCGTTGGTTCTCTGAGATTGTTGCTGGCTTGCTGCCTAGCATTGATATCCGTATAGGTTGAGTGCTTTATGCAAAATAATAGATGAACTTGCGCGGTTCTGAGCCCGCGGCTTTTATATAATAGAAAATTAGCTTGCGCAAGTCTGTGCTTGCGGCTTTTTTTCACGAGTCTGTGCTCACGGTTTTTTTGGACGAGTCTGTGCTCGCGGCTTTTTTGCACGAGTCTGTGCTCGCGGCTTTGGTGCACGAGTCTCTTCTCGCGGCTTTGGTGCACGAGTCTGTGCTCGCGGCTTTGGTGCACGAGTCTGTGCTCGCGGCTTTGGTGCACGAGTCTGTGCTCGCGGCTTTGGTGCACGAGTCTGTGCTCGCGGCTTTTGGTGCACGAGTCTGTGCTCGCGGCTTGTCTCCATCTTCTTGAATCCTTGGTGAGCGGGTCTCGTGCCATTCAACAAACAGTTGGGACAACTCGGTGAAGTTGTGAATTGCTCTGTTTGGCAAGGACTGATATCAGCGGAGGGCGTCTCCGCGCAGTGTCTTGATGAAAATCTTGCAGCTGATCTGGTCGGGAAGTCCGATCGTCCGCATCGTTATCAAGAAGTGACTAACGTGCGCGTACGGATCCTCTGCTCCGTGGAACTCCTGGTTGTGCGGGAGCTTTAGCCATGACGGAATCGGGTACTCCAAAATGGATTCTGACAGGGGGAATCGTCTTTGCTGGTATGCGACATCGTTCAGATCCTGTCCCTGCGCGGGAGGGGTCAGCTTGCCAGTTGATCCAGGCCGAGGGGGCAGGATGGGTACAGCAATGAGCGCTCCTTTCGCCGGGTTTCCTGGAATTGAGGAACTGCATGCGTCGGATAGTTCGGGGGAGGTGTCCACTCTTGTTGGTTCCGTGAACTCCGGCGAAGTGGGTGCCGCGCTCAGAAATCCTTTGCTTGGTATTTGGGAATCCTTTCCCACAGACGGCGTCAAACTGTTGCGGAACGCTTAGGGCTCTTGGTAGACCGGTCCAATTGAACCACCTTAGCTCGCGAGCGATCTAAGCGCGCAAACAGCCAATTCGAGATTTGCTGAGTACACTGAGACGTTTTAACGTGGAAAACCCGTAAAGGGTAAAAAACCACGCGGCCGGAGCTGTGCCGACCAAACTTCACTATCTTCAGGGGGTTACAATCTGGTAATCAGAACTCGAGCGCGACAGGCCGCTACTCCTTACAACAAGAAAGAGAGAGAGAGAGTGCTCTGAGGGTGACAGACCACCTCTCAGAAAAACTAAGTCTTTTTTCCTTCTGAGAATTCTGGAGAACAAAAGTGAGAAGCTGAGTCGCCTTCCGGGAACGAAAGTGAGAAGCTGAGTCGCCTGTCGGGAACGAAAGTGAGAAGCCGAGTTGCCTTCCGGGAACGAAAGTGAGAAGCTGAGTCGCCTTTCGGGTACGAAAGTGAGAAGCTGAGTCGCCTTCCGGGAACAAAAGTGAGAAGCTGAGTCGCCTTTAGGGAACGAAAGTGAGAAGCTGAGTCGCCTTTCGGGAACGAAAGTGAGAAGCTGAGTCGCCTTCCGGGAACAAAAGTGAGAAGCTGAGTCGTCTTTCGGGAACGAAAGTGAGAAGCTGAGTCGCCTTTCGGGAACGAAAGTGAGAAGCTGAGTCGCCTTCCGGGAACAAAAGTGAGAAGCTGAGTCGCCTTTCGGGAACGAAAGTGAGAAGCTGAGTCGTCTTCCGGGAACGAAAGTGAGAAGCTGAGCCGCCTTCCGGGAACAAAAGTGAGAAGCTGAGTCGCCTTCCGGGAACAAAAGTGAGAAGCTGAGTCGCCTTTCCGGAACGAAAGTGAGAAGCTGAGTCGCCTTTCCTGGACGGAATAAAATCTTCAAGTCCACGAATGAGATCTTCAAGCGCCGAAGGAGAATTCCGCAAAAGTCTGCAAGGAGCTCTCCCGGGTCCAGAAGTCAAGGTCCTTTCAAATGAAGCCCTGGGGCTCCTTTTATAGCTTTGGCCGGGGGCAGTCCGGTAATTTCGCCGTTTGCAGTTTCCATAAATGCTCGGCGGACGAATCATATTTTCTGGTTCGGGGCACACGGATCGCCCTTTTTTGTAAATGACCACCTTACCCTTCGGGTAGTTCGGGCAGTTCGGGCAGTTCGGGCAGTTCTGTTGGAGGCGAAAAAGGCGACAGGTTGTTCCTGAAATCTGAGAAGTGAGAAGCTAGAAAGACAAAAAGTGAGACAGTCAGAAAGACAAAAAGTGAGAATATCAGAAAGACAAAAAGTGAGAAAGACGGAAAAGTGAGAAAGCTTCCGAACGCGCTCAGAAGCGTTCTGAGCGCGCAACGAACATGGAAGCGCTTCGAACGCGCTTGGAGACGTTCTGAGCGCGCGTGAGCGTGGAGGTGCTCTGAGGGCGCTCAGAAGCGTTCTGAGCGCGCAACGAACATGGAAGCGCTTTGAACGCGCTTGGAGGCGTTCTGAGCGCGCGCGAGCGCGGAGGTGCTCTGAGCGCGCTCAGAAGCGTTCTGGGCGCGCAACGAACATGGAAGCGCTTTGAACGCGCTTGGAGGCGTTCTGAGCGCGTGTGAGCGCGGAGGCGTTCTGAGCGCGCTCAGAAGCGTTCTGAGCGCGCAACGAACATGGAAGCGCTTTGAACGCGCTTGGAGGCGTTCTGAGCGCCTGTGAGCGCGGAGGCGTTCTGAGCGCGCTCAGAAGCGTTCTGAGCGCGCAACGAACATGGAAGCGCTTCGAACGCGCTTGGAGGCATTCTAAGAGCGCGACGAACATGGAAGCGCTTTGAACGCGCTTGGAGGCGTTCTGAGCGCAGAGGTGTCCTGGGCGGACGACGGAGCGGGGAGTCGTCCCCCAAGGAGGAATTGGGATCCGACGCACCTGACGAGAGGGCGCGAATACGGCGGTGGCCCCTACGAGCCCCCCTGCAGAAAAGGCGAGGGGAGGGGGCCTGACCGCACCCTAAGGGTGGTGCGGTTGGGCCGCACCCTGGGGGGGGGGGGGGTGCGGCTTGGCCGCACCCGCCGAGGTGGCCGCACCCCCAAGGGGGGTGCGGCTTTGGCCGCACCCCCTAAGGGGTGCGGCTGGGCCGCACCCCCAAGGGGGGTGCGGTTTGGCCGCAGCCCCTAAGGGGTGCGGCTGGGCCGCACCCCCAAGGAGGGTGCGGCTTGGTCGCACCCCTTGAGGGGTGCGGCTGGGCCGTACCCCTGGAGGGGTGCGGCTCGGCCGTACCCCTGGAGGGGTGCGGCTCGGCGCGAGCCGCACCCGGAGGGGGGTGCGGCAGGGTCGTTCCCCCGCGATGGGGGGCGCTGCCCGCGTGCTACCGTGCGTGCGGTAGCGCACGTGCTTGCGGTTTGCTCTCTGCGCGCTCTGCTTCTGGCGGTTGGCGGCGGAAATGACGGGCTCGGTTTCTTCGATTCGAGCGATTGTGTGTTAACCGCTGACCCCACCTCTCTTTGGTGGAGTTTTCTCTAGACATACACCAAGGCCTTTATGGATGGTATAACAAAACTAAATTGTTAATAATCTCACTCAAGTTTTACATCATTGTAAATAACCCCTTGAATTTTAGAAGTAGGTAAATCGCTCTCCTTAACTTTATTTTTTTCATCATACACATCCTAAATCATCATATAAGTTAAAGATTTAAATTAATTAAAGGATAAAATGAAATTTCTAATTAGAATATCTTAAATAAACTTTTTCACGTGAAACTATTAAAATACCTGAAATAAAATGCCCAAAACAAATTTATAATAAGAACGAATAAATTTTCTTACATTCAAAAGTTTTATTTGGCTTTTAGTCAACGAAATTGCTCTCATGACCCTGCATTACAGTGTATTTATAATTCGTTATTCTCGTAATTATTTGTCTCGCCGAATACAAAATTTTTAATTAAAACATCATTTTAAATAAATAAATTTTTTCTTTTGGGTCATATTCCATATAGTTAAATGTACTAAAATTATGTTTTAATTAGAAAAAAATATATTTTTTTAAAGAAAAAACATAATTTTCATTATTAAAAAAAAAACTAAATTTTGGAATATTGTACTAAAATTAGACAATATATAAAAATAATTGAGGTATTTTAATTAGAAATTTCATTTTACTAGAAATAATTGAGGTATACTAGTGATTTATGATGATTGTGATGAGAAAGTAAAGTTAAGGGGGTCATCCACCTATTTCTAAAATATAAGGGTGATTATTGACATAAGGGCAATTATATTATTTTGATCACATAGGAATTAGGATGGGAGAAAAATATCACGTGCCTATAAAAACTTACCCTTCTAAGCTCAATATGAAATACATCTAACCTAACTCCGGTTCCCCCTTTAACCCATCGTCCCTAACAACCCCAACCCGCACTAACTCCTAAACAAAGAACAAGATTCCGTCCATCGTCATGAGCGTATTATTCCGGTTCGCCTTTGGAGTAATACGTTGCTGCATCGTTCTTAGCTTCAAAATAACTATATCATGCGAACACACCGATTGTATCTGTTCGATAAATAAAACATCATTCGAGCACAACCGATAATTTTCAAGAAAATATTTGCTCGACGAGCCGAATGAAACTTCCGCACGCGGAACATTCTAGTCAGCAAAATTTGGCAGGAGGTCTGGAAAATCCACAGTTCAATCACTGCCATACATATTACATGGTGAGGATATAATCATATTGATTAATGATTAAATGGTGCTCTTATAGTTTGTCTCATCACCAATATATATATAAATAATTAAGCCTATTTTGAAGGAAAAATTAGAAGAAAAAAAAATTCATTTCTCGTGCACAAGGGGACTATAGACGGGATACCACATGCTGCGAGCGACGTAATCCATGGTCTCCTCCTGCAGGAAACATAATTTATAGCGCGATCAAAAAGATTTGAGCGTGATAAACCCGACCGAACAAAATACCTTTGACATGTGGATTAGCTCCCTGAGGCCGACATCTCCGTGGCCTTCGGCGAGATCCTCGGCGACAGCGGCGCACACAACAGCCGCTCCAACATGCGTCGTAATGTGCCTAATACTGCGGTGAGAAGCAATATTCGTACCGAATTTCAAATTTCATAGATATATTAGTCTTATAGTTGATGCATAAGTTTATCAAGTAGAAGAACAAAATTGAAAGAGGGCTTCTCATATGCTTGAGTTTGAATCCATATTGATTTCTAATTAATGATTGACAACATGTTTTCTAAAACAATGAGCATTAAAAAAAAAGTAACAATTATCAAAAATCTTAACCAACATTCAAAACCAAATACTGAGCAGCAACAATCACCTATGGAGGTGAGTCGGGCTGTTCGCAAACCAAATAGGAAATCGATTCGTGAGGATTCGATTAAAATTCGTATTTTTTGAATTCGAATATGGATTCGAGTGGTATCCAAATCCGGATCCGAATAATATTATCTCTGTTAAAAGGATTCGCAAATAGCATAAAAATTTAATTTGATAAATTTTATATAACAAATTAAACTTCTCATAAGCCATAATATAAGATTTATATACAAATTAAACTTCTTCAAGCCCGAATTCGAATCCAAACCGAAGATTTTGGGACGAATCCGAATTCAATTCAAATATTCAGATGAATATGAATCTCCGCATTCTTTCCCAATTTTGGATTCGATCGATGTGTTATTCGATTCGTGAGCACCCCTAGAGGTGAGTCATGAGCAGTGACTCGGGGTCGACCATCCATCGCTCCCGGGAATCCAAAGTCTCAGCAAAGGCCTTAACAAATTGCGTGGAAGTGTTTGCACGACAGACCATGCAGCGACGCACTTAGCACTCAGCATTGATGCACACCGATGACAGTGAAACTGCGGCTTTCGCAATGGCGTGCTATTTTCGTGGGACGAATGCACTACTTTTTATGTCACCTATTAATCCTCACCTCTCAAATGCAATCACATCAAATTTTAAAAATAGGTGTGATGGGTAGTAGCGCCCAAGGAAATTTTACTTTTTATGCATGATTATTTCATCATTCATAAAAGTAAATGGTTGATGTTACTTACAATCCTTCAGAAGATGTGACTCAGTGTATTTGGTATACTGAGGTGTGCCTGATCAAGTCTGGAGGATCTATTAGCGGCGATCAAAAAGCGTGAACAAACATGCGGAGTGATGGCAGACTCGACATATTTTATTAACTCTGCCGTTTTAATTTATTGTTATTTGTGGTGTCACATTTTATTTTATGTTTTGTGGCGCGATTAGGGTTACGGTCGGGGCCTAAATATCGTAGTTGTTTTTGACATATTGGATGAATGAACTTGAGCTCCTGGCTGAATTTGAAAGCTATATCTCCGAGAAATTCCCCAACCTTAGCAGTCGCACAATGCTTCCTCCTCCGCCCATTTTGCCTTTCTGACTGCCCAATGCAGTAGTTTCTAACATTGGTTCGTCGGCCAACAGCCCTCTTCTACCTTCTCCCGCATTCTCCATCCTCCAAGTCTGCATCCGCCGACTATCTCGAGCTACCGCAGCGCCCGATTTCTAACGGGTCGACCATTCATCCTCATCTCCTAACCCCGAAACTCTTCCAAGTAGCAGCAATGGTTTGACCTACCGTCCTCAGGCCACAAACAACATCGCCACCAGGTTCCAGCGCCTCCTCCTTCATCGAATTCATCTTGAAACCTTGCTGCAACTTCGCATCATGCGCATCACATGCTGATAGTGTTAATCGCAAACTTGCGGAGCCTCGCCAATGATCAACTATCGCTTCCCTCAATCGAAGCATGCTTCCTCCCTCGATTAGTCGATCCAGTTGCCGCGATGACATCGAGCCTCATTCTTTCGCACGACCTGCTCCGCATATGCAGGATCAACACGCTTCTGCATCTTTCGAGCCATTGCTCACGGACAACAAGTCATCTACCCCAACCCCTCAAACTGATGGCGCCGCCGAACCCTCGAAGCAGTTGTCTCAATTCAGCGCGTCCTTCAATATCGATCCTTCAAAGCCGTTCTCACTGCATTCGAGGATGGGGACCAACAACCCCCTTCTAATCAGCACCCACTATTTCACCAACTAGTAGACAGAAGGAGAAATTCACATCGATCATGGCTACGCTCTGCATTATTCAGCCGGGCCAAACCATCAGCGACCAATGGTGCATACGTTCTTGGATCCTCAAGTTGGTAGCATGAATAGCCAACAATGCAGAGCTATTTCAAATCCACTGCCACATCAACATCTCATCATTTAATGGCAACAATCCTATGGATTGGATTGTGAAAGCCGAACTATACTTTGAACACCACTACATGGACGAGGCATGGAGCGCTTACATGGCCCTTCTCGGCATGGAAAATTCGACACTACATTGGTTTCGTTGGCGCCGTCGGTCTTTTAAGACCTCACATGGACAATCACCACTACATGGACTGTGCTCATTTTCTGGCCCCTGCTGATGTCGCTTATCCTTCAACTCCTGTTATTGTTGAATTAGAGGATCCTTCTCCCTTTACAAACAGAGTTCGTTCGGAGTATGTTTCTAATGATTTCAGAGAGCCCCATCTTCCTGTCTTCTCGGGAGTAGATCCTATCAGTCATTTTCAAGCCTTCGAATCGGCTATCTCGTTGAGGACTATTTCAGATGGAATTAGGTGCAAATTATTAGTCATATCCTTTGACGGAAAACTAGAGAATGGTTCTATAAGCTGCCACCTCAATCAATTACCTGCTTTAAAGAGCTTCGAAGAGCACTTCTCCTGAGGTTTGCTACCTCGAAGAAGCGGAAGAGAGGCCCATCAGCTCTTTTTCAAATCAAGCAAGGAGATAATGAGACTCTTGCTCAATTCGTTGATAGGTGAGCATGAGTGATGATTGTTGCGCATGTTCCCGATCTTACACTGAACCACTACCCGGAATACTTAATGCACGACACAACCCCACATGCGAGCTCGTCTTCGCACACTTCACCCATCCACCCTCAACCAAGCCATGGAACAGGCCCACCTAGTGGAATTCAAGTTCACCACCTGATTTCCCCGACCTATACTTTTCGTCCTCCTCCATGCCTCCCCGCAATTCTTACTCCACTTCGTACATACATCCAACTCACCCACCATCGAAACGAACACCACCTAAAACACCCACCCCCTCCACCCCCTCCACCACCCAACCCCCCATTCACAAACCGACTGCCTTGCCCACCACAGGCCCTCCGTCTCTCCAACAAGGACTACAATGGCCTTAATAGCAAGGGGCTCTCTCTTCATTGTAAGAAGTTGTACTAGCCCACTCATGATTTCCCAGTGAAGGAACTCCGTACGATTATTGCGAATTAATAATTGGAGGTCACCCATGCTAACTTTGAGGCCTTATAGGTCCAAGACACCTATTGCGCCACTGAAATGAGAGAAGTCTTACCAGCTTGACTATGAATGCTTCTCTGCCACTGGACTCTCGGAACCTCGTCCTATGCAATTGAAAGGAGAGATTCAGGGATACACCATCTTGCTTTTGACCGACAACGGGGAGGGTCACAATTTCCCCTCTTGGAATTTGGCGACTAAGTTGTGCCTTCTTATTGGACTGGCTTTGAGTTTCACTGTTCTTATGGGATACGACCATCACACATGTACGAATGACCTCTATATCACGTTCAACTCCAGTTGAATATTTGTCATTATTCTCTTGAGTCTCGCTATGAGTGATAATCAAGAGTCAGTTAGCTACCCTGTTATGGTCACATACTAAGAATTATTTGTCTGCATTGTATTAGGATTAGGGCTTATATCGTAACATTCTATTCACCGGATTACGTGCATGTATTCATTCACGTCCTTAGTTTTAGCCGACACCGTAATGTCATTAGCATCAGTTTCGTGATTGTTTGCATTCATCTAGGGTGAGGACATCGCGTGTCCATCGCCTGTAGATCCATCTTGTGTCGATTTCTCTCTTCTTCCTCTTCTCCTCCCCCGTGACCCTAGAAGATTCCTAGTGGTAACATAAGGACACTCACAATAACCTCGACCTCCCTTGTTTCTCGGTTTGGAGTATATCTCAGGACCACGAACCATGAAACTCTGTGGTACTATATCAGTTACTAAGATTCTCATCACCGATAGAGGGGCCAATCAAAATTTCATCTCCCACAACCTAGTCCTATCTACAGCTTCCAGTGGAGTCCTCTCATGGACTCATTGTGTACCTCACGACAGAAGTTCATCACCTAACGATGGAGGCCACAGTCTTGCGGTGAACAAGGTTTCATCAGGCAGAATTATATATTTCTAGATTGGGTGGCATCAACACTATTTGGAGCTGGCATGGCTGCAACCTTGGGAGAGATCAAGGTTAATTGGTCCACGATGGCCATGACCATGTCCTCTGGTCGCCTAGTCCCACTTCCACGGACATCTCACTTGTGCGCACTCCAATGTCAATGGTCCTTCCAAAAGATTCAATGGGTAGACTTCAGCACAATCCTGTGGCAGATTACTTCCACATCCATGATTCATTTGCCATCCACTGCATTATCCCTTCATCAGATCAACTACGATAGTTGCTAGAAGAGTTTGTTGGCGTGTTAGTGAAACCTCAAGATCTTCCACCCACAGAGCGGAATACCACAAGTATACCGTTCCAATTGAATACCAGCGCAAGTTCTATAAGGCATACCAATATGACCATGTCCAGAAAGATGAGATCGAGCATCTCGTGTTTAGGATGCTTACGACAGACATAACCACGTGCCAGTCTCTTCTCCAACTATGTCCTCCTCGTGAGCAAGAAAGACGATAGTTGGCATTCTGTACGGACTACTGAGATCTGAATCAAAATATAGTGTGCGTGCATATAATCATATGGACTGGACTGGGGAAGCCTACAACATTGCAGCATTGAATTATAGTTTTTTAAGACTTTGGCTATTATTTTTAGACTAACTATTCCATCAGAGAAATAGTAAAATTTCTTCGAGAAACAAAGGTAAGTCAGATTTCAGCTAGGGATTATGTTACGGACCGATTCGGAGGCCGCCGTAAACGTAGCCGGAGGTGGAGAAGACGGAGTAGGAGATACTACGGAGCCTTGACCGCGGCTGCCTAAGCGGGGCGTGCTCGAGAGAGAGAGCTTCCAAGATCTCTTAGGAGATTATGTGTGTCACATTCCTAGTCTCACTTTGTTTGTAATCTATTTACCCAGTAGACTAACTCAGATCAGACATTTTACATAACTGATTGCTCTAAAGCAACTAGCAACACAATTTGTGATGAAAATGTCCGTGGACATAAGGACAGGCAGAAAGATTCCCCTAGATATTTATGCATATAATAAATATGATCAAAATTCAATGAAAGAAGTATTAGACGAGTTAATTAAATCCTAAGAAATTCCATCTCATGAAGTGTTGTGTGTCTTATTACCTTGAAATAGAAGGGAAAAGAATGCCTTTCTGAATATTTTCTTCAGTCATGTATGAAGCCAAGCTGGTTACAAGAAAACTATATCAGAGGTCTTAATTTGATACAAAGAAATATATTTGAACTAAACTGCAATAGATCATAATTTGAAGTGACCAGCATTGTAGTGTAGTCAGGTTACAGATTCAAAGTTACACCACAATCACAATCAATCAATCGCAACAGAAAAACTTGTAAAGAAGACAATATTTGAGATATGATCCGAACTAGTTTCTTATAAACATAAACAAATTCTTCCAATTAGAAATACGTGAGGAAGAAGCCCAGATAGTGGTCTGGTGGTAGCCCCGGGACGTGGGAGACCAAAGCCACGAACTCATCAATATAGCTATCCAGGTCGGAGGACTGGCGTATGCTGCACATGCGCTCAATGGCGGAGCCGAAGTGTCGCGCGTCATATCGCTGAATCATTTCATGTTTCAGTTCCGCCCAAGAAATAGGGTTGCACTTGGCGGAGCCAACGCGCCCAGTGCAAGGCGGAGCCCGAAAGGCCGACAACCGCAGTACCCACCTTGTCGTCGTCGTGGGTAAAATGGAGGTCGAAAAATTGCTCAGCGCGAGCGATCCACCCCATCGGGTCGACCCCGGAAAAAGACGGCAGCTCCAAAGCGAGAGGCGGTCGGCCGGGCGGCGGAGCAGGGGCCGCGAGGCGTGGGTCGGCTGTTGCGGAACGGGGGGTGTCCGAGGATTGAGCCACCCTCCCGAGTGGACGTGGAGGCGGCGGCGACGGGGGAGGAGGGCGAGAGTTGTTCGAGGCGGGCGAGGATGGCCGCGTTGGTGCTCTGATTGGCGAGGGCGAGGGATTGGATGGATGCCAAGGATGCGCGCAGATCCGAAATATCCGTCGCGTGAGCGTCGGTGCGAGCGCGGAGGTCGTCCGGCGCGTCAAGGGAGGCGGCGGGGGTTTGGTGGGTGGTAACTGTCATGGCAGCGAGTTTCCGGCGGCACGGTGGCGGGCGGAGCGGCAGGTCGGACCAATGTTACCACTAGGGTAACGGCCGGCCGGCGGTGAGGCGATAGCAGGGGCGGTAGTTAGGTTGAGCGAGAAAGGGGGAGAGACGGAAGGAGAGAGGGTAGAGAGAGAGAGAAAGATAGAGAGAGAGAGAGAGAGAGAGAGAGAGAGAGAGAGAGAGAGAGAGAGAGAGGAAGAGAAAAGGGGAGCAGCCCCTAAATTACTCAAGTGATCAAAGATACCACATTAGGTCTAAACATAACCTCTTATACTATGAGGTCCTAACCCTAGTCCCCAAAATACCCCCTGCCATACATAACAACTACTATGCTTGCCCCACGCCTTCAGCCGCGCCCCTCGCGTGAGTGCCTGTGCTACCGCCCTCCCTAGCGCTGGGCGATACCGCGCCCCTCACGCTATCACCTGTGCTACCGCCCTCCCTAGCGCCGGGCGAGACAGTTGTGTCCGTTGCTTCCTTGTTGCCCGATTCGCGCGGACGCCGTGCGTACACCCGCCAAGGTGGTTCCTCCTCCTGTAAGTCGGTAACACAGGCCCAGAAAATCAAATTTCTTGATCAATTAGGCTTGTTCATATTGAAAGTAACGAATAATTACAAAAAAAACTCCTCTAACTTGGCATAATTACAGGGACCTCCTCTCTATCTTTCAAAATTATCAAAACTCTCTTCTATTTTTATATTGTTACAATAAATGTACAAAAATAAGCCCTGGAACAAAATAAACTTAGAGGGGAGGTTTTGATAACTTGAAAGATGGAGAGGAAGTCCCTATAATTATGCAAAGTTGGAGGGGAAGTCCTATAAATGGCCCTCAACAATGCAGGTTAATTACCATGAAGCTAATAACTGGGCCTGATGCAACATTAGGTAGCATTTAGGCATAACTTGCATTATGAGTTTATAAAGAATCACGACTTACCATTCAGCAGCAGCTTGAAGCATGCCATCTGAAATAAGACGAGCACCAGAAAGAAGTGCTCCTAAACCAATTCTGAGGTTAATATGAAGTATTTATCAGCACGAGTATATCCATTTCTATGCCATACATGATACCAGATAGGCCACTACATACCCAGGAAACAAGTACATGTTATTTGCTTGGTTCACATACCCTACTTGTCCGTTACCTGTTGATACATCCTCATTAAATCTGGTTAAAAGATGAAACAAAATGGAAATTGAAATGAGAAAGATGACACGTACCTAGATTAACATTTTCAAAAGGGCTTCCGCTAGCAAAAATTATGTTTTCTCCCGCAAATTTGAATGCATCAGCGGGTGTGCACTCAGCTGGAACGTTAAAGAGAAAAACAGAAATTCATTATTTAGCCATAAAAAAACCTTTGAAACTTTATATTGTCAAGATTTTCTCAGGCTCCAGGAAAAGCAACCATTTGCTGTAGGATTGGACATTGCAAATATTGCAGGCCTAGGCGAATCTGAAGCTTTCATTGCCTTAAGAACCTGTCAGATGATTAATTGGCATCTGTTAGTGATGACTAAATTAGAGAATAACAATAGTCATATACATGGACCGAAGCGCAACACCCTAACGCTAAATGCAATGCAAGCGAGCACACGACAAACGCAAATGAAGCTAAGACCAAACCTAGAATGACATGAAAACATATACGCAATCCAATAAAATGTAAATTTAATGCAAATGCATTAGTCGATTGCAAATTAACAATAATTAATTAAAATAAATCCTATTCATGAGCACAATTGTTTATAGAAAAATTGAATTGGAAAAGCAAACATTAATCCACAAATAATTGAGGAGCAAATATCTTAAACACACGCCAAATAAGTCCTATAAATCAAATGATTTCACGGAAACAAAAAACATATAGTATCGCATCCAACAAGACATAGTACAATCATACAATAATAGAAAACAGGACACCAATATACGACTTACGCGTGCAGGCGGCGGCGAAATATGGCAATGGTAGGGATCCAAGGGCTGCTGGCTCCAAATAGGAGATTGTCTAATCAGAGGAGAGAACTAGGAGGAGGCAGTGGATCTGGACTGTGGTTGGAGGTGGGGCGTCGGGAGGGGTGTATCTGATGGGAGACAATCAGAAAAGGGGGAAATCTAGCAGTGGCAGTTGGAAGTCTAGAGATGTGGCGGTTTGGACAAGAGGTAGTGATTTGCGGCAAGAAAGGACTGGTGGGCGTCGGTTTGGGACGAAGAAGGGTTGGTCGACATCGGCTTGCGATGGAGGAGGACTGGTCGGCGTCAGTTTGGGACGGAGGAGTGTTGGTCGGCGTCAGGCTGGGATGATAGAGAACTGGTTGTGGATTGCGACTGGGATGATAGTGAATTGGTTGTGGATTGCGGCTGGGAAGGAGTTTTGCGGTTTCGATTTGGAGTGGGATCGGGAGAGTGAAGATCGGGGTGTGCGGTTGGGGAAGAGAAGAGGAAGGTAAATGCCCAAGGCGTCACACCAAGGGGGCCACACGGTGTCCACCGGAGGACCGATAGTTTCAAAAAACAATTCTGAACCAAACATTGATACCTTCAAACAGCTACCTGCACAACTATAAGAAGAGGATAACTAATAGGGCACCCGAATCGGATGACTCAGAAAGCCCGAACCGATCGGATGTCAATTACAACTCAAAATGCAAAAAGTAGCTATACAAAATCGACTTGAAACGATCATCCAGACGCATCAGTGGACTCGAAACGATCATCCAGACGCAGTAGAGGCATATGGGTGTTGTGGCCTCTACTGCAGTCAATGCTCCCACCAACAATCAAACTGACATTGATGTCTTGCGCACCCAACTCCAGCACCTTCAAGGGATGATCAGCCGTTCCTCAGGCTCTATTGCGTCCATCTCCGATGAAGGTATCTCCTGTATCTCTCATAGTCCAACTTGGATTATGGACTCAGGAGCAACCCACCATATTACTCCAAAGAAACCTTCTCAATACTTGAATTTTGAGCACCCCAAGTACATTACTGTGGCCAATGGAGACACCACCCCAGTTTCTGGAGCAGCCGACCTGAACCTTACTCCCTCCATCTCTCTTCGCTCGGTTCTTCATGTTCCTGACTCTCCCTTCAATCTTCTCTCAATTAGTCGTCTAACTCAAGACAATGATTGCTATGCAATTTTTTCTTCAACCTCCTTTATTGTGCAGGATCGACGGACGCAGACTATCATTGGTAAATGACAACCAACGAATGGGCTCTACAGTATGGACATCTCTCCCTCATTTCTCTCCTCCGTTAGTATTGTTGAGTGGCATCGGCGTCTTTGACATGCCCACCATATTACTCCAAAGACTATACCTCGATAGGAGGTGCGACCTCCTCGAGCGGATGGAAGAGCGGGGTGAGGTGTAGAAGATTGTTGGAGCATGGCCGGACCGAGAGTCCTGGGAGCATCGGGGAGTGGTGTCACATTTAAAAGCATGAAGCACACATCCGAGAGGGAAAGAATGGTGGAGGATGAAAGAATCTAAGCACAAATGTTGTGGAGATGAGGTGGTACACGGGCCATCATCATGGCGATCCCAACAGCTTCCTTCTGGGCACGTTGGACGGCAAGATCAATGGTGGGAGGCTAATGTTGAAGCCATGCCTCGACAAGGGTTTTGAAGCGAGCAGCAAAGGAGGTCAAATCGCCATCGGCCCCCGGGTCAAGAGATTGAAGGTCTGTGATGATGTCAAAGAGATGTTGCAGATTGTCCTTACCAGAGTAAAGGGAGTGAAGTTCATCCCACATCGTCTTGGCTGTGCATGATACATGGTCATGTGATATGGCTCGCTGTCCATAGAATTCAGGATCCAGGATTGGACGCGGCCATCATCACAGAGTCATTCCTCAGTGGGCTCAGTAGGAGTGGCCTTGGTAAGGTGATGAAGAAGACCTTTAGTCTGGATAACTCGTCGAACAGAGTGCACCCACTCGATAAAGTTTTTCTTGCCCCTTAGGGATATAGTAGTGATTCGAAGTTCATCTCGAACTTCAGGTAGATTAGGGACAGCACGGGACGGAAGGGAGTTGGCATCGTTTAAATCCATAAGTCACAATGGTTCCGAGCGGGTAAAATGGAGCGGCCTCGAGAAACAGGAGCGAGCTTGGCGGTTGTTGTGAACAGAAATTGGGTTGCGGCTACTGCAGACAAGGCAGAGAGGCTCGGCGACTTCAGCCAAAGTTGTTGGCGAGTAGAGGGCAGCGACCAGGTACGGGGACTGAGCGAGCAGAGGCGCGAAAAGAGTTCAGCGAGCAGAAGAGGCCCGACGACCTGAGCGGGCTTAGTGACTTGAGCGAGCTCAGCGACTTGAACGAGTGATGCGACTGGAGTGAGCAAAGGCGTGACCAGAGAGATGGAAGCGCGCGAGCAGATATTCGAAGCTCTGCAGACAGGCGGGCAGAAGAAGTTTTGCGACCAGACAGTCACGACGACGATCGGGCGGTCACGGCGAAGAAGCTTTGCGAACAGGCGGTTACAGCTAACAGAGGAATCGCTGCGATCAGACGGTCACGGCGAGCAGAGGAAGCGTGATCTCAGGCAAGAAAGCGAACAAAGGGAGCTCGACACACAACGATCGAGCTCAGCGAGTAGTGATGGAGCTCGACGAAGCACCGACGGTATGGTGGAGAACGGCACACACGAATCGAGCCTGGCGAGCTGATGGAGCTTGGCACGGGTGGTCTGAAGGCGGTGGGCCCCAGAGGTCAGTAGAAAATCCTATAAATAAGAACGAAGAGCTGAAAACCCAGCGGAGCAGACAGAGGCCAGCTGAGATGCGGGCTAAGACCGAGAGACCGCGCGGTCTCCTTGCGCGACGATGGAAGCGGTAATCCGATGGAGAGAACAAATTAGGATCAATCGCTCTGATACCATGTAGAAAACACAGAATTGAGAGAAATAAATGGTAAATTTTTTATTAATCTACCTCACACAATATACAAGCCTTTATACATTTATATAGGAAGAGAGAGGGGAGAGAAAATCTCATTCTAAGAAATGGGACTAAACACTAACAAAGAGAGTGAGCTCTAACTGGGCTTTCTTAGTGGGCCTTTTTACATAGTCTTTTCAGCAGTTAAGAATTAATTATAACACCAATAAGCATGCTATATTATAGGTGACATAAAATCATCTACTAGCTATTTTTTCTTGTAACAATAAAATATGGCAATATTTAACTTCAACGGGACAAGATTATGATGTTTTTATATTGATTATGGCAATTAGCTTCATGTACAATTCTTTATCCTAACCATATTTGCTATGAAATTTTAAATAAAGCATCTAAGAAAGTAGATTTTTGATCAAAGATAAATATAAACATATATGCCAGTGAAATCAAATAAATGAGATAGAATGGCTTTTTTACTTTGATTATGGAGATAGCTATTTCTTGTTGGGTATAGGTATAGTAAATAACATTGTTCAGTACGCGGTTGATGAGCACAAGTTTCACTTACCTCCTCATTAAATATACCCCCAACTCCTGACAGTCCTAAAAGCACGTCAGGTCTCACTTTTTTAACCTGGTAAGAAGAAGAAGAAACCACGTAGAATCAAACTGAAAGAGGAGCCCTTTAAGTGGCAGATATCAGACTAAGTGCACATTTCATAGTGCCTTGTTCATGATTTACACCGGCAAAAAACCGAACACAAAATGTATGCACCCTGTTTGAATAGAAACTGTCAACATGATTTTCAAAAAATTGTCTTTGAAACTCCATGCTTTTAGAATGGAATTTTGAAAATACTTCAGAAAGCAACTTTACGTTAGCAAATTCTCAGCCTACTTTATGGAAGGAAAAACGCACCCAATCTACGCTGCTGTTTTCATAGTAAAGAAATTTTATAAATGTCAAGGGTTGTGTTTCTTAAATGCCTGTGAAGCAGTCCATACCACTTCTAAGAGGCTAGCCCCTTCCTTCAATCCCTCAACCTGGCCTGGTCCAAAGCTTCTGGCAAAAGGAACTGCAGTGGGATCAATTTCCTTCCTTTCTGTTGTGATAAGACCCTGTAGAAATCACAAAATAAATCATACACATAAAATTTTCCTAATCCAACACCACTGCGGGCAGGTCATGTTAGCAAACCGGATCTCAAGCTCTACAATAATAAGAATCTCCAATTTTTAGGCAAGGTAGTCATTGCTTATTCTAACTTGATGTAATTTGGCCATAGAATTAAGGTATTAATTTGTTCAAACTCTCAGGTTCTTACAACAAAAGTTATCCTGTTTCAATACTATGAAGAAGAAAGAGTTGACAAATATTAGAATAATGCAATATGAGATTTCAATATTTGATCTCCATATAAAATCCAACAAATCAAATAAAAAATGTCATCAAATTTCACAAGAAGCCATTAACAAATGGTATCAACTGTCGGAGGTACATTTTACCAGAAAACACTTAATCTGATGTTCTATAATTAATGAATTTAAATCGGGCTTCCATTAAATTGGAATTCAATTGATCATACACTCCAGGAAAATAAATAGATTATTTTATCCAACTTCATCTATCAACCATTCATAGATTACCCGGAGAGAAGGTGATGGAGATCGCCGGCCTACACACGTGTATTCCCGCATGAGGCGGTGATCCGCTGCCCGTTCGGACGATCCTAGTTCATGGATGTGTCCGGACGGTCGTTCCGAGTCATTTTCATATACTACTTTGTTTACTTTGAGTTGTATTTGACACCCGATCGGCTCGGACGATATGAGCCGTCTAATTTGGGTGACCTATTTTAGTTATGTCATATTTATGCATGGAGACGCTGGCTGAGTGGGGGTATCGAAGGTTTGTTTCAAACTACTGCCCGATCACTGTAAGTCTTCCTCCCCTTTTCAGTTTTCGATCCACCCCACATTTCCCCCGATTTTCCCAGATTTCAGCCTCCGCTCCCTGTCTTCCCAAGCCCATAGCCCCTAGCCCCAACTACGCCCCTTCCACAACCGACGACATCCAGTCCCCTCAATCCGACGCTACCTTCCCTTGCCGACCCCATTCCGCAATTTCCCCCACCCGTACAGCCCCGCTCGAGCCTACCTGCACAACATACTACCCCCCATTCCCGATCCAGCCCTTCAAGCACCATTACCCCCACATTCCTCCCTGCGCATTTTCACTCACCCAAACAGCCCTCTTACAGCCTTCAGATTCCATCATTGCTACATCCATCCGCCGTCTGCACGCGTAAGTCATTAGTTTGGAGTTGTCTTCTATTATTGTGTATGTGGACTATATTTTGTTGGATGTGAGATTATGCACTATTATTATTGTGAAATCGTTGGATTTGCAGAACTTATTCGGCAGACGTTTAAAATTATTTGTGCCTCAAACATTTGTGATTCCTCATTTGCTATTCAGTTAAATTTTCTACTAACAAATGTGCACCTGCTTAAATTTTATTTTAATTAGTTGTTTATTGTTAACTGACTCGGATTGATCATTGCATTTACACGCACATTAGAGTCAGTAAGTAAGTGCACCGCATCTCACGTTCAGTCGCATCTTAGGGCATTTGTCATCAACAACCTACCCTGCATCAAATTGGTTATTTCAATCTTCTGTCTAACCCAAATCTCACCGACGATCGGGCTGCCAATTCGCAGTTGTACATGACGCCCGCTGAATTTCAAAGACTATGTACTCAATAGGAGTCCAGTTTGACGTCATTAGGGACGACATCGCTAGGGTTAGCACTATGGTCGACCAGTTAGAAATCCCTAGAGGTCAAGTTCGACCTCCACATTGTGATGAGCCTCCGAATGATCCCCGAGATGCTTCACCACTCCCTGAGAGACGTGTTAGAGACCTACTTCGCTGAGATCCCCCTCCTCTTGTGAGAGGGAACCCCGAGCAAGTTTATGAGTATAGACAGGGTCCTACCTGATGCATCACTACCCCTATGAGAAATCAATGTCCTCTCAATGAACCTCTCCCCCACCTCCACCGGGTCGTAGAGGTTGTGCCCCACTAGCACGACACGATTATGGTTATGATGATCATTATGATGACTACCTAGAGCCACGCCACGAAGCGACCCCAGCCGAGGATGACCTTACCTGACACAGTCGTATTGACGCACCATCCTTCGACGGTCACCTAGACCCAAAGGAATTTAGTGATTGGCTCTTGGACATGAATCATTATTTAGAGTGGTACGAAATGAGCGACAAGAGGCGGGTATGGTTCACAAAAATGAAATTACTAGGGTAGGCCAAGATTTAATGGACGAGTCTAGAGAGATCTCTTGAGATGGATATTACCCCATCTCCCGATGGGCTGAAATGAAATAATGGTTGAAGGACAAATACCTTCTCACCTCGTATCGAGATCAACTTTTAGACCAGCTTTACGCTCTTCAGCAGGGGACCCTTTCCGTTGTTGAGTACATGTCACATTTTGACGAGTTAGTAGTAAGGAGCGATATCTTGGAGGAGCCCATTGCGACTGCGTCCCGCTTTCGGGCCGGACTTAGATTTGATATTCGGAGGGAACTGATTCCACATAGGGCCGAGACAGTCGAGCAGGTGTTTCAACTTGCACTTGAGTATGAGCAGTATTTGAGCCCTGCTGGCCCGAGACAGGTCACCCCTCGACCTTATACCTCTACACTTAGGAGACCCACCCCGACCACGACCACTGCCCCAGCACCTCCTCGCATTCCCGCAGATGCAAAGGGGAAAGCCATTATCCCGGGAGGCCCCAAACCGGGGGGTGTTCAGTTCTATAAATGCTCTAGCAGAGGGCACATGACAGCACAGTGCCTGACTAGGAATCTACTGATCGAGGAAGAGGGTGAGCCCAACACTAAGGTTGAGGATGCACCCGTTGAGGAGATTACAACTGTTGTGGAGGATGGATGGGAGAGCGATGTTGATAGGTCACTAGAGATCAGGGTCATCAGACGTCTTCTACATACCCCTCGTGTGGAAGATGACTGGCGTCGTACCACCATCTTTTATACGTATTTTCCTAGCGCAAGAGGCCCCTGTAGACTCGCTATCGATAGTGCAGCTGCGTAAATATAGTCGCCAAGAAAGGCGTGGAGTGTATGCAGCTCACAATTGAAGCACACCCACACCCTTATCGTGTCCTTTCGGTGGACAAGTCTACTACTCAGGTGACGCAGAGGTGTCTAGTACCAATTTGTCGAGCGTCCGTTGAGGACAAGGTTTGGTGTGATGTTATACACATGGATGTTGCGCATGTATTACTTGGACGGCCCTGGGTGTATGATCGTGATGCCATGTGTTATGGTCGATCAAACACGTGTGTATTCTTTGATAAGATTACCTTGACACCGACCCAACCCAAGGACACTCCCAAGGGTAAGATCGATTCATTCATTGATACAGGATCATTGAGACCTTTACATATTTTACGAATGGGTGATTTTGTGAGAGAGAGTTTGTGATGGCGACGACGGCCCTCAACATGAAGATGTTAGTAGCGGCGCGCTTACGGATGATGGCGCCTCTCCAACCAAAGATCTACGTCATCATGAACGTCATCGCCGTTACAACCTCCGCCCGCGGCGCAAGATTAATAATTAATAATTATAATTATTTATTATAATTATTAATTAAATTTTATCATGCTTTGTCGTTTATTTAGGACTTTGTTTATTTTCATGTTTTATTTTAATTTAGACTGCGTATAGCCATGTTTGTTGGCAAGCCATGTTTTATTTTAATTTGGACTGCGTATATCCATGTTTGTTGGCATGCCTATAAAAGGCCTTCATGTAATAGAATTTATCAATTATTGAATGATAAAAAAATCTAACCCTAATATTCTCTCTTGGTTTCCCTCTCTCCTAGCCGCCCCCCTCTCTTCTTTCCCCCTTTGAAAATTTCGGCCATCCTCCTCCTTTTCCCTCTCCTTGAAGATTTCGGCCACCTCCTCTCTTCCTTTCCTATCTTCATCCCCCCTCTACTCGCATTCCCCAACACCTCTCTACAATATCGTTCGGTTAAAGGACTCTTCCTCCTCTTGGGAAGTTTTCGGCCAAGGTGAAGAAAGAAGAGAAAGAGGTCGTGGTTTCGTGGAATCCAATCCGGCGTGAAGCGACGAAGGCGAACGAGTTTCTCTCCATCCGACGCGGCTCTGGTGAATCCGTTGAAGAACGATTTGGGCGAGCGCATGCTTGAGGGTAATCTCATCTCAAGCGGGTAACGAAATTTCTACTCGTGAGATTTCCCTCTCGTTATTTCTTGTGGTGGTAATTTTGGCGTGATCTTCGAATCACTTGATTAATCGTGGTTTCTTCGATCGATTTTTGCGTTCATCTTACTCTCTTTAATTTTCGAAGAGGATTGACGAACCTTGACTTTTTGTTGGGAGAGATCTACCATTTTCGAATCGTAGTTTTTGGTGGGTCTCTTTTGGTACAACTCTAGCTCGATCGGACCGGGTGGGTCCTTTTAGTCGGGAAGAATTTTGGCCTATAGCCATTTATTCAACCTCTAGCGGTGTGGCTACCCGTTCGTTAGCATCTAATTGATAAATATTGTGTTGCGTGTACGCTGCGATTGTTTTTTGTGCGAACGTATAAATTGGGAACGTTGAGAGGGAACACATGCGTGTTCGTAGCGATCGTGTCGGAGGGCGTAGCCTGCATCAGTTTGGACACTGGGGTTATGTATATAGTGGCAGCTACCATAGCTTCTGAGACCCTTACAGACATTGTGATTACTGAATCGGACGTTCATCATTTGTTGGATGATTATTCTGATATCATGCTTGAGGAGCTTCATGATGAGCTTCCACCGTTGAGAGACATCCAACATGCGATTGACTTAGTCCCGTGGGCTTCTCTGTCCAACTTATCCCACTATCGCATGAACCCGACTGAACATGTCGAGTTAAAGAGGCAAGTTGATGACCTTCTTAGAAAGTGTTTTATACGTGAGAGCCTTAGTCCATGTGTAGTACCTAGCCTTCTTACTCCAAAGAAGGATGGGAGTTGGCGCATATGTGTTGATAGACGTGTCATTAATAAAATCACGGTAAAATACTATTTTTCCAAAACCCGCCTCGACAACCTCCTTGATGCGATGATTGGTGCCCACATCTTTTCAAAGATCGACCTCCGTAGCGGGTACCAACAGATTAGAGAGAGAGAAGGACAAGTGGAAGACGGACTTCAAGACGAAGGACGGACTGTATGAGTGGCTAGTTATGTCATTTGGGTTATCGAACGTGCCCACACGTTTATGAGGGTGATGACTGATGACAGATCCTGCGGCCCTACATGGGCAAATTTTGGTGGTATATTTTGATGATATATTGATATACAGTCAGGGCCGCACCGAGCAATTGCACCATATTCGCTTGGTATTTGATCTCCTTCGGAAGGAGCATATATATATCAACTTGAAGAAGTGTTCGTTCTTATTTGCATCGGTCCATTTTCCTGGGTATATAGTCTCTGCGTCTGGTATTTCAATTGATCCTGACAAGGTCAAGTCCATCCGTAAGTGGCCCGTCCTTACGAACATTCATGAGGCCCGTAGTTTTCATAAACTTGTCACCTTCTATAAGAGGTTTGTCAGAGGTTTCAGCTCTATTATGGCCCCTCTTTCGAGTTGCCTCCATAAGAGAGATTTTGTGTGGACAAAGGCAACCACTCGAGCATTCGAAGAGATTAAGGAGAACTTGTCATCTGCCCATGTTCTGCGCTTTCCAGATTTCTCTAAGGCATTCGAGGTGGCTTGTGATGCGTCAGAAGTTGGTATTAGATGAGTACTTAGCCAGGAGGGTCATCCAGTTACTTACTTCAGTGAGAAACTAAATGACGCATGACAAAAGTACTCAAATTATGACTGTCAGTTCTATGATATTGTGCATGCACTTCGTTATTGGCGCCATTATCTCCTACATAAGGAATTTGTTTTGTACTTTGATCATCAGGCCCTGCGATACCTCGATTCGCAGAAAAAATTAAGTCACCGCCATGCAAAGTGGGTGGAGTTTATGCAGGATTATCACTACGTTCTCAAACACCGAGCATATGTTGAGAACAAGCCGGCTGACGCCCTGAGACGCCAAGTTAGCATCCTCCAGACTATGAACACAAGAGTTGAGGGCTTTGAGCATATAGTTTACGACTACCCAGAGTGCCCAAATTTTGGTGATATTTATGTCGCTCTGATGAGAGAGTTACATGAGGGTTATGTGATTTCAGATGATTACTTATTCTTGGGCTCTCGCCTCTGCGTACCTCAGAAGTCCCTCTGAGATTTCCTTATCTGGGAGATACACGCAGGCGGAGCAGCGGGACATTTTGGTCGGGACAAGGCGATTGAGTTAGTTGAGGATCGTTTCTTCTAGCCTAGCCTGCAGAAAGATGTTACACTGGTCGTTAGGCATTGTCGAGTCTATCAGACCGCGAAGGGATCACGCCAGCCCACGGGATTATACACTCTGCTTCCTATTTCACAGAGGCCCTTGGCCGCTATAAGCATAGAATTTGTACTCGGACTCCCTCGCCCCCTGAGGAAGCTCGATTCTATCTTTGTCGTGGTGGACCCTTTCTTTAAGATGGCTCACTTTATTCCTTGTCATGGGACCGTTGATGTTTCTCATGTGGCCGCTCTATTTTTCAGAAAAATATTTAAGTATTATGGGTTATCCACTTCTATAGTTTATGATCGTGACGTTCAATTCATGAGCTATTTTTGGAAAACGTCGTTGAGAAAGCTGGTACGACATTGAGATTTTCTACCGCCTAATACCCACGAACGAATGGACAAACCGAGGTTGTCAACCGTAGCCTAGGAACTCTTTTGTGATGTCTAGTTGTGGATAATCCTTCTACCTGGGATTCCGTCCTACCCAGAGCCGGGTTTGCATATAATAGTTCAGTTAATTGGACCACTGGTTTAAGTGCATTCCACATCATGTTAGGCTATGAACCTAGGAAGCCCATTGACCTGGTTGACATTCCCTTAGGAGCCCGTCTCAGTGAGTCTGCTGAATCTTTCATTCATTATGTGCACACACTTCATGAATCAGTCCAAAAGAAAATTGCAATGAATAATGATTATTATAAAACTCAACCAGATCAGCACAGGAAGGAACAAATTTTGAAGCTGGAGAGCAAGTGTTGATTCACATACGATCTGAGAGGTTCCTAATGGGAACAACAACAACATTAAGCGCTCGCCGAATGGGTCCTTATAAAGTCATACGCGGATCGGTACCAATGCATATGAGATTGACATCCCTCCAAATACGGGTATCAATCGGGTATTCAATGTAGAGGACTTAACACGCTACTATGAGGAGAGTGTGTATGTGGATCCCTTCCCCACTTCCGTGCTTGAGCCACAACATCGTTCACCTCCTCCAACTTCGCCTCAGCCTCAGCCTGTTGAGTCTCACCATGAGGGCCATTTCATACCACCGACGGTTCCTTCATTTCAGCGTTCAAACGGAGATACATCTTACTAAGAGTTACCTGCGTTCACCGGAGATATACTTCAGATTATTACTCATGACTTCACAACAGTTGGCGGGCACGATACACCACGATAACTTGTTTGATGGAGCAACCGCCCAATTTCAAATGACGCTTGGATTTTCCCAGAGGAGCTTGAGCGACTCTCCCTAGGCTACGTCGAGAGTATGATCATCTTCACTCACGGGAGATGAGTACTTTCAAGTCGGGGGAAGTGTTATGGGCTCCCGATTGAGATCTTGTGATGGGGCGCGAGAGGGGAAAATCCCACCAAGGATCGGCAGAACCCTTCTTGGAACACCGCGGTGCAATGGTTGAAGGAGGGGTCACCGATAGAGAGCAGCGAGCAGGGTGGGACTTCGTCTAGGTGGGGGCGGCACTGCTGCGTCCAGGCGGGATCGGCGGAACCGCCTGCGGCTAGGTCGGGAGAATTCCGAGAGAGATGTAGAGAGAGGGTTTAGAGAGAGAGAGAGAGATGGAGGAAATAAAACTTGCTTAATTGAAACCAAGAGTTCACAAGGTTTGCCCACCACTTGGGTTTAGACACATGCGAAATAAAAACAACATTGCGGAAATTAAACATGTGCTCAAATTAATAAAAACATCCGGATACACTCATGCGGTCGTGGCATGTGGTCGGTGCTGATACGTGCGGCCCCAGTGCGGGTCCGACTCGACACGTATAATAACAGGAAGTTGATGGAGATCGCCGGCCCACGCTCGTGTATTCCCGCAGGAGGCGGTGATCTACTACCCGCTCGGACGATCTGAGTCCATGGATGTGTCGGACGGAAATTCCGAGTCATTTTCATATATTACTTTGTTTATTTCGAGTTGTATTTGACACTCGATCGGCTCAGACGATATGAGTCATCTGATTCAGGTGCCCTATTTCAGTTATGTCATATTTATGCATACAGGCGTCGGCTGAGTGGGGGTATCAAAGGTTTTGTTTCAAATTAGCGGAACCGCCGGTCTCCTCTCTCAGCGCGACTTCGAGAATCCCCTCCTTGGTGTGACTCCAAGGCGACGACGCCACTTCCTCCCCACTACCGCACAGTCACTGTAAGTCCTTCCCCTCCTTTTCAGTTTTCGAGCCTGCTGAAGCTCGGCACTTTTAACAACATAATTTGAAATATGGTTTTGCCTATATGCTTAAGCAATATAATACTGCTGAATGACAAAGCAGAAAAGGCTGCATACATCTTTATCAAGCAGCCAAAATTGGTGGTTTACTTCCAGACCTTCATTGCTTCCAAGCATTCTCTCTATAGCCTGCTTGGCCATTTTAAGTACTCCAATCCCTGCACTGAACATTTGAGAGATTTGTGAAAGCTAGGCCTGAATTACTAATAGCAATATATTTAGGATCTTTCATAAAATTTAGGTACTATTTGGTCTGAAAACATGGTATGGAGTGGGATTCTGAAGTACCTTCCAGCTCCTACCACAACAATTTTCTGATTTACAAAGTCCTTGAGAGATCGACCTTGTGCTCTTACAGCTCCAAGTAGGCCAGCTAGAGCAACACCAGCAGTTCCCTGTTAAGTTAAATAATCTCACATCACTAGTTTCATTTTACAACAAGATGAGAAAACAATTTGTAGAGATATTAACCTGCACATCGTCATTGAACATGCAAAATTTTTTTCTATAACGCTCCAGAGTTTCAAAAGCCCATTTCATCTGAAAGTCCTCAAACTGGATTTTTTTTGATAAAGTTAAGTAGCATAACCATAATCGATTGATCATAAACAACAGATTGTTATACTTTGCAAGAACTTTACCTGCACAATTGCCTTTGGCCAACGTGAAAATGCAGCTTCCATGAATTCGTCAACAATACATAAATATTCATCTCCCTCCAGTCTGGGCTGCCGTAATCCTAAATCTAAGAAGAAAAAAGACAAATTAATCTTTATTCCAACACAAGCAACATTTTCTTACTATCACAGAAATCGCTTATGCTTAAAGAGAAAACAAAACATATAAATACCGTTTGGATGAGGAATTAAAGCCAGAATAGGGCCTCGAATAGGCTTTATCCCATCTAAACATCGTAAATTATAATTCTCCTGCAGAATTCAATTAAAACTCGTATTTTTGTCTTTTGTGGGATAGACAATTCCATGGGGAAGGTGGAATAAGCCCTATCCCTCCTGTTATTCCTCCCAAAACCTGATCCCTTCCCCAAAAAATTTGGTTGGTAGGACCCTCTCTCTCTCTCATTCTCGTTCTCCCGACTGACCCCTGGCAGGGAACCTGACACAGGACGACTCTATAGGTGAACAAGAGATGCCCTAACCCTACATGATTTAAACGAAGGATTCATGCTTGTCTAACATTAAGGCTCTGCTTGACAAACCGTTTTGACACCAGTCCGGTTTAAAAAGGCCACCAGAGTTGTGTTTGGTTATCTCCAGTTTAAACTGGACGTTTCGTAACCCCGTTAGGCACCTTTTTGAACCAGCCTCATATGCCTTCAGTGTTAGTTTTGGATCGGCCCTTTTGTTCACCCAGGCTTTACGCATGCACATTTTCATAAGTCCAGTTTTGTTAATATATATATACGAGTCGAACGGAAAGGGCCTCCGGCCCTATGTTAGTGTAACGGAGAGCTTCGTCCGCACTGGCAGTGGGTTACGCCCACTCCCAAGTCCCAACCGAGAGCCCGCCCGCCGCAGACTGTGCTCGCCGTCGGTTTTCAAAAATCCTTATAAAATCAAGTGATCTGCAAATAACAGTCAGAACGTGGTCTACGAATAGCGGCCAGCGCAAAACTAATTGTCTATTTGGAGATCAACATGGTCTGCGAATAGCGGCCAACGCAAAACTGTTTCGCTATTCGCAGATCAACGTGGTTTGCGAATAGCGGCTAAAGCAAAACTAATTGACTATTCGCAGACCATCTTGGTTTGCGAATAACGGCCAACACAAAACTGATTGACAATTCGCAGACCAATGTCGTCTGCGAATAGCGGCTAGCGCAATACTGTTTGGCTATTCACAGACCATCGTGGACGGTCCGTATTTTTTGATGTCATCACAGACGGATATGATTTTCTCAATGGTTTTTTAATTCCATCGATTTTGAAGTCATCCATACTTCTTTTTAGAATATTATATATATATATATATGCGTGTGAAAATTCTAATTACCATAAATGATAAAAAACTAATTTTTAACTAATTTCAAATTACAGTTTAATTTCTAATGTGCAAAAAATTTAATTTTTATTTTTAAAGAATAATAAGATACTTTTTTTGTAAACTAATATTTTTAAAAATAAATTTGATTTAGAAAATACAATTTTAAAAAATTAATTAATTAATATTTTTATCATTTGAATAGAAAATATAGTTTTAAAACTCGCCACCGGAGGTTACTCAAACACTTTCTCAGTTTTAAAAATACAGTTTAAAAAATACAATTTCTCAGTTTTAAAACGACACTGGTATCCCAAACAGAGCCTAAGAGTGAGGAGATGCAGGGAGAGGGATGGTGGGTGACAGAGATACCCAAAATGGATGTAGAATTTAATATAGATGGGATGGGTTCAGGAATAAGAAGGAATTATTCATGAGATACCTAGGTATCTACACATCAAAAAGGTTAAGTGGTGGGTAGGAGGCATGTACGTGTAATACGACTAATATATGGATATCCATTTATATTAGAATATCCATCAAGATAAGAGAAAATAATCAAACTTATCCTCCAGAGATAAATGATCATATTGCCCAGAAAACTCATAAAGCTTAAATCTAAACCAATAACATAAATATAGAGATAATTCAGCTAATTCATGCTTATCCAGTCTCAAGAGTTGGGAAATGAGGGAAGAGGAAGCAGGTGAGAGAGAGACCTAAAATATCTGTAGAATTTAAAATAGATGAGAATCGAGTTCAAGATTAAAAAGGAATTATTTCATGAGATACTTAGGGTCTACTCATCAAAAAGGTAAAGTGATTGGTAAGAAACTGGGTGATAATTAAAATTAACAAAGAAAATGCATGGCGTTCTAGTACAAGAGTACATCACAACTCAGACATGTCTCCTATTTTGAACAAGAGGAATTATGTTACCGTTTAGAAGAGAGAGAGGAGGAATCCGGCAAGGGGAAGGGCCGGCGGTGGTGAGCGAGATGAAAGGAGGAAGGATAAAGAGGAACTTAGGGAGCAACCCTAAAAACTTTCATACATTCAAGCATAAAAATATCAAACTCCTACCCCTCCCTCTTATATAGATGGGGGAGGGCACACAAATTAAGGCATTACATTTAATAATCATAATATCTAATTAATATAATTAAAAACTATTTAATTAATACTAATTAAAAAATTAGAACCCTTAGTTCACTTAAATAAAATAATAATAATCATGGCGGCTTCCATACACGTGCTTCAGATAATTGCAGCGGCGTCCATAAGCATACGTCGGTGATTTCCATGCGGGGGGGGGGGGGGGGGGGGGGGGGGGGGTCCACGTGAGCAAAAGTGTATGCGTAACACTATACCGCCCTAGAAAATCGACATTGTCCTCAAGGTCGAGTTTTATTCTTTTGTCGGGGTCTTTAAGGATTTTGACGAGGGCGAAGTTGTGCATTGTCAGTGGCGGCGGTGAGAGCCATGAGGAAAATGAACGAAGAGGTGTTAAAAACGGAAGAAAAATTTTGGTAGAGATTTTGTGTTATTACGGTGGGGGAGAAGAAAGGGGGACAGCTGGTGTGGGTGTGGGGGTGAAAGTTGGCGCTGGATGAGTATGGCAAGGGGGCGGCAGCTAGGAGAGGGAAAAGTGGTGGTGCTTTTGTTTGGAAGAAAAAAATTAAAGAAAGGACAAAAAGGTGGATGTGACAAGACAATGGAGGAACCATAAAGAAGGTGAGAGTGTATGGTAGACAATGGTTGGCAGATGGCGTGAGGCTCAAGGAAGAGAGAGGAGAACTGATGGAAGATGTGATGGGGCTGCAGATGAAGAGATAATTGAGGAAGAGACAAGAAATAAAGTGGGAGATCGGGAACAGGGAGGCTGCTTAATGTGGGGCCCGGGAACAGGGGGGTTGGCGTGGGAGAGGGGATATCCACGTTGCCATCGGGCGCGTGGCTTTTTGGTGCTGCGGTCTCAATCGGCGCGGGCTGGTCGGCGGCGGTGCTGGAGCTGCGGTGGTCGAAAGTTGTGGTGAAGCTTGCATCCGGAGGCGGCGCGGGATCTGTGGTACTGGATCGGGCTGTCGGAGGTGTTGCTGGGGCAGCGGGTGGCGGAAACGGTGTGGGAGATGCGGCGTCGGCGGCTGCTCGACACGAGAGGTGCGGCGGCGGCTGTTGCTCGACGCTGGAAGGAAACTGCGGGGCGGGCTGCTCGATGCGGGACGGGAATGATGAGGTAGTTTGTTTGATGTCGGGTGGCAAAAACGATGAGGTAGTTTGTTTGATGTCGGGCTGCGGGGCTGGCTGCTCGACGCAGGACGGGGACGATGGGACGGGCTGCTCGACAATGGCCATGGTGGTGCTGGAAGGGGAAATGGTGGCATCCACCCGTTGTTCTCTGGCGAGGGCCCTCTGGCGGCATGCCAGAGCATACTCCTCCTGTCGGCGTTTGTCGTGAGCGATGTGCTGGACAAGGCGGTCCTGCATAGCTTGGACCTCGCTGCGGATGGCAAGGAGTTCGCTGCGGTGGAGGTCGAGCCAGGCGCTAGATCCCGGCGGCACTAGGGCGGGCGGAGCGGCAGGTCGGACCATTGTTACCGTTTAGAAGAGAGAGAGGAGGAATACGGCAAAGGGAAGAGCCGGCGGTGGTGAGCGAGACGAAAGGAGGAAGGATAAAGAGGAACTTATGGAGCAACCCTAAAAACTTTCATACATTTAAGCATAAAAATATCAAACACCTACCCCTCTCTCTTATATAGATGGGGGAGGGCACACAAATTAAGGCATTACATTTAAAAATCATAAAATCTAATTAATATTAATTAAAAACTATTTAATTAATACTAATTAAATAATTAGAACCCTTAGTTCACTTAAATAAAATAATAATAATAATTATGACGGCTTCCATACACGTGCTCCAGATAATTGCAGCGGCGTCCATAAGCATACGTCGGTGATTTCCATGCGGGGGGTCCACGTGAGCAAAAGTGTATGCGTAACATATTACTTCATAGATCTAAATTTTCTTATAGAAGAAGAAATAGTTATGATGAAAATGAACGGTTTTTATGATTACCACCCACAATTTGGGAAATGGCTAAACAAACCTAATTTGTTTTAATATAAACCTTTATGATGGCATGCATGGCATGTATTTCATGTTAGTTCTTTTTATTAGCTATCTTCATATTTTTTTAATAAAAAGATAAAATAAACACAGCTTCCACTTTATTTGAAACTTAGCCCCTGTTTAGTTCTAGCTTTCCTCTTAAAGGGCAATTTAAACCTGTCAAACTGTCCTAAGTCCTCTTGCTTAAGTCTCAAAACATGCAACTTTTGTTCAAGGATTTATCGGCATAGGAAGCTTAATACTCGATTAAGAGTTAGGAGATTTAATCATCTTATTGCACTTAGCATAACAAGATTTCAACTGCATAAGCCGACCACTGGCCGTCGATTGCTGCCAGCCACTAGTGAGTTCATTGCCAACCTTGGATGTGATTAGGTATTGGAGTGTCAGTGGTAGCAACACATGATTTGTCCATCGAGATTCAAGGCAATTAGGCTTTTAAGCCAACAAAGGTTAATCTTTAAACCTACATCCATGCAGTTTTCCAGCTTAAGTTAGCTGTTATAGGCTTGTTTTGTTGGCGGTGGATAGAGGCGAGGATACAACGGAGACGCCCTACAAACAGAGGTAGAGGAGGAGAGAAGTGAGAAGAAGAAGCTTGGAGAAGAAGATGCGAGGAAAACCCTAGAGGAGGAGAGGGTTAGAGAGAGAGAGAGAGGGAGAAGAATTAGAGAGAGAGGGAAATGTTTCATTCATTGATTAATTCTAAATACATGACAAGGGTCTATTATATAGGACCCCCGGGTGGCAACCCTGTAATTACATCAAGACACATAAAATATTAAAATACATAAATACTAATATAATAAGACTCGACTCACTACAAATAATAAAACACCTAATGCACTCGACTCGATACAATTCGACTTAATATAAAATAGCATAATAATAGATAACCAACGGCGCGAGGACCATAACACTCCACCCGTCCTTGACATCGAGCTTGCCCTCAAGCTCGAACTCCAGTAGGATGATCGGCTCCTCCGGCTCCTTAACTTCACGCCAAAATAATACCTGGTAGTCCGTCGCGGCGGCATTGGCGAAGATGAGTAGTGTCGGCGCCTTCGGGAAGACGAGTGGCGGAAGGAATGGTGTCGGCTGGTCCGGCGGAGCGGCGGGAGGCCGAAGTAGCAGGACAACCAAAGGAACAACTGTCGGCAGAAGAAAGGGGTCCGGTGGAACCGGCGGAGCGGCGGCAAAAAGATGTGGTAAGTCGGCTGAGGAAAGCATGGCCGACGGGATGAACGGGGATGGCGGGGCCGGTGGACGGAACGGGTTCAGCAGGGTCGGCAGGGCGACGCGAGGTAGCAATGGCAAGGCGGACGAAGGGACCAGCAGAGCAGTGGTCGGCGGAGGAAGGGCCGGTAGAATAGGCGGCGAGGTGGTCGAAGGCGGCAGAACAGAAGCCAGCGGAGGGGGCCGACAAGGCGGTTGGCAACGTGGCTGGAGGGACCGGCAAGGCATGGGCCGGCAGCGCAGGCGGCAGAACGGTCGGCGATGGAAGTTGCATCGGGAAGCAGTCTAAATAGGTCGGGGAGGCGGCTGGCGGGACTGGGAACAACAACGGAGCAGGAGTTACTGGAGGTAATGGTAGAGCGTGAAGAACATCGGCGAGCGGTGGAGAGACAACTGGCGTAAGCAGTGGTCTCGTCGATGGGCAAGCTGGGGCAGCAATGGCGGCAGCATGCACGAGCTGGGAGGGCGCCGACACTGGGAGAGGCGGGACTCTGAAGTGTCCCGAAGTCACCAATTTGTCAAATGTGGTGTCGAGGCAAGATGCGGAAACCTGAAATGACTTCAACATTTTCCACAACATCGAACAAAGGGCGGCTTCATCTGCGGCATTAAGCTTAATGCCCATACAAATTAATTGATTAATGAATTAATCCAAATTAATTGATTAAACAATTAAGTAGAAGATAGGAGAAGCAGACCTTGCGTGGGGTTGAAGGGCTCGAGTAAGGTGGCGTGCGTGAGGGGGATTGGGAAAGACTTTTAGAAAAATTCAATTAAAATTTTGACAGGAGGAAAGTGTGCTGCCCGAGGAAAATCAAGAGGCGTGGCTCGATGAAGATGGGGGCACACATGACTAGGACGGAATGGGGCTCGATGTTGCGCACGTCGGGCTCGAAGACAGGGCGCAGGCGGAGCGGGTGATAAGCGCGGGGGAAGCAGAGGGCCCGTGGCGCTGAAGATGCACACGTGCGTTGATGAAGTAGAGCAAGGAGGGGATTCAACGAGCTTGAGGGGTTGCAACGGCGAGTGGAAGAGGCGGCTGGAGATGCGCAAGATGAGGAAGGGCGCGCTGGGTCAGCTCTGAAGCTGAGAGCGGGGTTAGGCGTTGCGGGTAGTAGATCGATGGAGACACAGTCACGGGCGGACCCATGTAAAGACACGGTCGGGCAAGTGCCCGACCGTGTTTTTTGCGATTTCCTGCTAGGGTAAGAGCGGGGAGAAGGCGGTGCTCGCGATTTGGCGAAGGCGATGCTCGCGATTTGGCGAAGCCGATGCTCGCGATTTGGCGATTTGGGGTCGACGAGACGACGACGGGGACGGTGCTCGCCGGGATGGCGCTTCTTCTTCGCGATTTGGGGTCGGCGCACTTCTTGGCGATTTGGGGCGGCTGGCGATTTGGGGTACGCTTCAGCAGCCCCCTTCTTCTTCTTCTTCTTCTTCTTCTTCTTCAGCAGCCCCCTTCTTCTTCTTCTTCAGCAGCCCCCCTGTTCTCTTCTCTTCTTCCTCTTCCAGCAGCCCCCCTCTTCTTCTTCTCCAGCAGCCCCAGCAGCCCCCCTGTTCTATTCTTCCTCTTCCTGCAGCCCCAGCACCCCCCTGTTCTATTCTTCCTCTTCCTGCAGCCCCAGCCGCCCTCCTCCTCCTCCTCCTCCTCTTAATGCTGCTGCAGCCCCCCAGTTTTCCTCCTTCTTAATGCTGCAGTAATGCTGCTGCAGCCCCACTGTTTTCCTCCTCCTCCTCCTTCCTAATTAGAGAACATTCATTTTTTTTAATGCATAGTTATTTACTGCAGAGAATGCTACAGCTAGAGAAGACCAATTGATAAGTTTCAAGCTGATCCGACAGTGAGAATCAACATTATTTGCAACCTTGTTGTTACATCCCCTTCAGAGAATCAGAGATTCAGGTCAATTTCTTTTCATAGTTTGATTTTTTTCATTGTTCAAAATTCTACATCTTAAGCTTAATTAGATATGTTAAATCTTCAGCTTATTATGTGTTAATTTTGCATATTAAGAATTTTATGTGTTAACTTGCTTGCAGGGTAATTATTTGTCCAATGGATAACTAGCAGAAATTTTAATGATATGTTTTGATTTTACTTCGAGGAAATTTTAAAAAAATTATATGTATGTTACAAATAATTGTGCCCGGGCGACACTAAAATCCTAGTTCCGCCGCTGGACACAGTGAGGTTCGATGAGGAGAGGAGCTGGGGTCAGGTTCAGCGTACAGTATGGAGGAAGGGAGCTTAGGGATGGGCTCTGGATCTGAGTTCGACAGAGAAATGGCGTTGATTTGTTGGAGGCAGTGACAGAACAGGGAGATGTTGGAGGAACCTAGGCGTAATGAAACCGAGAGGACAGCGGAAGGAAGTATCGAGCCGAGGAAGGATGACTCTGATACCAAGATGTTATGAGCTTGTTTTGTTGGCGGTCGATGGAGGCGGGGATACAACGGAGACACCCTAGAAATGGAGGTAGAGGAGAGAAGTGAGAAGAAGAAGCTTGGAGAAGAAGATGAGAGGAAAATCCTAGAGGAGGAGGGGGTTAGAGAGAGAGAGAGAGGAATGAGAGAGAGAGGGAAAAGTTTCACATTGATTAATACCAAATACATGACAAGGGTCTATTATATAGGACCCCCGGGTGTCAACCCCGTAATTACATCAAGGCACATAAAATATTAAAATACATAAATACTAATATAATAAGACTCAACTCACTACAATAATAAAACACCTAATGCACTCGACTCGATACAATTCGACATAATATAAAAATACCATAATAATAGATAACCAACGGCGTGAGGGCCATAATATTAGCTTATCGTTTTGTTCAACAAGACAACTTAGGCTTGTTTGAGAAAGTGATGTTGTTTATTAAAGGAGTGAAGATAAATGGAGATGACAAATAGAGTGTGAGAAACAGTATTTTCATAATTGAGAAAACAGTTTGAATAAACTATGTTTGCAATCCAGTTTAAAAAAAAGGAAAAAAAAGAGTTATTTGTTAAAACACTGGTGCGGTGGCTGTTTAAATAACAGTAAATACTTCCAAATTAATTTAAGAACATTTTTAAATAAAATAAATCTATGATAAATATAACAGTGAAACACATTCACTGCCTAGTAAATTCATATATCTCTTCAGCAATGGAATCACGCATGGAGGCATTTCACCAGCTTCAGTTCTTGAACCTCAACATTTTTGTTATTTGCAGTGTCTGAAGTGCTCCAGTTCTTAACACCATAAATTTTTTAACTAAATGTTGTAGGAATCATCTCATAAGATTGCTGTATGAGGTACTCAGGCCTGGATCTGCTGCCGGCCTGGATTTGCTGCTCAACTACCAAAAAAAAGCCCTAAATGGAGGATCTTGACCAGGATCTGCCAAAGGAAGAACATATATAAATATCCTGGATGCTCTAGGCCTGGATTTACTACAGGAAGAAAACACAAGGAGTCTTTGGAAGTAATTTCTTCGTGCAACTGGACAACGTGCCCGATTGGAGGCATCAGATGCCCAGGAACTCAGCTCGCTAGGAACTCGGCGTTGCTAGAGCTGCGTGTTCGTCGGAGATGGAGCCCGTGGATGTTGCTTGCAACCGTCGGTGTCAGTGTTGGAGGCCGGGGATGCTGATTAAAAAAAACTAATGTCGTGCTTTTGGATATTTTGATCGCAAACGATGGCTTCCCAAACACCTCTCCATACTCCAGCTGCAAATGATGGGCTGCCGCATGGTGTTCTAACAGGTATTCAAATAAAGCCCTAAGTGCGCCTAGAACTTATCTCTCCGTTTATCTTTCTTGACTAATCTCCGCTTAACAAGCTTATATAATTTTTAACTGCTTAGCTTCTTTTATTTAATTTCTTCTAGAAGTAACATTTCCAAAATCATGACCAGACAAAATCTGAACAAACATGCCCATAAACTGTGTTCTAGATTTTAATCATAACTAATCAATCAAAAGGAGAACTTTTTGGTACATTAGTTGTTAAACAAACACGGGTAATAGTTAGAATAAATCATGTAGCAAGTAAAATGGCAATCATGACCATCTCTTATTAGCGGCATAGTGATACAAGCATGGCTGTGTAAACAAACTCCTCGAATTTTCTAAGCAAGATCATTACAAAATACAACAGCATTATTAAGTCAGAGAAGCATAACCAGTTTTCATGACAAAGCTAATATCACTCGTGGCCTCTGCAGCTTTTCATGACAAGTAGCCTTTACAGCTCAAAGATTCCCTGTCTCCCCATTTCCCAGGGAATTTGAGCGCCCATTAAGTTCTCCATGACATCATGAAACGTACAAAACAACTTGGTTGTTAAGTGATGGGGAATCGGAACCGTGCATTTTATGCGGATCGACGATCGTCACATTATTTGTTCTTTTCATTTTTCATTTCGAGTTTTATTTTAATGTATTTTTGAGTCGGGACGATCGGCCAATCATATCCGTTCGTTGCCCCCTAGAGTCTATAAATAGAGGGTGAGGACTCTCATTTTAAGCATTGAAGAATGGAGTATTGAAGCCCATTCTTTGGTCATCTCGGTGCCGAAGCCGAACCTCAGGTGTGAAGCTCGGGTCTCCTCCTCCCTACCATCTCCCATCGGCCAGCCCTCCCCCTTGTCATACCTCCTTGGCCGGCCACCCCATTTCCCCTCCTCCATAGCAGCAACCACAACATTCCTCCTCCACTCCACCTTAAAGCATCGGGCCATCAGCCTTCTCACGTTTCACCCTTTCCAGCATACCACTACCACCCCTCCTCCTCCCACAAGTGTTACATCCCTCCTTCCAAAAACTGCCAGCAAACCCCTCTCCGAAAGCCTCTTCCCAGCCATCTACAAACCTCCATTCAACCACATTTCTCCTCCACCAACACAGGAAGCTGCCGGCCCCAAACCTTTCCCACCCCATTGCCGAGGAGCCACCTCCCACCTCACTGTCACTAAAAACAGTACCATACCCCATAAATCATCTCCGGCGATCACCGAAGTTCGTCTCCGGCTACCTCCGGTGATCCTCTTATATCTCTCATACCCATTTTCATCTTCTAGAGCCGGTGATCACCGGAAAACTTTTCCGGCCTCCCACCACCACCACCATCTCCATCAAGTTTCCTCAATTTTTAGTTTTCCGGCAATCTCCGGGAAACACATCCGGCAACCACCACCTCCAGCCGCCTCTCCGGCGTCCACCTCCGGCCATCCGCCACCCCACCTCCACATAACCACCACAACTACCTCATAACTACCCACTGCCCCCACTTTCTCCTCTTCCTTTAGGCATTATTCCTAAAGTTAAGGCCATCCATCCCACAAACCCCTCTCCCCTTATTTCACTCTCAGCCTTCCCCAAATTCACGTGGAACCACCTTAAAATTCCCCTAACAGTTAACCCATTAACTCCACATTATCAAGGCAGACGACCACACTCCTTATTCCACCCTAACCCCTCTTCTCCATTACGTGGAGCCTCAATCAGCAAATACCCACCTCTTCCCTTCACCTGGAACCCCTTTCAGCAGCCCTTCCTCTCACATTCCCAGCCCCATACTTATTGTGACTGTTCTGCTCTTCCAGAACAACCCAGTAAATTATCCCAAGCATCCCACGCCTCCCCTCACTCACCAATCTCCTTGAAACCTGCTGCCAGCTGCCTCAAAATACTTCCCTTGCATTGTCGGGCTTGCTGTCCAGTGTCCTGGACAGTCAAAAACCACTGCCCTTGCTGAAAACTACCTCCCAGCACCCTTGTTATTGCACCTGTTTCTGGACAGCCCCAAACAGTTTCAGAGCTCTGAAAATCAGCCCCGGCAGCCCTCTAACAGCACCTCCAGCCCTCCCCTCTACATTGTTTGCAAAGTTCAAGGTTTGTTTGTTGATTTATTTACTGTTGGATCATGTGTTTGTTCTCTACTTGAGAGATAGTGGTTTATAAACTTTGTTTTCAATTGTTTTGGTCTTTGTATTTGCTTGTTCAATTAGATATTTGATTTCGCGCACTCTCGTGCTTGCACTATCTCTCTTGTTTCTTTCTGTGTATGCTTTAATTACTGTGATTATCGTTCACATTTGATTTTATAAAGAAAAGTTATTGCAAGTTAAAAAATTGTCGGATATGTATGATTGCAAGTAGGAGTTCACACAATTATTTCACCATCACATAGGACCGTCCTGCGTCATAAAGGCTATTTGTCTTTTCTTAGTTAGTGTTTCGGACTTGACCAATAAAAGGTGAAAAAAGATAGTAACGAGTGTGCAAGTATATCATGAGTGCCAACGGCATATGCATGCAGTGAAGCATTTTGAGTATTTCCAGCAATCTAGATGGAAAAATATGTACAATATCATTATAAATTTCAATAAATGAAATCAAAACATTGAAATGCAAATAAAATTCCTTAGAACACTCCAGACAAATGAAGAAAGTAAAATGTACTGGAGAAGGCACAGTTGTCAATGATGATTATGTTCCATGAAAGATTCCATTTTAAAAGAAGATGATAGAAGTTTCACTCACAAAGGTTATCTTTAAGAAGCTTCTGATTGTTGGTCCCAACATCAAGCATGACTGGAAGTATCTGCTTAAGATTGTTGAAGATTATTAGAAGGCTACAATAATAGAAGGCACAGTTGTCAATGATGATTGCCAAAATGGTTACTCCTACAGCTACAACAAAGGTAGAAAAAAGGGGTCTGGAATAGATTCACTCTACCAAAACATAAAGCAAAAGCAAGTATAATGAGCACTTAAGAAATCTGACAATTAACCATTTGGTTTAAAAAAGGTTAATAACACTGGACAAGTAGTACTTCAAAAAAATGTGCTGGAAACAATGAAAACAGCACGGCATATCTAACAACAAACATAAACCTAGAACCTTGCAGATAAATAAATTTCAGCTATTCCTACAATAGCAATAAGAAGGCTGCAATTTCAACCAATAACAATTCTGAGCAAAAGTCAAGCCCTAAAGTAACCATTTTGGCAATCATCAATTTAAGCTCTAATAAGCTTAATTTCATATTATATTTAAGCAGTCTGAGGTTAAATGATGGGGATCATAATTTTCGGGCGGGCCAACCCATATCGTGTAACATCCTGAATCCGATGAGGGCGGTGAGTGCTTTCTGAGCAGTAAAGCCCATACAAAGTAGCTCTTGGCAGGCTTCTAGGATGACAGACTTCTAGGTGAAAGAATGTGTAGGAATGAACCGGATCTCATATCGGAATTCGAGGGAAAGTTGTTGGGCTTAAGTAATAATTCGAATCATCAAATATCAGAGGCGCCTTTTCGGAGTAACTAGTGGAGTTGTGTTGGAAACTCTAAGGCTAAGCGTGCTCTGGTGGAAGTAGTCTTGGGATGGGTAACCTCCTGGGAAGTGCTCGTAGGCCACCTGTGAAAAAGGGAAAAACCGTTCAGTTCAACTTAGTATGGGTTGAGATGAACTAAAGCGGACAATACTTCTGATATTGTGAGGATTGGGTTGTTACATATTGGAGTCCGTTCGGGTTTACATTCATACAAAGAGGCGTTAGGATCGTCATATGGACGATCTGAGTCAGTTGTCGCGTTCGGAGGCTCGACGACACATTTTCTGTGTATTTTCATATAATTTTTCGTACATTATTTATGTACTTTTATGTGTATTTCTGTCAGTCAATCATAGTCGTCCGTTGTTTTCCTTTTAGCCTATAAAGATGATGACATAGAACAAATCTATAGGTGACTGAGGGTGAATACCCTAACCCTAAATTCAAAGCAAGCAAGCACACGACAGTCGCAAATGAAGCTTCGACCAACCTTAAAATGATATGAGTGCATACACACAATCCAATAAAATGACAATTTAATGCAGGTGCAAATGTAAGTCTGACTTAAATTGACAATAAACAATTAATTAAAATAAGAACTTAACAAGTGCACAATTGTTCACAGTAGAAAACTGAATTGAAAAGCAAAAGTGAATCCACAAATATTTGAGGCACAAGTAATTTTAAGCAAGTGCCGAATACGTCCTGCAAGACAGGATTTTCACGGAAACAAAATATATAACATTGCATCTCACTAAATATAGTATCAAGTACATAATAATAGAAAACAATAGAAACCAAACTATAACTTACGCATACAGGCAGCGGCAAAGTGAGGAGATGATGAAGATCTACGGGCTGCAAGCTTCAACCAAGGCTGTAGATGGCTGATCGGAGAGCTGAATTGGAAAAAGGAGGTGCTGAGATGTTGTAGATGGCTGATCGGAGAGCTGAATGGGGGAAAACAAGTGTTGGGATGTTGTAGATAGCTGATTCGAGAGCTGAATGGGGAAAACAGCTGCTGGAATGCTATTCTTGGGTTCTGGACTGATTCCAGAACCCAGAAACAAAATTTCTGGTTTCCAGAGACCAGAGCAGAGGATGTGTAAAAGTGAAAGTGGGTCCTGGACGATATCGGAAGGGATGAAGTTGCGGCGAGGGGCTTCGAAGGATTTGCGGTGGAGTGGCAATGGGCTTACAGAGGAGCGCGAGCAACCAGGGTTTGCGGGAGTGGATGAAGGTTGTGAGCAGGAGGTTGAAGGTGTTGGAGAAGGAAGAAGCAGACTTGCAGTTAACAGTGGAGACGCATGAGTGGATTACCAGTAACAATCGTGGAGAGGGAGAAGGAAGAATGGCAGTGGCTTGTGATGGGGCAGGAAGGATGGCAGGCGGTGGAGTCGAGGGAGTTAGAGGTGGTCTTGGAGTCACACCAAGGGGGAGGGGGCTCGGCGTCGCACCGAGAGGGTAGGGGTTGGAGTCCACTGGCGTGACCGAAGAAATTCTTCCAAAAAAACATCGATCCCACTACCAGCCGCTTGCATGCGCATAAATAAAAAATTGAAAGAGGGCACCCAAATCGGACGGCTAATAATGTACGAACCAATCGGATGTCAAATACAACTCGAAATAAATAAAGTAAAACATAAAAATGACTCGGAACGACCATCCATACGGACTTGGATCTTTCAGTTTTAGGTTTATTTATGGCATGCAGGCGGCTGGTAGTGGGATCGACATTTTTTTTGGAAGAATTCATGCGGTCACGCTGAATCCAACCCCTACCCGCTCGGAGTGACGCCGAGCCCCCTCCCCCTTGGTGCGACGCCATGGCCACCTCCGACTCCACCGCCTGCCATCCTTTCTGCCCCATCGCAAGTCGTTGCCATTCTTCCATCTCCCTCTCCACGACTGTTACCAGTAATCCACGCATGCGTCTCCTCCGTTAACTGCAAGTCTGCTTCTTCCTCCTCCAACACCTTCATCCACTCCTGCAAGCCCCGGTCGCTCGCGCTCCACTATAAGCCGGCTGCAACTCCACCGCAAATCCTTCGAAGACCCTCGCCGCAACTCCACCCCCTTTCGATATCGTCCAGGACCCACTTCCCCTTCTACACATCCTCTGTTCTAGCCTCTGGAAACCAGAAATTTCGTTTCTGGGTTCTGCCATCTACAGCATCCCAGCACATGTTTTCCCCATTCAGCTCTCCGATCAGCCATCTACAGCCTTCCAGCCACCCTCCAAAGCAGTCATCTACCTTGGCTGAAGCTTGCAACCCTTAGATCTTCATCGTCTCCTCACTTTGTCGTTGCCTGCAAGCGTAAGTTATAGTTTGGTATCTATTATTTTCTATTATTGTGTACTTGGTACTATATTTAGTGAGATGCAATGTTATATGTTTTGTTTCCGTGAAAATCTCTTGTCTTGCAGGGCGAATTCGGTGCGTGCTTAAAATTACTTGCGCCTCAAATATTTGTGGATTCACTTTTGCTTTTCAATTCAGTTTTCTACTATGAGAAATTGTGCACTTGTTAAGTTTTTATATTAATTAATTGCTTATAATCAATTTAAGTCGGACTTACATTTACACTTGCATTAAATTGACATTTTATGGGATTGTGTGTATGCACTCATATCATTTTACTGTTGGTCGTAGCTTCATTTGTGTCTGTCGTGTTCATGTTTGCTTTGCATTTAGAGTTAGGGTATTCTCCCTTAGTCACCTATAGATTCGTCCCGCGTCAGATGAGATTTGGTGTTCAATTTAGAGGATTGCAAAACTTGAGAAGTTTCAGATTTTGTGATTCCCCTACGGAGGAAGCGATGAAACCTAGGTGTCGAAGCCTAGGCATGCCCCTCCCCTTGCAACCGCTGGCCATCCCCCTTCCCACCTCTCCAAGCCGCCAGAAAACATCCCAGGACCGGCCAGCCACCTCCATTCATCGCCTCCACTCCCACGTTAATAACCACCAATAACCGCAAGTAACTACCGCCAGAAACCACTAAAAACCGCCTCCAACTTCTGTAACCGCCCACACTAATTTGACGGTTACAGGTAGTTTCCTTGTGATTCTAGCCTCCTAGTGGACGCGAATTCGGTGCGTGCTTAAAATTACTTGCGCCTCAAATATTTGTGGATTCACTTTTGCTTTTCAATTCAGTTTTCTACTGTGAGAAATTGTGCACTTAAGTTTTTATATTAATTAATTGCTTATTATCAATTTAAGTCGGACTTACATTTGCACTTGCATTAAATTGACATTTTATGGGATTGTGTGTATGCACTCATATCATTTTACTGTTGGTCGTAGCTTCATTTGTGTCTGTCGTGTTCATGCTTGTTTTGCATTTAGGGTTAGGGTATTCTCCTTTCGTCACCTATAGATTCGTCCCGCGTCAGATGAGATTTGGTGTTCAATTTAGAGGATTGCAAAACTTGAAGAGAAGTTTCAGATTTTGTGATCCCCCTACGGAGGAAGCGATGGAACCTAGGTGTCGAAGCCTAGGCATGCCCCTCCCCTTGCAACCGCTGGCCATCCCCCTTCCCTCCTCTCCAAGCCGCCGGAAAACATCTCAGGACCGGCCAGCCACATCCATTCATTCCCTCCACTCCCACGTTAATAACCACCAATAACCGCAAGTAACTACTGCCGGAAACCACTAAAAACCGCCTCCAACTTTTGTAACCGCCCACACTAATTTGACGGTTACAGGTAGTTTCCTTGTGATTCTAGCCTCCTAGTGGACGCAAATCCCTATCCCAGGCCTGAACGACCTCTCCCTTCACTGGTTCCTTCCTATTTCTCCATGCTGGCCAGCAAATCCCAGCATTCCCCTCTTTCGCCAGCCACCCCAGCGCATCCAGACACTGCCCAGGGTGCCAGTTCCTGCAATTGACGGATCTGCTACAATTCCAGCCCAAAACAACACTCCTCCAGCGGAGTTGCACCATCCCTTGGGCCACACTTTGCTGCCACCCACCGATCGAGGCGCCCAGCTTCACTTCGGTTACATGTTTTGCACAACTCCCCCCCCCCCCCCCCCCCCTTTGGGTGTTCCCCAAACAGCAGCCTTCTCCCCTCATTGCACGACCTTTGAGAACCAAAAGTGTAGGAATTGCTGCTTTCAACCGTTGTCCAAAGAATCTCCAATTGCCGACAAGCCTACACCAACCGTTTCAGCCACCACATCTTCCAATCGGCCCAGTCTGCATTTCCACAACCACAAGGCCTCCCCTAATAACCGGCCCTGTAGGGAGTCCAATTCAGTGCAAGAAACAAATATATGAGTGCTGCAGTGACCTCAATTCCTCTGTCTAAGCCTAAAACTGCAGAAAATCTCCTAGTTTGGGCTTGAATGCTTGCGTAAGTTCTAATCTGAAAGTTTATTTCACTTTGTGTTGAATGTTTGTTGAATTGTATATGATTTGGGATATTAATTGGTAAAAGTTTGCTCAACCTTCTAAAATTAGTTGAAAGATTTAGTCATTGAGTATTTGATCAAAGCAATCTTACATTAATTATTATTAAAACGTGCTCATTGTTTCTAACACCTAATCTGTATTGTGCATTTTTGTGTTGCCTATATTAACTTCATAATTTTGTTGCAATTACTCGTCGGATAATTGCATGTGCATTGTATCATTTTAGAACCCCATGCGCTTGCATTCATTCGTTGAGTTCCGTTAGGGTACATACACACCATTTACACCCATCCTGCGTCAAATTGGTATCAGAACCAGGTTCAGGCTTACTTTAGGATACGCGGGATTAGAGTCTATATATCACCCATGTCATATCATAGTAATCGTGGCTACTCTAATCCTCTATTAGATGAACCAAACGATCTCATATAATTCTTCCGGAGAGAAATTCATATTATTACGATGATCATCATCGTCCTCAACCCCCCCCCCCCCCCCCCCCTTTATAGAAATTGTGCTAACTATTTAACATGATTTTATTCTTTAAGAGGCAACTACTCCTATGAATATCATGGCTCTCATAGAGGGTATTATCATAAGTATGATATCACGCGAAGACTTGGGTTAAATGTGACATCATTTGACGGCCAATTGGACTCAAAAGGTATTTGCAAATTGGTTGTTAGGCATAGAACACCATTTTGACTGATATGAGGTATCTAACGAGTGTCGTGTTATGTTTGCTAAGATGAAGCTCCAAAGTCGGGCTAAGATTTATTGGACTAACCTAGAACGTAGAATTAAGTGTGATGGTCTTAGCCACATATCCCGATGGGTATACATGAAGTGAGTATTGAGGGGGGAATATCTTTCAGAATCGCATAAGAGTCAGCTCCTTGAGCAGACACAACCTTCAACAAGAGACAATGTTTTTTGTCAATTATATGACTTCATTCCATGAGTTAATACTGAGGAGCGACATTCAAGAGGAGCCCATTGCGGCCACTTCTCGATTTCAATCTGGACTCCGTAGAGAAATTCGTAGAGAGCTTATTTTCCATCGCTTAGAATCTCTCGAATAGATATTTCACCTAGCCCTACATTATGAGCATTATCTTAAATCCACTAAACCAAGACGAGTTGACCCACAACTTGACCAGTCCACCACTAGAGATCTTTTCCCACCAAAAACCTCAAGTACATTTAGTCGTGCTCACATCGACACAACATCTCAATCATGTGTTCAACTCTGCAACCTGAGCCTCCCAACCATTTACTACTCTTAGGAGATCCTTATAGCACCATGAACCCTCAATGTAAGGGGTTAGTCATATCACTTGTTCATCATTCGCATTGGTTGCATGATCATTTACATACATTGCATGACTCATTTGTGTTACATGGTTCACACTTATTCATTTACATACATTGCATGACTCATTTGTGTTACATGGTTCACACTTATTGTATGTTTTGCATCATTTGTATGAACTGCATGAATTTGTTCAATGTAGCATTGCAACAAGTAATGAAAATTATAAGGTTTATGCAGACATTCATAGAAGAGAGTAGAACTTTAGAACATGTGAGCAAGTGATGGTGATAAATAGAGCTGAGGTTCCTACAGGGAACTGCGAGGAAATCAAATGTCAGGCGAATTGGTCCATATATACAGTAATGCAGAAGATTGTGTTGAATGCTTACAAGTTAAATATCTCTAAGAGTATGAGAATTCATCGTGTGTTCAACATTAAGAATTCGACCCCATATATGAACCTCACAAGTACTTGAGTTCATTCCCTGATTCTACCACTGAGCCTCGGCCTACCATCCAGTTACCTGACGGATGCATTGTACGAAACTTGGTCGGTTGGAAGGGGCGTCAGACTATTGATGATATGTGGATGTCTATGTTCATCTTCATTCAAAGGAGATGAATGATTTCAAGTCAGGAAAAATTGATGGGGATCATAGTTTTCAGGCGGGTCAACCAATATCGGAGCCCATTCAGGTTTGCATTCATAGGAGTTAGGATCATCGTATGGACAAGCTGAGTCCATAGTCACGTTCGGAGCTTCGACAGGACATTTCATATGTATTTTCATATTGTTCATACACTATTCACGTAATTTATATGAATATTCCATGTCGGTCAATCATAATCGTCCATTACTTTCCTTTTAGCCTATAAAGATGGGATTTGCAGTTCAATTCAAAAGATTGTAGAATTTGGAGAGAAGTTTCAGATTTTGTGATCCCCCTACAGTGCCGAAGCGGTGGAAACTAGGTGTTGAAGCCTAGGCCCGACCCTCTCCTTGCAACCGCCGGCCATCCCCCTTCTGATGTAGGATAGGGTGTGTAGTGAAGACCTAGGACTCACGACTAGTGGGTAGTGGGGTACTCTTGACTTAGTATGACACACACATGCATGGACAACAACAATAACACTCAAGCCTTTATCCCACCATGCACACATGCATGGACAACGACAATAATTAATGATATAGCAAGAATAATTCTCCACACAATCAAATGTAACAGGCAGGCGAGATTATTATTTCTTTAGGGCAAAAGGCTATGGATTTCCTCCAGACGAAGGGCCAAAGCAAAGGGCGCTGCGAATAACTCCCTCCTGCGGTTCACAAGTGTACCTAAAACAATATTCCACAAGTCAAATATTCAAACAAATAAAGGAACCAAACACAGTAGATTAATATTGAAAGACAAGAGTTCATACAACAAGAAAACACTCACAAATGTTTGGGTGCTGCCCGAGATATGAAGATTCAGTAAGGCACGGCGCGGTGGAGATGATCTGGAAGGGGAACGGGGCTGGAAGGTGGGATCCAGTTGTAGAAGGTGTGGTTGGACTGGGGAAGGGCAGATCTGGAAGGGAACAAGGCTGGATAAGCGGGATCTGGCTGTAGAGGATGTGGTCAGACTGGGGGAGGACAGATCTGGATGGGGTGGTTGTATGAGGCTTGTAGTGGAGGCGGTGAGGGACTGGGGTGGTTGGGAAGGGGGAGGCGGCCAGGGAAGTGGTGGTTGGAAGGGGCGGCGGTAGGCTGGGTGGCTGGAGGGCGGCGGCAAGGAGGAAAGGTGGCAGGAAGGGCGACAGCAGACAGGGAAACTGGCGGAAGTTTTCTGGATAGCAGGGAGGAGGTGGCGGTTGAGTGTTTGGAGGACTGTAGGGGAGGTGGTGGAGGGTTTTGAAGGTGGAGGAAGGTTGCTATGGATAGGGGATACCTTTGAGGAGCGGGAGAAGGCTTAGGAGTCGTCACCTAGGGATCCACGGAGTCGGCACCGTAGAGGGATCGCTGGATTTCGGGATTCTTCACTCCAAAAATCTGCAATGAGGTTGGCAGACCCATAACCACCTATTTATAATAAAAAGACACTTAGGGCATCCCCCATCAACGGCTATGATTAGTTGTGGATGTGGAAGGTCCGATTACAATAAAACAACTCAAAAATAAGAAAGTAATATATGAAATCGACCATAAACGACGAGCCGGACGCATTCCTGAAGTCGGATCGCTGATCCGATCAACTCTTTCTGCGGGAATAAACAAATGTGGGTCCCGCCTTGCGGCGAGGCAACATCGATGGCTCTAACGGTTCCACATCAACTCCCCCCCCCCCCCCCCCCCGACTAAAAAGCCTTCATCTCCGATGAATGGAGACGATCATACTATAGTCGAAGTCCAGGGGCGAGTCGATCAAGCTCTGCTGGTCCCAACCAAGTGTCGTCAATAAAGGGTCGTCCCTGCCAACGTACCAAGTATCGGTATGACGGGCCTTCCGAGGAGGGAACAAACTCATGTGTGATAATGTCAGTGATACTCTCAGCACTCAACTCACGCATAGTAGATCCCAGTACGAATGGTGGCGACAGAGGTGAAGCCATGAGAGACAGACTCATAGGTGGGTGTGACTCATAAGTGGACTGGGTGTGGGGTAGGGACGGACTCATAGGTGGGTGGGACTCAGAAGTGGAATGAGGTGGTGTCGGCTCAGGGGTGTCTCCGCGACTCGGATCCACATACTCGTGAGGCTCGTAATACGACGTCAGGTCCTCAATATTAAACACCGGATGGATACCCAAATTTGCAGGGATATTAAGCTCGTAGGCATTTGTTCTGATGCGTCTCATTACCGTGTATTGACCTATTCGCTCGTCACTCAACTTTTTGGCGGGCCACTAGGGGAGCCTCTTCGGGCGGACTCACACCATCACCTGGTCACCTTCCAGAAATATCTTCTCTCGCCTGTGTATATCTGCATGTGGTTTATAATATTCATTGCTAACATTAATTTAGCATCTAACTGACTCATGCAACTCATGTAAATGATGTGCAAAGGACTCAGCTGACTAGCTAGAGGGGGGACTCTAGTGGGACGGGAATAAGATCGATAGGTTTTCGGGGTTCATAACCAGACACAATATAAAATGGACTCAACCCAGTAGACCTCTTGACATAACTATTGTATGCAAACTCCGCGATGGGAAGTACCGAATCCACACAATATGAAATGGACTCAACCCAGTAGACCTCTTGGCATAACTATTGTATGCAAACTCCGCGATGGGAAGTACCGAATCCCAACTAGGCACATGTTCACCCACTAGATACCTAAGAAGATTCCCTAAACTCATATTTACCACCTCCGTCTGCCTATCAGTCTGAGGGTTGTAGGCTGAAGAAAACTTGAGGGTAGTGTCAATCGTCCGTCATAACGTTTTCCAGAAATAACTCGTAAACCTCACATCCCTGTCGGAAACTATCGACTTCCGCAGACCATGCAATCTAAAGACGTTCCGCACAAATAACGATGCAACATGAGACGCATCGGTGGTTTTGCTACATGCAATGAAATGGGTCATCTTCGAGAATCGGTCGACAACTACAAAGATGGAGTCATGCTTCTTCAGAGTGCGAGGAAGCCCGAGTACGAAGTCCATGCTAATGTCCTCCCAGGGGCGGTCTGGGACAGGTAGCAGAGTATACAGATCGGTGTTTTGCTTCGTACCCTTAGTCGTCTGACAGACACGGCAATGACGCACGACACGAGCCACATTTTTCTTCAGGCTCGGCCAATAAAAACGATCCTCTACAATAGCTATCGACTTGTCTCTCTCAAAATGACCGGCGGCACCTCCCGCATATAACTCTCATATTAAATGGTCACGATAAGAGGTCCTGGGTATACACAGGCGGGAGCCCCAGTACTGGTAACCATCAACAATTTGATACCCCTCGATGGAATCTGGAGGGTCCCTCGATAACGCAGCATACAACTCTCCAAAATCCGGACAAGTCGGGTAGTCCGTGATCAATCTCTCGAACCCATCCACTCAGGCTCTCATCGTTTGTAAGAATGAGACTCGTCGACTCAGTGCATCAGCGGGCTTGGTCTCAACACTAGCATTGTGTTTAAGAACATAATGAAAATCCTATAAATACTCAATCCACTTAGCGTGTCGATGACTCAACTTCCTATGCGAGTCAAGATAGCGCAAGGCCTGGTGATCAGAGTAGAGCACAAACTCTCGGGGCAGGAGGTAGTGTCTCCAATAGCGTAGGGACTGGACAATAACATAAAACTCTCGATCGTAGTTCGAGTATTTTTGTTTAGCTTCTCATTAAAGTAAGAAACTGGATGTCTGATGCATCCTGTGTCGCATTCAAAGACGCGTGACATCGTCGCGAGTCGTGGATCTCTTTATCATTATGTTTTTTATTTATTGCCTTGTATTTTTTCTTCTCCACCCAACCTTGTTATTTGAGTTTGTTAGGCTCATCAGTTTGACCACCCGGTGTGACCCTAAATAAATGGTCCAGTAATTTAGGGTAGGAAGCAAGAAAAGGCAAGCTTAATGTACAACCCTCATTCTCCGAGGGTGGGCCCATCTAAAGGCCACGTAGGCAGAGGTCAAGGTCAAAAGGTCAAGGCAGAGGTCAACAATCCGAGAAACAAGAGATCAAGCGACTTGGTTGTGCGAGTAGGTACTTGCTCGCCCAATGACGAGGAGGAAAGCCCTGCCCGGAGTTCACTACCCGGTCAAGCGAGAAGGTCGTAAGTTCGGACATGCTCGCCTATAGGCGATTTAGCCAACCAACTCGCCAGTTTAGGCCGAGGTCCTTACCTACTCGCCAACCTATTGCCTTGTCAAAAACCAACTCTAGGGGGTCAGTGATAGTCGTCTGCTCCCCCCCCCCCCTAGAATTTGTCTATAAATAGACCCCCAGGGGTACCAGGAATGAGACTTGTTCAAAAATCAGAGTTGCACCCCCCTTACAGGCGAGAATCTTCCCTAGCAAGTGCCTTCCTAGTACCAAGCTCGGTCATTCGTTGTTTTGGAGGAGAAGACTCTCTTGAGCTTCTGGGTACGTGGTGGGACCTCCCTGCCGCAGCACCTGGGGTTGTGTCCTTTATCTTTCTGTTTCTGTCGTTGTGGCTAACCAAACCTTCTCGTTGAACCGCTGGGCAAGTAGTCTCCGGCTGCATTGATCCGAATTTTGGAGCTGGGATTTTCCAGGCTTCAACACTTTGACGCATAAGAATCATTGGGGGAGAGATTCTGGACAATTATTTGGAATTCTCAAGATAATACCCGGCTGAATATATTTGGAAGAAAATATTGGTAAAAAAAGAAAGGTTCAGAAAGATTTTTTTTGGAAAGACATTTTTGAAAAGAAAATCTTCTTTATACATCAATAAATTCTCACACCAAAAGGGGGCCGAAAGATTACAGGGAGCGAGAATTGTCTCGTTCCCCGGTATTGTCGGTTGAACCCTTCAATCCCACCGATGCCAGTGTTTCCCGCTCCTGTCCGCCGGTGCTTCGTCGATTCAAGTCCCGCTCACCATCCCTGCTGTCTCCGACCACACGCCGGCCAGTTGCATCCAGCCTGACGGTGCCTTGAAGCCCCGTTCCTCAATCGCCCGCCATCCCGCTCCTGTCGTCGACGTCCCAGATTCCGGCGGCGTTCCGATTCCGTTCTCCTGGCAGAAGTACTCGTACTCCGACTGCGACTGGGTACCGTCGACTTCGACCTCTCCCTCCGGCGACCCAGTCATCCTCTGCGATCAATTTCCCGTCAACCAACTGAAAGGACAGTGCCTCCCTTCTTCGTGGGAAGTCTTGGAGCGAATTATTCTTGCTGCTATATCCTTGTCGTATCCTTGCTCCTCTTTGGTTAGCCTAATTTTATGCAATCTAGTTAAATAATTATAATTTATAACTTGCGTTTGAACGTTCTTACTACCCTATATTCCATTATTTCATAAATTATTGATGCGATTTATGCTTGTGGTTGTACAGATCTCGTTTGATTCAATCTGTTAAACGCTTAGAAGTTCAATTTCTGATAAAAATTAACGGTCTTTTCAAAGTCCAAGCATCGTTAGTGATTTTGCGTGTGAAGAGTCGAGTTGGTCCGCTCGGCCTACAGCAAATAAAATTAGTTTGCATTAAAAATTATTTTATTTTCAAACCCTAGATTAGGTTTACATCAGTTTGGTATCAGAGCAATTTGATTCGCTCATATCGCGAATCAAGCGATCCGGGTTTTCAAAAAAATAAAAGAAATTTATTTTATTTAATATAAAAAAAATTTTGAGTTTTTAATTTTTATTGTCTTTAAAAATAAATTATATTTCAAAATCAAAATTACTTTTCTACCAGCGCGGGTACTCGCTCATTTCAAATTATTTTTTTTAATATTTCTGATTTTTATTTTCAACATGTCCTTCCTAAAAAACTTAAAAAATAAATAAAAGGGAGTGATTTTAACATTCTAAAATTTTTATATCAATTAAAAAAAAATTTCCAAATTATTTTAAATGAAAAAATGAGTCGATCATTTAGAAAATTGCGTAGGGAATTTGGCTCAACGTATGAGCAATTTAATGAAAACGGTAGAAACTCTCACCACTGGTATGGGTAGTGTCACGCATGTTATGAACGGATTGCACACATCGGTTAATAATATAGAGGCTACCATACAGTTAAATCGAGCACATGCCCCGAGTAATGAAATAGACCCTAACCCTATGCAACTAGAACTTGCACAAACAGAACCCGAGCCACGTAACGAACCACGCAATCCACCCCGATGGGATGTAGGAGTGAAATTAGACGTTGGCGATTTTGAGGGACACTTAGAGCCCGAGGGTTGCCTAGACTGGTGTGATAGGATGGACTGTTTCCTAGCTTGGAAGCAATTGCCCCAAGCTAGGCAAGTTGAGTATGCTACCCTTAGACTGAAAGGATCCACTTTAGTTTGGTGGGGACAGTTAGAGCGATCTCGATTCAATTTAGGCATGCCCCCGTCACCACGTGGAACGAATTTAAAGCCCAACTACGAAAGCGATATGTACCACCTGATTATTTGTAGACCCTCTGTCGTAGGTTCCACAACCTACGGCAAGGCAAATTATCGATGGATGAGTATACGAACGAGTTCCTAGTTCTGCAGTCTCGCCTCGACCTCCGAAAGGATGATGGCATGACCGTGTCCCGTTATCTGAACGGGTTGCACTATTCCATTAGAGACCAGCTGGAGCTATTTGATTATAAGGACTTAGGGGAGATATCGAGCCGAGCACGGAGAGTAGAGTCCTCACAGAAGCGGACATCCGGAGTTAGGTCTACTAATAGACCCACATCGAGCGTCACCACTGCACCCACTACTAGGGCCTTGGATTTCCCACACCCTCTCATCACTACTGGAACCCCTACTCCACCCACTAATCCCTCCAAGGGTAAAGAGATTATTGGGACTAAGCCCAACAATGGAGTATTCCGATGCTTCAAGTGTATGGAGCCGGGACACAAATCATCTGAGTGCCCGCAAAGCCACTTCGTCGCTATTATCGATTCTCCGGATGGACGTGAGCCAGAGTATGGAGTTTACGTAAATAAGTCTCACCCTGAGCCTGAACACGAGTCAGAGGATGTCGTAGAAGTGGAAGGCGAACACGCCGAACACTTAGTCTGCGTCTTACGATATAGCCTGATCACCCCTAGTGAGTCTACTGAGGATGATCATAGAAGGCACGATATTTTCCGCACTACTGCACGTATCCAGGGACAATTTTGTTCTATCATCAATAGTGGCAGTATGGAGAATTTTGTCTCTCAAAGCATGGCTGACATATTAAGGCTTGCGACGCATCTGTAATCTGTTAGAACAACCATACATCTTATCCAGAGTCAATAGTCATTTGACTATGCCCGTCACACACTATTGTCTAGTAGAGTTTTCTATCGGGAGCACATATTCGGATAGAGTTCTGTGTCATGTTGCTGTCATGGATGTCTGTCACATCCTATTGGGAAGATCTTGGCAGTACGACCGACACGTCATGCACGACGACACGAGGAACTCCCATTCCTTCGAGCACAACGGACACAAGATCATTCTTCTTCCCCAGAAGAATTGTATTACCCCAAGGGCACACGAGAGGACCTCTACGACTTCTAGTCCACTTTGCGTTCACTCCACCGCACTGCTACTTACCTCACATCCACCTGATCCCCCACCCCATGAGGATAGCCACGATCTAGATATGTCCCTCACCCCACTTGACCTAATCCCACGTATATTGGTCATTGATGTGTCACCTACTATATCTCATTCTTCTCATACAATGTTTGATGATCACTTATCTCACACATCTCACTGTGTAGACTTCATATATAGAGATCACACATTTATTTCACCACATTGTCAATTGGGCATAGGAGAACTTGTGAAGTTGCAACAAAATGTTAAATATTTTTGGAACATGCTATGGGGTCAAAAAGGAACAAAACTCGAGTTTAGTAGCGTTTATCACTCTCTGACTGATGGACAGATCGAGCTCGTTAATAAAAGTCTGAGAGGCCTACTTGTTGCGGGTCGCCCGGGTGCTTTGGTAGACCGGTCGAATTGAACCACCTTAGCTCAGAAGCGAACCGAGCGCGCAAACGGTTAATTAGGGATTCGTTGAGTACACTGAGACTTTTTAACGTGGAAAACCCGGAAAGGGTAAAAATCACGCGGCCGGAGCGGTGCCGACCAAACTTCACTATCTTCTGAGAGATTACAGTTAGGTACTTAGAATTCGAGCGCGACAGGCCTCTGCTCGTTACAAGAATAGAGAGAGAGTGTGTGTGTGTTCCGAAGGTGACATGTCACCTCTCGGAAAACTAAGTCTTTTTCCTTCTGAAAACTGTGGAGAAGAAAAGTGAGAATGCTCCGGAGAACAAAAGTGAGAATGCTGAGTCGCCTTTCGGGATGAAAGAAATCTTCAAGTCCGCGAAGGAGATCTTCAAGGGTCGAAGGAGAATTCCGTGAAAATCTTCAAGGAGCTCTCCCGGGTGCAGAAGGCAAGGTCCCCTCAAATGAAGATTCTGGGCTCCTTTTATAGCTTTGGCCGGGGGTAGCCCGGTAATTTCGCCGTTGTAACCACCGTAACCACCTGGCGGACGAATCACGTTTTCCGGTTCGGAGCACACGGATCGCCATTTTTCGTAAATGACCGTCTCGCCCCCGGGCAGTTCGGGCAGCTTCGTTGAAGGCGAAAAAAGCGACCAGTCGTTCCTGCAATCTGAGAAATTAGAAAGACAAAAAGTGAGCGCGCCCGAAATGTGAAAATGCTCTGAGCGCGTAACGAACGGGGAAGCGTTCTTGGTGGAATCCGGAACCCGAAGAGCGGGCGGCGAGCTTGGAGAGGGGGGACATCCCCGAATCCCTCCATAAGGAGGCGACTCGACCGCTCCCACAGAGGCGCGGTTTGGCCGCACCCCATGAGGAGGCGCGGTTTGGCCGCACCCCATGAGGAGGTGCGGCATGGCCGCACCTCACAAGGGGGTGCGGCTTGGCCGCACCCCGCTAGGGGGGTGCGGCTTGGCCGCACCCCGCTAGGGGGGTGCGGCTTGGCCGCACCCCGCTAGGGGGGTGCGGCTTGGCCGCACCCCGCTAGGGGGGTGCGGCTTGGCCGCACCCCGCTAGGGGGGTGCGGCTTGGCCGCACCCCACTAAGGGTGCAGTTAGGCGAGAGCGGTTGGTTACGGCGCGGTTGTGGGCGTTGCGGTTCGGCGAGGGCGGTTGGTTACGGAGGAAGTGGGCTTGCCCACTTCCCCACTCTCCCCTTATCATGCTAGTGGCTTTGGGGAGTAACCATTTCTCCTTATGCATATAAATGAATGGGAGTCTTGCATGAGTGAGCATCATAAGCCCCCCAAACCTTCGGAGTCCAAGTTTTCGTGCAGAAGAGTGCGAAGGTTTCGTTCTTGTTCGCGGCAATTCCGATTTGTTGCGCGGTGCGTTGGATCATGGCGAAGGTGAGTTCTTTTTTCATTTTGTAGGAACAAAGAGAGAGAGCGGAGGAGTGCGCCCGCGGGGTGGTTCCGACCGAGGGAGCAAGCGGTCGGAGGCCGCATGCATGCCCGCGCGTGGGTGGTGCCGGCCGCGGGAGCAAGCCGCCGGCGGGCGCGTGCTGTCTGCGCGCGGGTGCTGCCGGCTGCGGGAGCAGGTCGCCGGTGGGCGTGCTCTGTCCGCGCGCGGGTGTCGCCGGCCGCGGGAGCAGGCCGTTGGGGGAGGGGGTCGCGCGGTCCGTGCCTAGGGACCCTTGCGCGCGGCGGTTGCGTGCCCGGCCGGCGGGGGTTGTGGGGGCGTGCGCGCGCCCCCACGTGCGTGCGGCGGTTTGCTGCACGCGACCCTCGCGCGCGGGCTGCCGCGCGCGTGGTTTGATGCGCGTGCGCGATCGTTTACTTGATATACGATTAGTTGCGCGCGCGATTAGTTGTGCGTGCGGCTTGATGTGCGTGCGCGATTAGTTACTTGATATGCGTCTCCCTCATTTTTATATATTATTTTTGTTGCTTTCAGGCTTCGAAACGGGGTGGCCAGTCAAGGCCGATGCGCCTGCGCTCCACCCTTGATGTTCCGCGGATTGATATTAGGCGAAAGCGGTTTGGGTTGCCTTCTGATGTCGAGGTGAAGATTCCGCGGGTGGAGCGCGCTCAAAATCCGCCGACCGGTTTTATGACCCTTTCTGAGAGCTGTCTGAAATCCGGGTTTCGCCTTCTTCCCTCTGAGGGTGTTAAGATAGTCCGGTTTTGCGGTGTCCCGATTACCCAGTTTACCCCTGCCGGGATGGCAAACATCATGGGGACGGTGGTGTTTTTTCGAGAGCATAGCGCGCGCTTTTCGCTCGAGATTTTCAAGGACTGGTGTGAGGTTTCTACCGATTCAGGTGGTCGTATTGAAGTCCGAAGCAACAAGAGTTGGTTTCACTTTGGGGAGAAGACTGATTACCGCCACGGGAATACTCTTTACGGGTACGTTCGGAATCGATGGGAGCTGCCGGAGCTATGGAGAGCACTTCCTAGACGTTGCCGCCGGCAGACTGGACGGGAGGATGAGTTCCTTCCTATCCCTGGTTTCCCTGGCCGAGAAGGGCTGTCGAAGGCCCTATTCTGTATTTCTAGTTGCGTGGAGGAAAGTCGACTGCTCTCGGTGGGGCTTTCCTGGGACGCCGAGCGAGCGGCCGTTGTTCCCTTAGACCGTGGGAAGAGGAGGAGGATTGTTATTCAGAACGGAGGTTCTAGCTCGTGCTCTATCCCACCGGCGCCCAGGAACCATGATAACGAGGCCGGCCCGAGCCGCCGCAGGGGAGAGCCGATTCCGTCCGATGCGGAAGCTGAGATATTGGCGCCTCCTATTGCCGATCGGGTCCCACAGGGAGACTTGCCGCCAACGAGGCGAGTTTCTTCTTCTCTTCAGGCGATGACTTCGGCGGTAAGTAAAGTTCTCTTTTTCCAAACTCGGATACCTTTTTCCCATTGTTGCTTTGGTATGCTGATTGTTCATCTTTTGTCCGCAGGCCGATGTTCTAACCAGTGTTGCTCTTACATGGAACGATTGCTATGTGGGCGTCAAGGATAGCTACTTCGCTCTTCAGGAGGAGCTGCGCGTGGTGAGGAGCGATATGTCCGTTTTGCAGAAGAAGAGGGATCGCGACTTGTCTCACATCAAGCAGTTGAAGGCCGACATCTCTTTTTCCCGATCCGAGATCGAGAAGCTGCGGGCGGAGTACGGTGGTGACAAGGCGCTTTCCCAGGATGCCCTTCGTCAACTGTCGGAAGCTCAGGGGGAGATGTTCCGCCTGGAGGGGGAGTTGGGCTTTCTGAGGAGCGAGGTGGACCGGTTGTCGTCGATTGAGCGCAGCCTCGGGGAGGCCAAGGGGGCTGGAGTGACCGAGTACAAAGATTCTCTTACTTTTGTAGAAGAGCGGTTCCAGATGGCGGAGGAGATTCGCGCTGAGGTTATGACGAAGGAGGTTAAGCCCTTGATAGCGGACGAGCGCGAAGTTGCCTTTCAGAGAGGCATTCAGAAGACTCTTCGTATGATGGGGAAGAAGATGGGGTGCGATACCGCTGGCTTCGGAGTTGGGGACCTTTCAGGAGATGATTACTCGGATGTAGCCGAGGACTGATGTCGGTTATCTTTCATTTTCCTGCTTTCAGTATTGTTGTTTGTTTGTGCGCAGCGCTGCGTTTGATGTGGTTGTATTCTCTTATTGTACACATTGCATTTATTTCTTTGTGTAATCTTGTTGTTCTGGTTGTTGACACCTGCGTAGCTTGATGGTATTTCCAAAATTACAGATGAGTTTGCGCGGGTCTGAGCTCGCGGCTTTTTTAAAAAATTAGTTTGCGCGAGTCTGAGCTTGCAGCTTTTACATATTAGAAAATTAGTTTGCGCAAGTCTAAGCTCACGTCTTTTACATAGTAGATTTGGCCGGTGAATAGCTGGTGTATTCAAACCGTGGGCGAACGTAAGAGGGGCAGGCCCTTACGACGCCGGGACTCGACGGCGGAGGAGAAGGGCGAACCTTCAATCGACGGCGGTGCAAAGTCCCCGGGGCAGGGCCTCAAAGTGGCCGGTGAATAGCGGGTGTATTCAAACCGGGGGCGAACGTAAGGGGGGCAGGCCCCTACGACGCCGGGACTCGACGGCGGAGGAGAAGGGCGAACCTTCAATCGACGGCGGTGCAAAGTCCCCGGGGCAGGGCCCCAAAGTGGCCGGTGAATAGCGGGTGTATTCAAACCGTGGGCGAACGTAAGGGGGCAGGCCCCTACGACGCCGGGACTCGACGACGGAGGAGAAGGCGAACCTTCAATCGACGGCGGTGCAAAGTCCCCGGGGCAGGGCCCCAAAGTGACCGGTGAATAGCGGGTGTATTCAAACCGTGGGCGAACGTAAGGGGGGCAGGCCCCTACGACGCCGGGACTCGACGGCGGAGGAGAAGGGCGAACCTTCAATCGACGGCGGTGCAAAGTCCCCGGGGCAGGGCCCCAAAGTGGGTTCCTGCAGTAGAATAGTTTAGGACAGGCAAAACATAATTAGAAAATGAACACTAATACATGTGCAAGTGCAATCTTGCGGCTTCTGAGCTAATAAGTTTCTGATACAAGTTTGATGAGAGAGAAGGTAACATCGTGCTCCCCCTGGTGCTGTGCTCGCTCGAGCTCTTTCGGTCGTTCAGCATGGTGGGCGGCGGTGACCCGGCGACCGACCCTCGGTGGCATCCTTCTGTGCTTCTTCGCAGAAGGCCTCAAGGTGTCCTGACTGGACAAGGCGTTCAATTTCTTCTTTCAACCTGGCACAGTGCTCCGTGCGGTGTCCTCGGCCTTTGTGGAAATTGCAGAACGGGATTGATCTCCCCTACGCTGGGGGAGCGGTCTGGGCCAGTTGATGATTTTGCTGTTGTAGATTATGAGCAGTATATGCTCGCGAGGGGCATTTAACGGGATGTAGATCCGGGAGCTTTGATTTGCTAGCCCTCGGGAGCGGTCTGCTTGGTTCTGAATGGGCGGTACGGCCTTCTTGAGTTGATGTTGTTGTCCCTTTCTCTTGCGACACGTATCCCCAAGTTGTAGTTGGTTTGCCGGTGCCGGAAGATTAGCTTTTTCTGCCAATGTGGGGGTTGCGCGGCACTCTCGCACGACTTGCTTCTCAGAATTTGGTTTTGGCGACGGGTCGTAGTTGATCCAAGGGAGCTCGGCTGCGGCCGTGTTGAAGCCACGAATTGCATCCCTGAGGATTCTCCCTTTGTTGGCCATGCGTCCAGACATGGAAACGTCGTGGTCCAGGGCGTCGAGTAGGAGGCTCCCAAATATTACGTCGTAGGGGGAGTCTGCCTCTGCGATGACGAACTGAACGTCATACTGGACAGGTTCCGAGTGCATCCCTACTTGGACGGGGAGGGTGACGACTCCTATGGTGGGCACCATAGTTCCGTCTGGGAGCTCTGCGTCGCTGGCCCTGAGCTTGAGGTTCCCGCTTAGGAGTTTGAGCCGCACCACGGCTGCCACGAACAGGATGTTGAACGAGATGCGATGGGTTACCAACGCCCTCCTTAGCTCACAGGCTGGATTGCATATGCTTGCGTCTAAGGCGAAGTCCAACCATCCATGGGGACGCTGACGAAAGCTTGTGTAGATCTTTCCTGGTTGTTTGCTCCGCCCTGCTTCCCCTAGGTGGGGCGACTCGTCCGTCTCGAGCTCTTCTCGCTCTTCTTCTTGGATCCTCGGCGCGCGCGCTTCGTGCCACTCAACGAACAGTTGGGACAATTCGGTGAAGTTATGAATCGCTCCGTCTGGCAGAGATTGATACCAGCGGAGGGCGTCTCCACGCAGTGTCTTGGTGAAGATTTTGCAGCTGATTTGGTCGGGAAGTCCGAACGTCCGCGTCGTTATCAAGAAGTGATTAAAGTGCCCGTACGGGTCCTCTGCTCCGTGGAACTCCTTGAGTGCGAGAGCTTTAGCCATGACGGAACTGGGTATGTCAAAATTGACTTTGACAGGGGGGATCACCTTTGGTGGTACGTGATATCGTTCAGATCCTATCCTGCCGCGAGAGGGGCCGGCTTGCTAGTAGACCCAAGCCACCGGGGCAGGATGGGTGCATCGATGAGCGCTCCTTTCGCCGGGTTTTCAGGGATTGAGGAACTGCATGCGTCGGATAGTTCGGGGGAGGTGTCCACTCTTGCTGGTTCCGTGAACTCAGGCGAAGCGGGCGCTGCGTTCGGAAGTCCTTTGCTCGGTATTTGGGAACCCATTTCCCACAGACGGCGACAAACTGTTGCGGGTCGCTCGGGTGCTTTGGTAGACCGGTCGAATTAAACCACCTTAGCTCGTAAGCGAACCGAGCACGCAAACAGTCAATTAGGGATTCGTTGAGTACACTGAGACTTTTTAACGTGGAAAACCCGGAAAGGGTAAAAAACCACGCGGTCGGAGCGGTGCCGACCAAACTTCACTATCTTCTGAGAGATTACAGTTAGGTACTTAGAATTCGAGCGCGACAGGCCGCTGTTCGTTACAATAATAGAGAGAGAGAGCGTACCGAAGGTGACAGACCACCTCTCGGAAAACTAAGTTTTTTTCCTTCTGAGAACTGTGGAGAACAAAAGTGAGAATGCTCCGGAGAATAAAAGTGAGAATGCTGAGTCGCCTTTCGAGATTAAAGAAATCTTCATGTCCGCGAAGGAGATCTTCAAGCGCCGAAGGAGAATTCTGTGAAAATCTTCAAGAAGCTCTCCCGGGTGCAGAAGGCAAGGTCCCCTCAAATGAATTTTCTGGGCTCCTTTTATAGCTTTGGCCGGGGGTAGCCCGGTAATTTTGCCGTTGTAACCACCGTAACCACCTGGCGGACGAATCACGTTTTCCGGTTCGGAGCACACGGATCGTCATTTTTCGTAAATGACCGTCTCGCCCCCGGGCAGTTCGGGCAGCTTCGTTGAAGGCGAAAAAGGCGACAAGCCGTTCCTGCAATCTGAGAAATTAGAAAGACAAAAAGTGAGCGCGCCCGAAATGTGAAAATGTTCTGAGCGCGTAACGAACGGGGAAGCGTTCTTGGTGGAATCCGGAACCCGAAGTGCGGGCGGCGAGCTTGGAGAGGGGGGACATCCCCGAACCCCTCCATAGGGAGGCGACTCGACCGCTCCCACAGGGGCGCGGTTTGGCCGCACCCCATGAGGAGGTGCGGCCTTGCCGCACCCCGCAAGGGGGTGCGGCCCCGCTAGGGGTGCGGCTTGGCCGCACCCCACTAGGGGTGCGGCTTGGACGCACCCCACTAAGGGGTGCGGTTAGGCGAGAGCGGTTGGTAACGGCGCGGTTGTGGGCGTTGCGGTTCGGCGAGGGTGGTTGGTTACGGAGGAAGTGGGCTTGCCCACTTCCCCACTCTCCCCTTATCATGCTAGTGGCTTTGGAAAGTAACCATCTCTCCTTATGCATATAAATGAATGGGAGTCTTGCATGAGTGTGCATCACTACTTAAGTTTGTAACTTGGGCGAATTTAAAACAAAGGGATCTTGTACTTCCACAAGCACAATTCACATATAATAATTCTAAAATTCGTCCGCCTAATAAATCTCCTTTCGAGATTACCTTTGTGCTTCTATTACCCCATATATATGGCCGCAACCCCATCCATTTCCATGAACGCATTTCATTCGATGCGCAAGCTCATATAAATTATTTACAAAATTTACATAAATTTATTGCTAAAAAATTGCGAGCAACCTTTGAACAGTATGAATTCACGATCGGTCGTTATCACCATGAGTTATACTTTTCAAAGGGAAATTTGGCGTTTGTTTATTGCAGCAGGTTTGGTCCATTCCAAGTTCAGAAGCGCATCGAGCCACCTGTCGAAGCCCCAAATATTCCACCTGACTTAACACCAGCGATGATGGCGCCAGATCCCTCCGTTGCCAGTTTATGTGAATTCTCATCGGGGTCGAGCTCTCTCAACCACGGGGGAATTGATGCATCCTGCGTCGCATTCAAAGAAGCGTGACATCGTCGTGCGTCGTGGATCTCTTTATCATTATGTTTTTTATTTATTGCATTGTATTTTTTTCTTCTCCACGCAACCTTGTTATTTGAGTTTGTTAGGCTCATTGGTTTGACCACCCGGTGTGACCCTAAATAAATGGTCCAGTTATTTAGGGTAGTAAGCAAGAAAAGGCAAGCTTAAATTGTTTAAAAAGACGCATAAGAATTATTGAGGAAGAGATTTAAATTCAACAATATATATGCATATATATATTAGTAAAGAAAAGATTCTGGACAATTATTTGGATTTCTCAAGATAATACCCGGCTGAATATATTTGGAAGAAAATATTGGTAAAAAAAGAGAGGTTCAGAAAGATTTTTTTTGGAAAGACATTTTTGAAAAGAAAATTTTCTCTATATATCAATAAGTTCTCACACCAAAAGGGGGCCGAAAAATTACAGGGAGCAAAAATTGTCTCGTTCCCCTATATTGTCGGCCGAACCCTTCAATCCCACCAACGCCAGTGTTTCCCGCTCCTGTCCGCCGGTGCTTCGCCGATTCAAGTCCCGCTCACCGTCCCCGCTGTCTCCAACCACACGCCAGCCAGTTGCGTCCAGCCTGACGGTGCCCTGAAGCCTCGTTCCTCAACCGCCCGCCATCCCGCTCCTGTCGTCGACGTTCCGATTCTGTTCTCCTGGCAGAAGTACTAGTACTCTGATTGCGACTGGGTACCGTAGACTTCGACCTCTCCCTCCGGCGACCCAGTCATCCTCTGCGATCAATTTCTCGTCAACCAACTGAAAGGACAGTACCTCCCTTCTGCGTGGGAAGTCTTGGAGCGAACTATTCTTGCTGTTATATCCTTGTCGTATCCTTGCTCCTCTTTGGTTAGCCTAATTTTATGCAATCTAGTCAAATAATTATAGCTTGCTTTTGAACGTTCACACTACCCTATATTCCGTTATTTCATAAATTATTGTTGTGATTTATGCTTGTGGTCGTACGGATCTCGTTTGATTCAATCTGTTAAACGCTTAGAAGTTCAATTTCAGATAAAAACTAACGGTCTTTTCAAAGTTCAAGCATCGTTAGTGATTTTGCGTGCGAAAACTCGGGTTGGTCCGCTCGGCCTACAACAAATAAAATTAGTTTGCATTAAAAATTATTTTATTTTCAAACCCTAGATTAGGGTTACATCAATGTCCCTCTTGACTCAACACACTGCCAATACCAACACTTGATGCGTCACAAACGACCTCAAATGCTCTACTGAAATTAGGGAGTCTCAGAACAGGAGCGATCGTCAACTTGTCCTTGATTTATAAAATGCGCGAGTGGACGCAGCGGTCCACTGAAAGTCTCCCATGCGGAGACAACTGGTAAATGGGGGTCATAATCGAGTTGAATCCCATAACGAACCTCCTGTAGAAGGTAGCGAGTCCATGAAAACTGCGGGCCTCATGGATGGTCGAAGGTATGGGCCAAATCGCGAATGGACTGGACCTTCTCGGGGTCAATGGATACTCCTGAGAAGGAGATAATAATTCCAGAAAATGGACCGACTCAGATAAAAATGCACTTCTTTAGATTTACAAATAAGTTCTCCTTTCGGAGAATATCGAATAGAAGCCTCAAGTGTCCAAGATGATCATCCTGAGTGTGGTTGTAAATCAGGATATCATCGAAATACACGACTAGGAACTTGGCCATATAAGGCCGCAATATCTTTGTCATAACCCTCATGAATGTGCTTGGGGCATTTGATAGCCCAAATGGCATAACTACTCGTACAGACCATCCTTGGTCTTAAATGTCGTCTTCCACTCGTCTCCTTCTCGATCGGATTTGGTGGTACCCACTACGAAAGGTTGATCTTCGATAATATCTGGGCACCGGGCATCGTATCTAGCAAATCATCAAGTCAGGAATCGGGAAACGATAGCAGGACTATCAATACACATACGCCAGTTGCCGTCCTTCTTAGGGGTAAGAAAGGCGGGAACCGCGCAAGGACTCAAGCTCTCCCGAATGAACTGCTTCCGAAGAAGCTCGTCGACCTGCCTTTTGCGCTCAGCGTACTCATCTGGATTCATACGATAGTGGGGCAAGTTGGGAACGAGGCCCCCGGGACTAGGTCGATAGCGTGTTGGATGTCCCGTAGGGGTGGTAACTCGTCTGGAAGCTCCTCAAGCATGATATCCGCAAACTCATCCAAGAGTGGACGCACGTCGGGGTGAGGCTCAGGTGTAGGGCAATCAGGAGCCATAGTGGTTGTCACCACATATATAATGCAAGCATCAGTGCTGTCACTCAAAAACTCGCTACGTCTCAAGATATGCAAGGGTCTCGAAGAGCTCGTACTAACTGAGGGCTCAACCCGACCCTTGGATTTCTCCTTGGGTTGGGTGGGAGTCAACGTGATCTTCCGTCCCTTGTCATAAAAGACGCATGTGTTCGACCAACCGTAACACGTAGCGTCGTGATCATATAACCAAGGTCTGCCAAGCAAAACGTGGGCGACGTCCATGGGGATGACATCACACCACACAGTCCTCAAATGTGGCAAGGCTAATCAGGACAAGATATCGCTGAATAACTTGAATCGCGGTCTTATCTACCCAGATGACACGTTAGGGATGGGGGTGAGGCTCAGCTTCACCTGCATACGCTCTAGGCCCTTCTGAGACACGATGTTCAAGCAACTCCCACTATCTATCGCTAGCTTGTAGGGACCTCCTGCACTAGGGAAATGTGTAGAAGATAGTGGTGCGTCGCCAATCCTCATCAGCACGAGGGGTGTGTAGGAGACGACAAACTACTCCCATCTCTAGTGACCTCTCGGCATCACTCTCCCAACCCTCCTCAACGGTGGCTGCAATCTCCTCAACAACCTCCTCTACGCCTTCTAGGCCCGGTTCAATATCCTCAATAAGCAGATTTCACGTGGGGCACTGGGCCGCCACGTGTCCTCTGTCTGAGCATCTATAACATTGTATACCTCGGGATCAATGGCAATCAGTGGCGGTGGCTTTGTCCTTCGTGTCAGCTGAGACACGTGGGGGCGCAGTCGTTGCAGTCTGGGGTGGGACATGCTTCCTATAGGTCAAGGTATCAGATCAAGAGGGGACATGCCATGTCCCGGACGAGCGGAGGTACTGCTCGTACTCTAAGGCGAGCTGAAAGATCTGCTCGACACACTCAAGGTGATGGGGAATCAGCTCTCTTCGAATTTCAGAACGTAGACCGGCCATAAAACGAGAGGCGGTGGCAATGGCTAACGACAAGCTCATCAAAGCGAGCCATATAATCGGCGACAAGTGTCCCCTGACGTAAACTATGTAGTTGGTCAAGCAACTGGTCACTGTAGGACGTAGGGAGATACTTGTCTTTCAGCCTTTGCTTCATATCATCCCATCAGGTGATGGGATAATAGTCATCCCTATCAACCGATCTCTCTACGTTAGTCCAGAATACTTTAGCCTGCCCGACTAATTTCATTTTGGCAAACCGGACACATCGCTCGTCGCTCATGTCGTACCACTCGAAATAATGGTCCATATCGAGGAGCCAATCGCTAAAGACCTTCGGGTACATGCGGCCATCAAAGGAAGGGCCATTGATGTGAAAGCGCCTGGTGATGTCATACTCATGTCGATAACCACCTCTGCGCGGCTCCGGATAATCCTCATAATACTCATCATGGGCGTAAGTCGAGCGGGCGGGGGTCCACGCTCTCTATCACCGGGATCAAAATAGTCATTGCGGTCAAGATCACGACGACCGTGCTGGGATGCACGATCTCTATGATCCTGAGGGAATACTTGGGGTTCGTCACGCTGTGGTAGGTGTCTGACATAAGCAGGGCCTTGTCGGCACTCTGGGGTGTACTCAGGGTTCCGTCGCAATGGAGGGGCGAGACTCCGACGGGGAATACCACGATGGCGTCGCTCAAGGGATGGCTGAACGCCCCTCGGACGTGGATCAAGACGAGGAGGAATATCGGGCTCATCCTCAAGTGGCTCCTCCCGTCGAGGTCGTGTGTCTCTCGGATTTTCTAGATTTTTAATCGGTTATTCAACTCTGCGAGGTCATAGAGGAAGTCCTGAAACTAGGCACCCATGGTATCTAGACGGTCAAAGACGAGTCGCTGAAATTCAGCTAATATCGTGCCCGAATTCAAACTATTTGCTCGGTCCTCTTGACTTAATATGACACTGGGGATCTATAAACCCTACCATTATGGAGTATAGACGTGGCCCAAACCTTGGGTTCTGATACTAATTGATGTAGGATAGGGTGTGTAGTGAGGACATAGAACTCACGAGTAGTGGGTAGTGGGGTACTCTTGACTTAATATGACACACATGCATGGACAACGACAATAATTAATGATATAGCAAGAATATTTCTCCACACAATCAAATGTAACAAGCAGGCGAGATTAATATTTCTCCACACAATCAAATGTCCTCCTCACTCCAGGCTCTCACTAGCTGGGTGGGTCGAATGATCCTCGGAAGGAAGAGCTTGCCATCGAGATATCCTCCTCACTCCAGGCTCTCACTAGCTGGGTGGGTCGAATGATCCTCGGATGGGTAAGTTCAACGCCAAGATGTCCTCCTCACTCCAGGCTCTCACTAGCTGGGTGGGTCGAATGATCCTCGGATGGGTAAATTCAACGCCGAGATGTCCTCCTCACTCCAGGCTCTCACTAGTTGGGTGGGTCGAATGACCCTCGGATGGGTAAGTTCAACGCCGAGATGTCCTCCTCACTCCAGGCTCTCACTAGCTGGGTGGGTCGAATGATCCTCGGGAGCGAGGTTCTGCCCCCCCTCGATGGATATTTGGGCTTGGACTTTTCTTTCCGAGGTTGTGCCAACCTCGCAAAGAGCGGGGATTGTGTACAACCCCCATATCCATCGAGTGAGGCCCAGCGTGGAGAGCCGCCGAGACGTGTCGACTAGACCCAAGGGGTCTCAAGACCTTTGGGTATCGCCCGGCGAACCCCCGTAGCTCTCACCAGAAGAAGAGTAAGAGGCGAGAGGGGGAGGGGCGGGTGCCCCCCCTCTCGCCCTCGCCCAGCTAGGGACGATAGGGGAGGGGCGGGTGCCCCCCTCTTGCCCGCGCCCAGGTAGGGGCGAGAGGGGAGGGGCGGGTGCCCCCCCTCTCGCCCGCGCCCAAGTAGGGGCGAGAGGGGAGGAGCGGGTGCCCCCCCTCTCGCCCGCGCCCAAGTAGGGGCGAGAGGGGAGGGGCGGGTGCCCCCCCCCTCTCGCCCTCGCCCAGCTAGGGGCGAGAGGGGAGGGGCGGGTGCCCCCCCTCTCGCCCGCGCCCAGCTAGGGGCGAGTGGAGGAGGGGCGGCGACCCCTCTCTCGCCCTCTACCCTGGTAAGGGGGAGGATCCTTGGTCTCGCCCCACCCCAGCAAGGAGGCTCGCAGAGCTCCGCGAGGTAATCCCTCTCGCCCAGTTCCAGAGGGGGGGGTTGATCTGCGTTTAGTATCTCAGAACAGCGGGATTCGGCTATTTGCAGTCCAGTTTTGGCTATTCGCAGTCCAGATCTGGGGGTATTTTGGTAATCTGGCAGATCAGTTTTTGGCTATTTGCAGCCCAACTTGGAAAACCTATAAATAGACCCTAAGGGACACCAAAGGAGGGAGGACTTCTAGATTTCCAAATTTCGGATCTTCTCCTTCCCTTAGAGCTCTCCTTTGGTGCTTCTGGTTCAACATTGGCTAGGGAGGGGAAGATCTCTCAGGTCTTCCGGGTGTGAGGTGGGACCTCCTCGCTGTAGCCTAGGGTTCGTTTCCAAGTCCAAGTGCTCTTGCCTAGAGAGTTGGCTCGAGAGAAGTAGGTGTGAGACCACCCCTTTTTTGGGACCCCGAACTCCACGGAGACCGAGTAGTCGGTTTCAACATTTTTGGTGCGGTGAGCGTGGAGAGTGGTCAGCACAGAAGTTCTTGAACCAAATCTCATGGCAGGAGACCTCGGAGGAGGAGACGATGAGGGGTCTCACATCCCAAGTGAGGTGGTAGGAAGGGGAGAGTTCATGGCGGCCATCAAGGGTATCATGGAGCTGCTCCAAGGCATCACCAGGGGAGGTGACTGCTCGGCTCCCTCCCCCCAGACACCGCCTTCTGGGTCGCAAGGAGTGCTCGCCCAGGGGGGGTCAGGAGAGGTTGCCCCAGGGGGTCGGCCAGGCAAGGAACCGGTGACTGAGAGTGGCGAGCGGGACCTCGCCGGGCGAGTGCTTTTTCCTAGCCCGGTGAGTGGGGTCTCGCTCGGAGCAGGAGTCACGCAAGTGGAGCTCGCGAAGCCAGCGAGTGGGGGGTCACCCTTTAGCGAGCTGATCATCTCGGCTCCCATCCCGGAAGGCTTCAAGGAGCCCAACATGACTTTTTATACCAGGAAGGATGATCCCGTCCAGCACCTACAGTGGTTCGAGGATACCGTCTCCATCAGGCCCATGACGGACGCGTTCAAGTGTCGTCTCTTCGCCACCACCCTGAGAGACAAAGCTAGGGACTGGTTCCACCAGCTCCCGATTGGCTCCATTTACAGCTTCGAGGACTTAGGCCGAAGCTTCCAGCTACGCTTCTCCACATCCAAGAAGAGGAAGAAGAATGCTGAGTCCATTTTCCTGATCAAGCAGAGGCACGAGGAGACACTGGCCCAGTACATGGACAGATTCCAGGAGGAGATCTTGAACATCCAGGAGGTGCCAGGGTATGCCCTCCAGATGGCTTTCACCGTAGGGCTACGAGAGAGCCTCTTCAAGATGCGCCTAACTAGGAAGCCTCCCTTGTCCTTTGAGGACCTGATGGAAAAAGCTGCAAAGGAGATAGCCACCGAGGCGGCGAACCCGGGGCTGGCAAAGAAATTGGCGAAGTTGGTGGAGGTCGAGCCAAGAGAGCAAGGTGGCCTCAGGCAGCAGGAAGGAAGGAGGAGGGAAGAGCAGAGGGGTCAAGGGTACCAGGGACCCCAGGGGGGTCAGGAGCAAAGGAGGGGTCTCGCCCAAGGAGGGGGAAACTTCTACGGAGGCCAAGGGAGGCCCAACCCTCCTCCTTGGAGGCAGGCCCCTAGGCAGCTCCTACCCCCACCAGCTCAAGCTATGGCGATTCGAAGAGGAGGAGTCGAAGCAAGAGACATCCCAGCCCGTAGGAGAAGGGGGGGAAGGGCGGTGCCATACTGCGACTACCACCAAGCAGAGGGGCATGCAACAACTACCTGCCCAGAATTCTTGGAGGTGAGAGAGGCGAGAGGTCAGACACAACAGCAGCCGCCGGTGCGGATTGAAGAAGTTCCACCTGGAGCAGTAGTGGACGACGACATCTGCGAGGACCGAACTGACATAGGAGCCAAAGGACGGGTCGCGGTGATCCACGGGGGGGTAGGGATCGAGGCCACTCGTAAGGCAAGCCTCCACGTCGTATTTCGACGCAGCGTCGCTTCAACGTCACAGGACCCACCTCCCGAGGAGAAAATAACTTTCTCAAGCAGGGACATGCCAGATCACGAGGATCCATTCTGTGATGCGCTAGTCATTCAGACAGCCATCGAAGGTTACACTGTCTCTCGGATCCTCGTTGACAACGGGAGCTCTGTCAACGTCATTTTCAAGAAGGCATTTGACGAGTTGAAGGTGGAGTCAAGGAGGGTGCTGGCCTCAGATGGGCCTTTGTTCGGATTCTCCGGAGAAAGGAAAGAGGTGGAGGGTGGAGTTGGACTCCAAGTGACGATGGGGGGAGGCTCAAGGAACTGCCGGTTCGTCATAGTTGACGCTCCTAGCAGTTATAATGTCATCTTCGAAAGACCCCTCATCAGCGTCTTCCGATGTGTACCATCGTCCTTCCACCAGTGCCTCAAGTTCAACACTGGAGGAATCCAAGTCAGGATCCGCGGAGACCCCAGGATGGCGAGGCACTGCTACGTCACAGCCGTCAACAGCATCTCTTGGCAAGCAGGGGCGGAGGAGATGGAGAAGATCATGGAGAGCAGGAGCAGGATGGGAGTGGCAGGAGAAGCAGAGGAATGATCATCTCGCGCAAGCAGCCTGAGAAGCGAGTGCCATGAGGGGGGGGGGGGGGGGGGGGGGGGGGGGGGGGGGTATGTTGAGTTTATTTTTGTTTTTTGTTTTTTGTCGCTTTCCTTTGTAGCAAATTCTACCCCTCGCTGGTTGGGCCAGGAGGTTTTGACAAGGGAAATCCCCCCATTAGATGGATGAAGTTATTTTGCTTATATGAGAAGTAAGTTCAACGCCGAGATGTCCTCCTTACTCCAGGCTCTCACTAGCTGGGTGGGTCGAATGATCCTCGGAAGGAAGAGCTTGCCATCGAGATGTCCTCCTCACTCCAGGCTCTCACTAGCTGGGTGGGTCGAATGATCCTCGGAAGGAAGAGCTTGCCATCGAGATGTCCTCCTCACTCCAGGCTCTCACTAGCTGGGTGGGTCGAATGATCCTCGGATGGGTAAGTTCAACGCCGAGATGTCCTCCTCACTCCAGGCTCTCACTAGCTGGGTGGGTTGAATGATCCTCGGATGGGTAAGTTCAACGCCGAGATGTCCTCCTCACTCCAGGCTCTCACTAGCTGGGTGGGTCGAATGATCCTCGGAAGGAAGAGCTTGCCATCGAGATGTCCTCCTCACTCCAGGCTCTCACTAGCTGGGTGGGTCGAATGATCCTCGGATGGGTAAGTTCAACGCCGAGATGTCCTCCTCACTCCAGGCTCTCACTAGCTGGGTGGGTCTAATGATCCTCGGATGGGTAAGTTCAACGCCGAGATGTCCTCCTCACTCCAGGCTCTCACTAGTTGGGTGGGTCGAATGACCCTCGGATGGGTAAGTTCAACGCCGAGATGTCCTCCTCACTCCAGGCTCTCACTAGCTGGGTGGGTCGAATGATCCTCGGGAGCGAGGTTCTGCCCCCCCTCGATGGATATTTGGGCTTGGACTTTTCTTTCCGAGGTTGTGCCAACCTCGCAAAGAGCGGGGATTGTGTACAACCCCCATATCCATCGAGTGAGGCCCAGCGTGGAGAGCCGCCGAGACGTGTCGACTAGACCCAAGGGGTCTCAAGACCTTTGGGTATCGCCCGGCGAACCCCCGTAGCTCTCACCAGAAGAAGAGTAAGAGGCGAGAGGGGGAGGGGCGGGTGCCCCCCCCTCTCGCCCTCGCCCAGCTAGGGACGATAGGGGAGGGGCGGGTGCCCCCCTCTCGCCCGCGCCCAGGTAGGGGCGAGGGGAGGGGCGGGTGCCCCCCCTCTCGCCCGCGCCCAAGTAGGGGCGAGAGGGGAGGGGCGGGTGCCCCCCCCTCTCGCCCGCGCCCAAGTAGGGGCGAGAGGGGAGGGGCGGGTGCCCCCCCTCTCGCCCTCGCCCAGCTAGGGGCGAGAGGGGAGGGGCGGGTGCCCCCCCTCTCGCCCGCGCCCAGCTAGGGGCGAGTGGAGGAGGGGCGGCGACCCCCTCTCTCGCCCTCTACCCTGGTAAGGGGGAGGATCCTTGGTCTCGCCCCACCCCAGCAAGGAGGCTCGCCGAGCTCCGCGAGGTAACCCCTCTCGCCCAGTTCCAGAGGGGGGGGGTTGATCTGCGTTTAGTATCTCAGAACAGCGGGATTCGGCTATTTGCAGTCCAGTTTTGGCTATTCGCAGTCCAGATCTGGGGGTATTTTGGTAATCTGGCAGATCAGTTTTTGGCTATTTGCAGCCCAACTTGGAAAACCTATAAATAGACCCTAAGGGGCACCAAAGGAGGGAGGACTTCTAGATTTCCAAATTTCGGATCTTCTCCTTCCCTTAGAGCTCTCCTTTGGTGCTTCTGGTTCAACATTGGCTAGGGAGGGGAAGATCTCTCAGGTCTTCCGGGTGTGAGGTGGGACCTCCTCGCTGTAGCCTAGGGTTCGTTTCCAAGTCCAAGTGCTCTTGCCTAGAGAGTTGGCTCGAGAGAAGTAGGTGTGAGACCACCCCTTTTTTGGGACCCCGAACTCCACGGAGACCGAGTAGTCGGTTTCAACACTGGATACAACAGTTTGTTTCTTGCTTTTCCAGCTAACAAGATTTCCTCCTACAAACGTGCAAAAACCAGATGTGGACTTTCGATCTTCTTTGCCATCAGCATAGCTGGCATCAGAGTAGGCTTCAATCCTCAAATGGTTATTTTTCTGAAATAGTAATCCCTTCCCCGGAGATCCTTTCACGTATTCCAGGATTTTTAGAGCTAATTGGAGATGACACTCCCTGGGGTCTTTGCATGAACTGGTTTGCCTTGCCTACAACATAACAGATGTCCGGTCTTATTACGGTCAGGTAGATAAGTTTGTCTACTAGTTGTTTGTACCTGGTGATGTCTGAAAGAGGTGTCGAGCCCTCTTTCCAAAATCAGTCTTCACCAACAGCCATCGGACATCGAGTCGGTTTAGCTCCAAGCAGACCTGTTTCTTTTAAAAGATCAGTGGCATATTTTCGTTGTGAGAGCACCACTGAATTGTGTCTTCGTGTGATTTCTATTCTCATAAAGTACTTAGGAGGTCCCATATCTTTTGTGACGAAGTTTTGTTGAAGATGTTTCTTTGTTAGAGCAATTCCATCTTTATCATCGTCAGTAAGAAGAATATCATCTACATAGACAGCAAGAACAACCAGACCATAAGAAGTCTTTCGTATAAAGAGAGTGATCTGCAAAACTTCGAGCAAAACCAATGATGTAGACAACTTGGCTAAACTTATCGAATCAGGCCCGAGGACTCTGCTTCGACCATAGATTGCCTTCCGCAACTTGCATACCTGAGACTTCCCTTGAGCAACATACCCCGGAGATTGCTCCATATATACCTCTTCTTGGAGGTCTCCATAGAGGAAGGCATTTTTGACATCTAACTGAAACATTTGTCAATCTTTGTTTATGGCTACAGAAAAAAGAACCCGAATTGTGTTGATGCATGCAACTCGGGAGAAAGTGTCAAAGAAATCAACTCTATATGTCTGCGTGAATCCTTTGTCAACTAGCCGCGACTTATACCGATCCACAGTGCCATCAAGATGAAGCTTTACCACAAAAACCCATCAACATCCAACAACATTTGCTTGAGGAGTAGGGACAAGAATCCAAGTATCCCTTTCAATCAAGGTAGTCATTTCATCCATGACAGCTTTCCAGTGTGGTATGGTAAGAGCTTCTTAGTAAGTGGTCGAAATGGTAGTGGCCGAGAGGGCTAGAGTAAAATCCCTGCAAAGAGTCAGCCGAGCATATGAGACGACATCATGAATGGAGTGTTGAGCAAAATCCCTGCAAGGAGTCAGCCGAGCATACGAGACGACATCACGAATGAAGTGTTGAGTACACGTCCGAACTCCCTTGCGAAGAGCAATGGGAAGATCAAGATCCGACCTGTCATCTGTATCAAATCCGTTTGTTGAAGAGAGTGCTAACCCGGGAACTGGCAAAGACGGCCCCGAAGGTGGAGAAGAGGTGGCAGGAGATGGAGAGGAAGTGGTTGGTGTGGGAAGAGAAGGTTGATCGAGTTCTGGTGGAGGGGTAGAAACAATAGGTAGAGTGAGGTTAGTTTCAGTTGGTGAGGGTGGAGGGTCTTGAGAGAAGGAGTATTTTCAAAGAATGTGACGTCAGCAGAGACATACTGTTTACGGAGAAGAGGGTCAAAACATCGATATCTTTTTTGAGTGGGAGAGTAGCCAAGAAAGATGCATTTAATGGAGCTAGGGAGAGTTTATCTCGACCAGCTGAAGGAGAGTGGACAAATGTTGTACAGACGAAAACTCGGGGAGTTAAAGGAAATGGTGTGGTACCAGGGTATATGATGGAGAAGGGGGTCTGTCCTTGGAGAACCGAATAGGGAATACGGTTGATGAGATAGCAAGAGATGGGGATGACATGACCCCAGTATGAGCGAGAACATTCATCTGAGTGAGAAGAGTACGGGCAACGTCAAGGAGATGCCGATTCTTGCGTTCAGCCACCCCATTTTGTTGAGAAGTATACGCACAGCTGGTCTGATGAATAATATCATTATGCATACAAAAAGTTATAAATTGATTACTAAGATACTTTTTTGCATTATCAGTACGAAGAACTTTAATAGACACACCAAATTGTGTGTTAATTTCATTATAAAAAGAGGTGAATACAGAGAAGAGATCAGAACGTTCTTTTAAAAGATACGTCCAGGCACAACGAGAGAAATCATCAATAAAAGTAACAAAATACAGACTACCCCTACGGCCCTACCAACAGATTTGGTAGGAGAGGGACCCCAGATGTCTGAGTGAACAAGTTCAAAAGGACGAGAAGAGTCACGTTCATGTTTTGCTGGATAAGAGGAGCGGTGATGTTTGCCGAGCTGGCAGGCTTCACAGTTGAGAGAGGAGTCTTCTTTTGACAGGTCTGGTAGAAGCTGGTAGAGAAGGCGAGGAGGAGGATGACCAAGGCGAAGATGTCATTGTTGAAGAGAGGTGGATACAGAGAGGGCAGATACATTAACCAGGAAGAAGAGGTCGCCGCTTTCAGTCCCAGTAACAATCGTCTCCTTGGAGTGAGGATCCTGAAAAGAGCTAGTAGAAGTAAATTTTACTGAGCAATTTAGTTGTTTGCATAGAGAGGTAACCGAGAGCAAGTTACATAAAAAATTTGGCACGTAGAGAGTGTCCTCTAGTTGAAGAGACAGAGTGACTTGGACTATACCAGTCTCGCACACAGGTAAAGCTGTCACTTAAAACCGAAAACCGTAAACCGAACCGGAACCGCAAAAAAACAGACCGAACCGTTCGCGAATTATTTGGGTTCCGGTTTGAATTTTGGAACCGTGAACAACATTGGTCCAGGTGTGGTTCTTTCATTTTATTATCCGGACCGGAACCGGAACCGCAATATACAAGTCTCAAGCGGTTTCAAGATTTTTAGAACCGATCCGAACCGGACAGAAGCAGAACCAAACCGCAAACCCGTTTATTATTATTATTATTATTATATTGTTATTTTTTTATAATATATCTATAATATCTATACTTATTATTATGGGTGAAACTGGTGCGGTTTGAACCCAAATCGCAATCGCAACAAAGGGGGTTGGTTTTGAACTGAACAAAATCGCACCGCACTAAAACCGTGTTGTGGTTTGACATTGGTGCGATTTGGAGTCGATTTTTGCGGTGTACTTTTTGTTTTATACAGTCATATAATGTATTTTCAATTTTACTCACATATTATTCTGAATTGTTTTGTTTTAAAAATATAGCGGATATACAACTAATATTTTATAGTAATCATGAATGACAAATCTAATTGTAGCTGATAAATTAGTCAAATTGAATTAACTAATATATTTTTCAAACAAAATTTTAATTGTAAAATAAGATTTCAAGAGCAACAATTCAAATTTCTTTACCCTATGTTGAGTCGTGGTCTTCAGCAACATGAACATTATTACATCAGCATTACACTATCGTGATCTTTGAATTTATAAAATCGGCGCGGTCTGGTGCAATTTTGTGGTTTTGCGGTTTCTGTTTTTATCTTTCAGCCTGACTTATTATATATTATACAAAAAGTATCTCCCCTTGGTGTAACGCAAAATTCCTGCGCCCGGGCCTCAGACTTCAAAGTCCCACTTGCAAAAAAAAACGATCGCGCGGGTATACTTTTTCCCTCCGGTTTTTATTTTTGACCTCCCCAATTCATTCCGCTAAGTTTGGTTTTAATTCTAGTTGGAACCGATTGGAACCGGACCGAACCGCATAGAACCAGATCGAACCGTTAGTGGCCGGTTTGGTTTTGGTTCTTGTTGAACCGGAACCGGAACCGTTAACATGACGGTTCCAAAAATTATGCTGGAACCGGAACCAAAACCAGAACCGGTCAAACCAAATATAGTTTTGGTTCTAATTTGATGAACCGTTATCTTAGCGGTTCGGTTCACGGTTTTAGTAGAACCGGAACCGAACCGGAACCTTGACAACTCTGCACACGGGAGATGGAGAACCATCCGCAATCAAAACCGGAGGTGACCAGTTATGTTTGTCCAAATGAGAGAAAAGAGGATTATTTCATGTCATATGATTAGTAGCACCAGAGTCAATGAGCCAGTTACTCCTGGTGACCATATGGGCACTACCTGAAGAGGTGGCAAGAGAGGTTGACTTCTTGGTGACCGAAAAAGTTGTGTCACTCGCTTGAGGGCGAAGATGAGGATGCTTGACCAAGCAACGGTCCACAGAATGTCCTGTCTTGCCGCAATGAGAGCAGAGGTATCGGGACAGACCTCGCTCAGAGTGACCTCCACGACCACTAGTGTTGCTTCGATAGGCCGGATGAGCAATGGTGTCGGAGGGAGGTGGATAAGCAAACAGGGGACGTTGAAGGAGAGTGGTGATAGCGGAGATGCGAGCAGCGGTAGCAGCAAGGGTGGGAGAGTCAGCTTCCCCTAGAATAGTCTCATCATGACGAATGATGGGCAGGCATTCATCAGATAGACTGTTCGCAAGCCATGTTCGAACTAGAGCATTACTGGCATCCCAGTCATCAAAGGTAGCAGAACCTCTTGGAGGAGGGTCATCAGTGAGGTGATGACGTTTGCGTTGGGATCTTAACAGAAATGTGAAGGAGATACTCCAATCTGGATAGTTTGGTCCAATCAACTTGGAGGTGGTACCTAGATTTACTGAAGCAGTGGAGGTTGGGGGCGGTCAGAACAGGTGAAGCAGTCAGGGTAGTAGAAGAAGAGTTATTCGGAGTACCCATAGAGAGAAAAGAGGGTGCGCGGAGAGGAGACAGCTTAAGTTGCAGTGATCGCTAGGGAGTAGGCTGACGCAGAGATCGCAAGAGAGAGGAGACCACACAAGCTGCAGAGATCGGAAGAGAGATCGTCGATCAGTGAAGAAGGCTGAGACCGCTCAGGCTGCCAAGAAAACAGGAAGAGGAGAGAGGGCGGTTAGGAAACCGAAATTCGCTTAAGAGGAGAACCGGGCAACGAAACAGAGAGTTCACAACCGAAGGATTGGTGTTAGCTCTGATACCATGTGAGAATATCTTAACATAAATTAACAAAGATACGTGGCAATTGAAAATAACTGAATATTTTTTATTTTCAAAAAATCTGAATATTATAAAGGTATGACCTCCTTTATATAGAATGGAGGAGGTGAGAGAGATTACAAATTGAAGATATGAGACTAATATTATACAAAACTACTAATGCGGTCAGGGCGGTCACGGCAGTCACAAATGTCGTGACCGCAGAAGGTGTGCGGTGGATCCGCCGGTCATCATCACACAACAGGCGGTTAGTCATGGCTAGCCGATCAGACCGCAAGGTGTATCGATCAGACTGCAAGGTGTCAGTCACAGGATTAGACCGCGCATTCTCAGGTCACCATATTGAGACCGCGTGACCACACGATCAAATTCATATTCTAACAGAACCAAACACAGTAGATTAATACTGAAAGACAAGAGTTCATACAACAAGAAAACACTCACAAATGTTTGGGGGCTGCTCGAGATATGAAGATTCAGTGAGGCACGGCGCGGTGGAGATGATAGGGAAAGGGAACGGGGCTGGATAGGTGGGATCCGGCTGTAGAAGGTGTGGTCGGACTGGGGAAGGGTAGATCTGGATGGGAATGGGGCTGGATAAGCGGGATTTGGCTGTAGAGGATGTGGGCGGACTGGGGGAGAACAAATTTGGATGGGGTGGTTGTAGGAGGCTTGTAGTTGAGGCGGTGAAAGGTTGGGGGGGAGGGGGGGAGGGGGGGAGGCCAGCAAAGTGGTGGCTGGAATGGGCGGCGGTAGGCTGGAATGGCTGGAGGGCGGCAGCAAGGAAGAAAGGTGGCTGGAAGGGCGGCAGCAGACAGGGAAATCGAAGGCAATTTTCTGGATAGCAGTAGGCCTGACCAAAAAGCCCCCCGGGCCCGGGCTTGAACCGGGCTTACCGGGCCTTGGTTGCAACCAGGCCGGGCCGGGCCGGGCTTTCACCCATGGAAGAGGGCCTGCCTAGGCCCCCAGGGCCGGGCCTAGGGCCCGGCCCGGTTTTTTTATTTTTTATAATTTCATTTTTTTATATTTATTTATTTTAATTTTTATTAAAAAAATAAAAACTATGAAATATAAATTAAAAAAAAACACGAGTATTATAAGAAAAAAAAATTTATTAATGTTGAACGAAAACGAATTACACAGAATTATACATATGTGTATTTGAAAATTTGAATTGTAAAATAAAAAATAATAATTATCTGCATAAACTAACTTTGCAAATACAATTATTAAAAAAAAAATAAAGATTACATATTTCGTCCGCTTTTCAAAATCCGCCTCGCCACCTTTGAGGCTTTGAGCTTTAAACGGTGTTTTTTAACTAATTTAGGTTGATTGCGTCCATCTCGTCTTCCATTTCGGACGAGCTATCCTCCAAATTTGAAGTATGTTGCTTCCTCCTCATTGCATCCAAGTGATCCTTGTAGCATATGCAGATTTCGAGCGATTCTTCGCTTAGACAACTTCTCCGCTCGTTCAACACCCTGCCACTAAGAGAAAAAGCAGACACCGAAGCTACTGTGCTAGCTTGGATCGTTAGTAAATCTCGGGCCATATAGGCCATAATAGGATAGGTATTTACTTTACCTTTTCACCATTTTAAAAGATCAAAATTTTCTATTTCGTCCGTACTCATAAAATCACGAAATTGTGTCTTCGTATACAAACCTAATTCATTTAAACTACTAGAAGTTGTGCGTGCTTTTTTCCTAGATGCTAGCTCTAACATTTTATTTTTAAAACTATCGCGTGTTTTTGGTTGCGACACATCCTCTCGGGGCCGCGATCCGTATAAATTATCGTAATAATTATAACATTCAGTAAAAATAGTGTTAAAATTTAAAATACTAATGTTATCCAAATTTGAGTAACTAATATTTTCGCCTAAATTATTATTTATTTCTTCTATTAAATTTTCAACGCCTTCTACGCCGAATAGAGGATTCAAAGCGGCGGCGCATGAAAACATCGCTGGCATTTCTTTATAATATTTTAAAAAAAAATCCATTAATTCTATTAAATCTTGCCATCCGATATGTTGTTTAAAATAATTTAATTTTTTTGTTATATTAACAAAATTTTCAATAACTACCGGGCTAGTAGGATAATATCCGCCCGATAAATAATTTGTTGTCGTGTAAAAAACTTCTAATAATTCCATATAACTTTCTAAAACTGCTCAATCGGTCTCATATAAATCGAACATACCTAACATAGTATAATATTCCATAAGTAGTGATTTTTGACGAATCGCCCGTTTTAACATTGTGTAGGTCGAGTTTCATCTAATTGACATGTCAAATAAAGGTTTCAAAAAAAATTCACCTTGTGCGTTTACTAATTTTTTAAAATCTTGTCGTCGTTGTTTAGAACTATAAATACATTGTAACATTAAACGAATTTTATTAATAATTGGTTCCATATAAGCTAAATTATCCTGTACGACTAAATTTAAAACGTGACATACACAACGAGTATGAAAAAATGCACTGTTTAACATAGGTCTTAAATCGCGTTTTAACCACTCAATTGCGGTGGTATTATTTGTGGCGTTATCGAAAGAAATACTCATAATTTTATTTTAAATTTTAAATTCCCGCACACATTTTAAAATAATTTGATAAATCGCTTGACCGGTGTGCGGGACTTCAAAACTTTCAAAACATATTATGCGTTTATTTAGATCCCAGGAAACGGGATCGACCCAGTGACAAGTGATACACATATATGATAATCCTAATTTTATACTACTTGTCCAAACGCCACTCGTTAAACTCACTCGACCCTCAAAATTTTCAAAATAATTTATTAAAGATTGTTTCGCTTCTAAATAATATTTAAGTGTGTCGCGTTTAATGGTGGATCGACTTACTTGCTGATATTTGGGTTGAAGCCCTTGATGTATGTACTCGGTCTCCTCCGCATTATCATATTGGTTGAACGGCAACCCACGTCTGATGACGTTCTTCACCTGCAGCTCCCGCTGCCGAGCTTGATCGTATGTCCGGATCCCGATAATTGCGCCTGACTGGACTCGGGAGCTTGCTTCGCCATGCACGACTTAATGTGTCGTGCGAGTGTTGAGTTGCCACTAAGTGTGAGCAGTTTCCCGCAAAGTTTGCACTTTGCCCTGTGTTCGTTGCCGACTTTGACTTTCTCGAAGTGCTCCCACACTGGAGTCGTGTGTTTGTGCTCCACAATTTCGTGCGCCAACGTTGATGATGACGACGCCATGCTCGACGACATCGAATGAGAGAGAGTGAGAGAGTAAGAGACTTAGAGAGAGTAAGAGAGTAAGAGAGAGAGAGAGTGAGAGAGAGTGAGAGAGAGTAAGAGAGAGAGAGAGGAGAGGGGGGGTTTAAATAAAAATTTAATTTAAATTTTTAAAAATAATAATAATAAAAGTGGTTGTTGCCACTTGATAAAGTGGCAGCAGCCACTTTATGCTGCTGCCGCCTGCAGCAGCATTTAATGTTGCTGCTGCTGCAGGCGGCGGCAGCCCCAGCGGCTATAGAGCCGTTGGGTGCACACCCAACGGCTCTATAGCCGTTGGGTGCACACCCAACGGCTCTATAGTCGTTGGTTATGGGCCCGGCCTTATGGGCCTGGGCAAAGCCCGGCCCAATTCCGGCCCGGACCTTTAAACCGGGCTTTGCCCGGCCTGGCCCGGGCCGATTTTCAGGCTGGGCTTTGCCCAAAAATCGGGGCCCTGCAAGGGCCCCGTAGCCCGGCCTGGCCCGGGGCGGGCTTAGCCTGCCACCGGGCCTACCCGGGCTTTTGTCGGGCCGGGCCTGGGCCGGCCCCCAAGGCCCGGTTTTAATGCCCAAGCCTAGATAGCAGGAAGGAGGTAGCGGCTGGGTGTTTGGAGGACTGTAAGGGAGGAGGTGGGGGGTTTTGAAGGTGGAGGAAGGTGGCTATGGAAAGGGGATACCTTTGAGGAGCGGGAGAAGGCCTAGGAGTCGTCACCTAGGGTTCCACGGAGTCGGCACCGTAGAGGGATCGCTGGATTTCGGGATTCTTCTCTCCAAATATCTGCAATGAGGTTGGCAGCCCAAATAACCTCCTATTTATAATAAAAAGTCACTTAGGGCACCCCCCATCAACGGCTATGATTGGTCGTAGATGTGGAGGGCCCGATTACAACAAAACAACTCAAAAACAATAAAGTAATATATGAAATCGACTGTAAACGACGAGCCGGACGCATTCGTGAAGTCGGATCGCCGATCCGATCAAGACTTCCTGCGGGAATAAACGAGCGTGGGTCCACCTTGCGGCGAGGCAACATCGATGGCTCTGACGGATCCCCATCACCTTCCCTCCTCTCCAAGCCGTTACAAAACATCCCTCCAAAGGCCGGTCAACGACCTTCATTCACTCCACTCTCACGTTAATAACTACATATAACCGCAAGTAACTACTGTCGGAAACCACTAAAAACCGCCTCTAATTGTGGGAATCACTGACTAATTTTACTGTTACAGTTATTTTCCTTATGATTCCAGCCTCCTAGTGGACAAAAATCTCTATCTTCTAAAGGATACAGGCTACTTGGGTTGTAAGCCAACTGACAATCCATGAATGCAAACCACAAGTTAGCTCATGAGTCTGACTATGATCCTCCTCTATCTAATCTGGAGTATTATCGTCGCCTAGCTGGCAAGCTTATCCATCTAACTGTCACACGGCCAAATATCGAATTCGTTGTTGGAGTGATTATCCTGTATATGCATGCTTCTCAGACGTCCCACATTCACGCAGTAGAGCAGATCCTCTGGTATTTGATAAAAGCTCTGGTTCAAGGGCTTGTGTATATAAGCCCTCATTTTCCCTCTCGTTGATTGTCTATTCTGATGCGGATTATGCAGGCTCCCTCGATGATTGTCGGTCTACAAGTGTCTATTGCACATATTTAGAGGGCACGTGATCACTTAGCGGAGCAAAAAGCAAGCAGTTGTGGCACGCTCATCTGCGTAGGATCGATGGCCTCTACGGTTTCTGAACTCACTTGGTTGGAGAATCTTCTTACGGATCTTGATGTATCTTTCCCCTCTCCCGCCATCCTCTATTATGATAATCAACCAACTCTCCATATTGTCGAGAATCCAGTGTTCCATGAACGAACTAATCATATTGAAGTAGATTGTCACCTCACCGGAGAAAAAGTTCAACTCCGCAAAATTGATCGTCGACATGTCCCGGCTGCTGATCAAATCTTTGATATCTTCACCAAGGAATTACCTCGCCCACTCTACCGATAGCTTGTTTCCAAGATTGACGTTTACAATCTGTACGCTCCAGATTGAGGGGGAGTATAGAAAAGGTATTGTATTAAACCTAATGTAAATGCCCACCTCTATAACTCATTGGGATAATCTTGTATAGTATAGTCCCACTTATAAACATATTTGCATGTACTTATATTCGTTTTAATGAGAAGTAATAAAATTACTGTGTTTCGTATTCCGCAATTTCACATATATAAAGCGACAAAATGATGTTTGATATCCTCAAAATTCATTCAAAATTAATAATAACAACATGAACAAAAATTTATGAGAGAGGAAGAAAGAGCTACCCTTTGGGGATTCATGCCAGCAGCAGCAACATACATATCAAGCTTTCCGATGGGTATTCCAATTCCCTGAACTCCAAGATCACCTAGTCCCAAAATACGGCTCCCATCTGTGATAACTATCATGTCAACCTAATAGAAATCAGAGAAGTCATGAGGTTGATGATAAGATTATGAAAATTGTATTACGAGATTCCACATGCAATAATGTGAATAAATATACAACATTGAAATGATTTTAAAGTAATAGAAAAAGAGGAGAATACATCAAAAATAGTGAGCAAAGTGGTGGGATATGTGAAGGAACAAAAAATCAACAGTTAAAGTTCCTAAATAATGAAAAACCCAACACTATAACAAATGGAAGGCAACTTTTGTATTTTTTAAATAAAGATTTAGTTTCACTGGTAAGTAAATACAAGGGATTGCAACTCTGTACAAAATTGCAAGAAAAGAAAGTGCGCTTAACTAACTTCTTAACAACAATCACCCTCTATCTAGCTTCTGGGATTCATATACGCAAACACCGCCATTTGGAAACGTTATGGACCTTAGCAAAGGATCTCATCACCATTTGTTGGTTAGTCGTCAAAGGAAATAGTTTAGGACTTTTCCTTCCTTCTGCTGAATGTTCAAGGACTACATATTGTTGAAGATATATAAAAGCCTTACCACGACATTTGATGTGGAAGCTCGTCAATATAGAAGATAACTTCGGATAGGGGCTTCGAACCCTATGGAGGAGAATGACGCCGTTATTGAGTGGGAGAGATGAAAATGCACGCGCATGAGAGAGAGAAGGAAAATTAAGGAATATAATTTGCCTGTCTTCGATTCAGTATCATCCAATATTAATACACCAAAAGCCAAATTGTGAAAGGGGACAACATAATAACACCACACCGAAAGAGATAGTTAATGGCGGGAAGTATTGGAGGCACCGATACTCAATAGAACCAAGAATCCGCTACATCCACTTATATTCTATTGAGGGTTGATAGGCCTCTATCGGACTGATAAAAACAGAGACCTCAATATAAAACTGGAATAAATCCACGGGGGACTCAATAGAGATATCAGCATCCCGATAGGTACATGGATGGCATATGTTATTCTAGTTTGCTTTGATCCCGTAAGAAGGATTATTCCCCGGAATGCATCTGTAACAAATGATCTGAAAGAACTACACGCGTCCCAAAATAGATGAATTGAATTATTAAAACAACATCATAGTAAATATTTAAAACCCATCATCAATTCACCCAAAAAACATGAATGAAAAGAAAATCCCAACAACAAAAGCAAAGAAGCAAAGATAGAACTTGAACTAATCTTACAAAGGTTCGGCCCAACTCAACCTACATCAACTTTCCATATTATCTTCACGTAGGTTCCACTAAATCTCGCATTTGCAAGATGGAGGCGGAGTAGCAGTACACAAGCAGTTCATTGTATGAGGATGGAAATCCCCAACCCTCCTTCAAGGTGACGATGAAAAACACGTGGCCTCAACCGACTAGACAAAACAAGATGGTTGAAGAAACAATAGTAAAAATACAAACAGTACGCTCAATCAAGCATCATAGGAATCCATTATGGTTCTTCTGAAGCACCATATATGATCCTCTTCTAGGAATTTCAACACACTTCACGTAGGATTCATTTGGGAATGTTTTAGGTACTCCTTTTATATGTGTAATCTGCGTGTGCATGCCCTCACCGCCATAAGAAATAAACTTGCAAAGAAGCTTTACATCTCCTTGTGAGGTAAGATACATTATGGGTACATTAAGAGATGAACAACAAGCAAAATTCAGCACAAGAAAATAAGAGTACAAATAAAGTTTCTCTATAAAATCATCAGGTCACAATAACAATAACCAAGGAATGAAACATCACAGAAAAAGGAGTAACTTCTGCAAATAGTAACAATGAGGGAAAAGATGAATGAGAGATAAGTTTTCTATATTGGAGAGATTGGGCAGGTCATCACTCCTTCAAATAAAAATTACTCGCCATGCTTGGGCAAGATCACAATAAGTGAATGGGTCCCTGGAGAAGCTCTCAATAGATCATCGGAACCACGATTGGAACCACGACTGCGCCAAAGTATTTGAACCATTGGCAAGAGGAAAAGGTATACATAATGAATAAAAATGACATGAGGGTCCCACCATACAAAACAGAGAGTAAATAAACCAAGTAAAAGTGTAAAACTAAACACAAACTAAATGACAGTCGGGTCATCAAACAGAGTTGTTTGATCCAGCTCTAGAAGTGGGCCATTTCATAAATAAGCAGAAAAGGTCACAGTGACCTCCAGTTCAGCTATAGTGCGGAAGAGGAGAGGTTGAAGCTTCCGTGAACTCTTGATGCAGGTAGTAAGGACATTAAAGAAAAAGATAAATAGGACAAGCAGACTCCCTGAAAGCAAAAAAATGAGATCGAAACTGAGAATTGCAGCTGATTGACAATTTCTTCATCTAAATATGCATTAAACTCCCCCTCTTGAAAATGATTTGTCCCCACATCTGGGGGTCCTAAAAGTTCATTGGGGTCGCTTTCATATGCTTATCTGACTTTATAATCCCAACCAACATTAACACTCATGCTCTAGCCGTCTCCTTCACAACTTACTGTAGAACATTATCGTGGCCATGACACAAGCCTTTAGAAATTTGAGGTCCAGATATTGACAGCTACATATCCTCTAACCATCTCCTTCACTTCAACACTTTATGTCAAAATGATGGAGCTACCATTTCACCATATGGGTGTAAAAAAAGTGCAGGCCAAGCACCCGGCTCGCCTAGCCAAATTGTGAGTTGTGGTCCTGCAAACGATTTTCAAGTCGGTGTCCAGGCAACGACTAAATTGTCGTTGACTCGCTAACGACTATCTAATCGTTGGCAGGCCTACCTTGGCAGGATCTGCCTGCAGGAGAAGCCTACCAAGAATCCATTAAGCTAACTGGGCTGGCTGCCCAGACAGTCTAACAGCCTTTAAAAGTCCAACAGCCTTTAAAAATCTAACAGCTTTTAAATTTTTTATTATTAAATATTTAGAAATAAATAAATAGGTTGAGGTATTTTGTCGAAAAAAACTCAACCCTTATTTTTTCGCAATTTCGAAAACTAGGCTCTCGTTCTCTCATTTCTCTCATTATGTTACGTAGTTGGGAATTCAGCGAGAACGATGAGAACAGAGAAAACCGCTAGAGTTCCAATTTCACTATACTTCCAAGATAACTCTCATACAAGGCAAGGAGGGTTTATATAACACCCCCTAGGGCTACCTGTAAATACCTAGACTGCCTTCAACATAAAGAAAATACATATAGTTCCAAATAGATGTGCGCGCCCTAATGGTTGTTTTCCGTCGAAGTGTCATCAACGTGCCTTTCACGGCGTTGATATACTGGCCACACCGAGGGGCATCCCTCCCCCTCATCGGCGTACGTAACACATTCTCTCTCCTTTCTCAATCTCTCTAAAATTTCGAACTCTCAATTCTCAATTTTTTTTCAATTCCATGGCTTCTGAAAATCCTTTTAAGGTTGATTCTAGCGTGAACTTAACTCAAGGTCAACCTTTGAAGTAGTTCAGCATAAACATCATGCATTGGTCTAGGAGCACTTCGAGAAGATTCATGTCAACAATGATTTCAAAGTAAAGTGGAAGCATTGTGCAAAATTGCTCACAATGAATGGAAATGAGTCCCTTATGTGGCACATCAAATCTTGTTTTCACAAGCAAGCTCCTGAATCGAGTCAAGCTCAATATTATTCTTCTTGGCACATTTCGATAAATGAGACAAAAAAAGCTCAAATAAAAAGCATCACCAAATTCAACCACTATGAGAATGAGGATGATACATAATACATCCACAACGAGTTACAACTCAAATACCACAAAGTAATAGAAACATCATTAGAAGCCATGCATTTAAATCTTACATAGAAGTTAAAAATATATTTAATTAAATGTTTTGAAAACGTTGATGGAAAAGCTAATTTAGCTAATGATATACGGACTAGTGGACATAATTTAGGAATTTCATATATTCGTATTATTTGTTATTGGGTTCGAAAATTTTGAATAGCCTAAAGCATATCAAGCTACTTATCAAATGATGATAAAATGTGTGGAGAATTTAAAATAAAATATTAAATAATTAGTATTTCTTTCAATAATGGTACTAATAATACAACAATAATTGATTTATTAGAAAGAGATTTGAAATAATTTTACATTGTATATTTTTTCACACTCGATTAATTTAATTGTTCAAATAGTATTTCTTTTTTGAATCGGTATACCTGTAAAAATTTATAATTTTGTTACATTTTATATATAATTTTTAAAAAAAGGAAAACAGTTTTTTTTTTAATTTGTTGATACACAGGGCTATAATTTAGAAAACAAAATTTTGACATCTTGGTCTTGTGGCCCATGAGCCCATCGACCGCATTTCTTCACCTCACTGACAGCCATTTAAACATACTCCACTCCAGGGTGACCAGCTTCTCCATCGATCAATCTCATATTTGGCGTTCTAGATCTATGATTCGTCTTCAGGTTTCGGGACCCCAATCGGTCTAACCGAGTTGTTGATACATTCTTAAAAATTGGAAGAAAACTTATTTGTCCAAATAAAACCACTACAAGACTGTATCGAGCAAACAATAACATCTCATATTTCACATTCATACTTCTCTGTCTTAATTGAGTCATCGTTCACCTCATATCTAGTCATTGATATACCCACGTTGAGCCACAAATAGCCCATATTGGGCCCTCAGGCCTCAACACTCCCAAAAGTTATTGATGCACTTGTTGCATCTCCGACGCTCGTGTCACGACCGAATCAGGCATCGGAACCATTAAGGAATCACGCCTTGCCCTCGCTCTTCGAGTAGATTCTCGATAAGAACTCTTGGCTCTTATCCATGCCACACTTCTACAACTTAAGCACAACATCGCTACTTCGCGACCATCGTAACACCCACATCTCTGCTATTTGTAGTTAAACGCTCCTCTCTCCATGATCGCCCTGATGAACAACTTCTTTTGGATCCCATGACAACCGCGATTGTGGACCATGCTACCTGGCATTTAGAGGTTCCCACCTTCAATGGGATGAATCCCATAGGATGGGTTTCCCAGAAGGAACAATTCTTCGACATCCATTGAACAATTAGAGCATAGAAGATTCTCACATCCTCATGGGTATGGAGGACTCCATCCTACATTGAGTCCTCTGTCTATGCCAAACCACGCAATCGCTCACGTGGTCCTCTCTCAAACAAGTGTTGATCCAAATCTATAACCATTGTAACACTGATATTTCATTGAATATCTGACGCACCATAGAATATGGAAGTGGACTGTAAGCAATGCAAACTTTAGGCGGTAACAAAGAAACAATTCCTATCTAACCCTATGATAGATGTATACATACAACTAGTAATCCGACATTATATTACAAATGTAGAGAAATACTGAACCTTGTATATATTTCTTCAATAATGAAATATAGAGTATGAATACATATATATAGGAGGGAGACAAAGAAAAGAATCACTATACAAGATGTGGGACTAAAAAATAAGAGACTAAATGGGTCTTATCATGGGTCTTTACATGGTCTTTTCTAACACTCCCCCGTAAGCTGGAGCGTACAAGTCGTAGGCACTCAGCTTGGACAGGAACTGATAAAATAGGGTACTTGATAGGACTTTAGTGAGAAGATCAGCAACTTGGTCAGGGCCTGGAACATGCTTCAATTCTAGCTTCTTCATTTGAACTTTTTCCCTAATAAAGTGACAGTCGACTTCAATGTGTTTCGTTCTTTCGTGGAAGACTGGATTCTTAGTTATATGTATAGCAGCTTGACTGTCACATAGTAAGATAGCTGGTGAGAGAAGTTTTACTCCTAGATCAGCGAGGAGACTTTCAAGCCATATAAGCTCAGAGACAACTGATGCCATCGACCGGTATTCAGCTTCAGCTGATGATCGAGCAACAACAGCTTGTTTCTTACTGCGCCAGGTCACAAGGTGACCTCCAAAGTAGGTAAGAAAATCACTGGTAGACCGCCAATCGTCCAGGGAACCAGCATAATCTGCATCTGAATATGCAACCAATGTTGGAGTAGAAGAAGAGGGACCAGGGGCTGTTTTTAGATATCTCAGGATGCACTCGACAGCCTGTAGATGAGATATACGAGGAGAATGCATAAACATGTTGACCACCCCAACTGCAAAGGATATGGCTGGTCTCGTGACTGTTAAGTAAATAAGCTTTCCAACGAGTCGTCGATAGTATTCTGGATTTGGAAGAGGAAGATCTTCATCAGAAGCATGTGCACACAGCTTGTGATTGACATCCATTGGGGTGTTAATCGGCTTGCATCCAGAATAGCCAGCATCTTGAAGAAGGTCGAGACAATGCTTTCGTTGAGAGAGGATAAGTCCATCAGGACGTCTTGCGATCTCCAGGCCAAGGAAATATCGAAGGTTCCCCAGATCTTTTGTTTGAAAAACAGAACTAAGATGTTGTTTGACCGCTTGTATTCCCTTTGAATCATCTCCTGTGATTAGGATGTCATCGACATATACCAAAAGAAGAACCGTGTTTGTAGTTCGATGTCGAGTGAACAGAGAGAAGTCTGCCGAGCTCCGGGTAAAGCCAACCTCCCGAATAGCCTTACTGAACTTATCAAACCAAGCCCGGGGGGATTATTTGAGACCATAAATGGACTTCTTAAGGTGACACACTCGGGACTCCCCCGTGGTCTCAAACCCGGGAGGTTGTTGCATGTATACTGTTTATTGTAGGTCACCATTTAAAAGCGCATTCTTTATATCCAGCTGATGGAGAGGCCATTGGCGATGCACAGCCACGGAGAGAAACACACGAACTGTGTTGAGCTTGGCCACTGGAGAGAACATTTCCTCATAGTCAAGACCTTGTTGTTGAGTAAAGCCACGAGCCACCAGTCGGGCTTTAAGACGGTCAATTGTCCCATCAGGAGCATGCTTGATGACAAAGACCCATTTGCAACCAACAGTATGATGGTCTGGAGGGAGAGGAACCAGATCCCATGTCTGGTTAGCCCAGAGAGCTGTCATTTCCTCATCCATTGTTGCCCGCCACCCCGGATGTTGGAGAGCCTCCTGCACAGAGTTAGGGACCGAAATAGAGGATAAAGTAGTAGCAAAGGTGTGCAACTGTGGGGAGAGGCGATGTAAAGATACATAGTTCTGTTGGATCTTACGGCGCCCTTAGAGGGGGGGTGAATAAGGGTTTTATGGAATGTAGATCTTAATTAAATTTATCAGAGTTTGGGACTGAAGTTTCAGAATATTTTATAGAAAAATATATTTTAATATCTCAGATAAGGGAAACAGAACTTTTTCCTTACTGTTGCTAACGTCTGGCGTTAGGTGTTAACGCTGGGCGTTAGCTCTTCAGAAAATAAATCTGCTTAGAATTATGTCAATGAGATTTTACTAATAAAACATTAATGAAATACAATTCCAGAAAATCAAGATAATAAAAAGGATTATTGTATTTCAAAGATAATTACACAAATGTTAATTTTAATACTTTGATAAAAATATTAATTAAAACATTCTTGAAAAGGAAATAAAATCAATTGAATAGACATTAAAAGACATGATTTTATTTCATAATAAATTGAATACAGAAATGTTTGATTTCAATATCGCTAGAAATCGGAAGCGTACAAAGTAAAACAACTTTTCCTTTTCTATACCGACTTGTATCCCCACAAACCGGTTGGCTTTAGCCTATCCTTCCCCGGATGTGGCCTCAAGCCGCTCTAGCCAATCCTTCCCCGGATATGGCCTCGAGCACCTCCTAGATCTAATCACCTAGACCTAGTCGCCAACACAAGGTGAATTCCTCTCTAAGTCCTACCCAGACCTAGTCGCCAACACAAGGCGAATTTACCCACGAAATCCTTCCCGGAATCCGACGTTCTCCCCGAACGATTTCTCCACACAAATTACAAAGAGAATAAAATAAAAGATTACAAGATAAGTAAAGAGAAACTCCCCAAGAAATTCTGAAGGTGAGGACAAAGGCGATGTAGATGTTGGCGTTCTTGAAACGATCGTCCTTCGTATGAGATATGCGTTGTAGACCTTCTCCTTCAAAATCCTCTTTAGATCTTCATGATAGCCCAAGGGAGATCTCTTAATTTCTGTACACGAACCTCTCTCCAAAGTATCAGAATTCTGGAATCATCACACATAGAATGAGAGGGCTGTACTTTAAATAGACACGGGAGCTAACGCGTGGCGTTAAGAGTTAACGCCGGCGTTAGTGAACGTGTACGGCAGTTGCTGAGATCGTGCATAACGTCGGGAGCGTGATAGAACCAAATTTCGTCAAACGAAACTATTTTCGTCGAACGCGCCTTCGTCGAACGGAAACCCATTTCGTCAACCGCAACCGTCAGGATCGTGGCAGAAACCAAGTTCGTCGAACGGAATCAATTTCGTCAAACGGAACTCCAAGTTCGTCGAACGCAGTTTGTCGGGCGCAATGTCGTCGAGCGCAGGCTCATTTCGTCGAATGGAACTCCAAGTTCATCGAACGCAGCTTGTCGGGCGCAATGTCGTCGAGCGCAAGCTCATTTCGTCGAACGGAACTCCAAGTTCGTCGAACGCAGTTTGTCGGGCGCAATGTCGTCGAGCGCAGGCAATTTCGTCGAACAAAACTCCAAGTTCGTCGAACGCAGGCTCCTTCAGGTTTCGTCGAGCGCCTTCAGATTTCGTCGAACGCAGGTTCCATTCGTCGAACGCAGTTTCCTACAGATTTCGTCGAGCGCCTTCAGAGTTCGTCGAACGCAGGTTCCTTCAGATTTCGTCGAGCGCCTTCAGAGTTCGTCGAACGCCATCTCAGCGGTTTCCTTCTCAGCGGTTGCTAACGTTGGGCGTTAACAACTAACGCAAGCGTTAGAAAACTTTCCAGAGAGTTGTTTCCAATCTGTTTTGTACCTGTGGAGTATTGCACCTATAGTTCTTGCACACTCTAAACACACGACAAGCAAGATCAAATACAAATTGGGATTTGTTATTCTCAAACAAAAGGATGTGACACACATGTCCAACAAGTTCGCCATGGGATGAGCGGTGGAGGCCGGTGCCGGATCAGCAGGTCGCAGAGTGTCAGAGGTCGAAGCCGACTGCATTAGGGAAGCGGAGCGAGGAAGGCGACAAGTGTAGACACGGAGAAGAGGAGGCTTGTTGGGAACGGGGGTCGGGCCAGGAAGGAGAGATGGTGGATAGGTAATTGGGATTACAGGTCTAGGTAAGGATTGTGGTGGAAGAGAGGGGTTTTGGTCGGAGAAGAAAGGTTGGTCTTCCCGGAAGGTAACATCAATCGAGACCGTCACCTTGCGGGTGGTAGGAGAGTAGCAGACATATCCTTTCTGAGTACGGGAGTAACCGACAAACATGTGTTTGGCTGTCTGTGGTTCCAACTTGTCTGCGGACGGACCAAGTAAATGAGCGTAGCAAGTACATCCAAAGATGCGAGGGGTGGGAGAGAATGGCGGAGTAGAGGGGAAGAGTAGATTGAACGGAGTAGCATTTTGAAGGATGGAGGAAGGGAGACGGTTAATGAGGTAGCATGTTGTGGACAGCGCAAAGTTCCAATAAGCCTTGGGTACCTGCATTTGAATCATGATGGAGCGAGCAACATCAAGAAGATGTCTATTTTTACGTTCAGCAACGCCGTTTTGTAGGGGGGTATAGGCACACGATGTTTGATGAATAATTCCAAATTCGGAGCAGAGGTTAGCAAATTCATGGCTAGTGTATTCACGAGCGTTATTCGTTCGGAGAGTTTTTATTGGTTCGGAAAACTGTGTGCGAGTTTCAAGAACGAATGCCCGGAACACAAGGGGAAGCTCGGAGCGATCACGAAGTATGTATAGCCATGTCGTGCGAGAATAATCATCAATAAAGGTGATAAAATAGCGATAACCAGAGACACACGTAATTTTGCACGGACCCCAAACATCAGAATGTACTAAAACAAAAGAAGCGGAGCTCCGAGTACAATGAGGGGGAAAAGAAGAACGGTGTTGTTTGCCCAAAATACATGAATCGCAACTAAAAGAAGGAAGAGAGATCTCTGGAAGAGCCTTCTGGAGGATTGGAAGAGGAGTATGTCCAAGACGCCGATGTCAATCAACGGAGGAGACAGAAGAGAGGATGGTATGGGGAACATCAAGAAGGTAGAACCCATTTTGCAGTCTTCATTTACCAATGATACTCTGCGTCTGTCGATCCTGCATCAGAAAAGAAGAGGAGGTGAATGTGACAGAGCAATTCAAATCTGCAGTGAGGGGACTGACAGAAAGTAAATTAAACGGGGAGTCCGGGACATAAAGAGCCGAGCGGAGAGAGAGAGAGGAATTGAGAAGAATATCAGCAGAGCCGGAGACAGGAACGGTGTCGTCATTGACCACTGTGATACATTTAGGATGCGGAGAGTCCAAGTATTGAGGTGGCTTCAGCGAGGTGATGTGGTGAGTAGCACCTGAATCCACTATCCAACGTGGAGTAGTGGATAGACAAGTGATACCTTCATTGGAGATGGAGGCAGCGGAGGCAGGCGGGCAGCTAAGCATACCGTGGAGGTGCTGGAGCTGGAGGCGGACTTCTTCAAGATCAGCACGAGTGGCATAAGGACTGTCGGCAGCAACAGACGCAGTCGGACTAGGAGGAAGAACATGTTTGTTGTTGAAACCAGTAACCCGGCGTTCGCAAGGGGGATGCAGCTAACCCTTACTTGACTTGAGCGAGACCCTTGACCAGTCACTAAGAACCGAAGAACCTTGCCCTTGGAGAACACCTAAGTCCACAAACGAACCCCTTAAGCTGCAGCGTGGAAGTCCCGCCACATACCCGGAAGCTCACAAGGAACTTCCCCTCCCAAGCCAACACTGAGCCTGGGCACCTTGGAGGGCACTAAGGATCACCTCACCGTCCACCTTCAATGACAGGGCGAGGGGAGGGGTAGTGCTTGCTCACACGTGAGGGAGGGGGGTACCAACATCCCATCCCAAGGTGCCCATGGGGGTCTATTTATAGACTTCCCAAAACATGATCTGCGAATAGCCGAAAATCCACTATCCGCAGCCCACCAACCAACCCGAACAACTGAAACCAAGGTCACCCCGCCTGTGCGAGTGGACGGCGGTCCACTCGCGAACTTGGCTGCGAGTGGGGGGATCCCCCACTCACCCAAGGGGCGGGCAAGTGGGGGGATCCCCCACTCGCCCCTTGGGCGGGCGAGTGGGGTCATCCCCCACTCGCCCCCTGGACGGGCGAGTGGGGTCATCCCCCACTCGCCCCCTGGGCGGGCGAGTGGATCCCCCACTCGCCCCTTGGGCAGGCGAGTGGGGCGATCCCCCACTCGCCCCCTGGGCGGGCGAGTGGGGCGATCCCCCACTCGCCCCTTGGGCGGGCGAGTGGGGTGATCTCCCACTCGCCCCGCTACTGCCTTTTGCTGGTCACCCCTCCACTTGCCCCGTCGCCTCTTTTTGCCTTGACTGGTCTTGATCGCCTTTGAGCGGTCGCTCTACTTGCCTCGGCTACCTTCTCTATCACGACCTTATCCGTGTCGGGTCACACCTACTCAAAAAATATGAGGGTTGTACACAATCCCCGCTCTTTTCGAGCTTGACTTAAGCTCGGAAAGAAAGTCCAACCCACCTATTTGACGAGTAGGTGGGACCCTAGAGTGACCCACGAAGGGCCCTGCCAACGGGGTGCTTCTGCCGAGTTTTCAACCGAACCTAACTTGGCGGAACGTGAATCTTTCTCCACTTAACAACCCACCTATGAGCCGAGCTCAACTGGAGGTGGAAAAAGCTCAACACCTTAGGTCGAATTGAACTTGACCTTAGGTGGAGAAGAACTCAACACCCCTAGTCGAGCCGAGCTCGACCTGAGGTGAAAGGCAACTCAACACCTTTAGTCGAGCCGAGCTCACCTGGACGGGGAGGGAACTCCACCTACCAGAGAGCCGAGCTCACCTGGAGGGGGAGGGAACTCCACACCTACCAGGGAGCCGAGCTCAACTGGAGGGGGAGGGAACTCCACACCTACCAGGGAGCCGAGCTCTCCTGGAGGGGGAGGGAACTCCACCTACCAGAGAGCCGAGCTCACCTGGAGGGGGGGGGGGGGGGGGGGGGGGGAACTCCACACCTACCAGGGAGCCGAGCTCAACTGGAGGGGGAGTGAACTCCACACCTACCAGGGAGCCGAGCTCTCCTGGAGGGGGAGGGAACTCCACCTACCAGAGAGCCGAGCTCAACTGGAGGGGGAGTGAACTCCACACCTACCAGGGAGCCGAGCTCAACTGGAGGGGGAGTGAACTCCACCTACCGGAGAGCCGAGCTCACCTGGAGGGGGAGGGAACTCCACACCTACCAGGGAGCCGAGCTCAACTGGAGGGGGAGTGAACTCCACACCTACCAGGGAGTCGAGCTCTCCTGGAGGGGGAGGGAACTCCACCTACCAGAGAGCCGAGCTCAACTGGAGGGGGAGGAAACTCCACACCTACCAGGGAGCCGAGCTCAACTGGAGGGGGAGTGAACTCCACACCTACCAGGGAGTCGAGCTCAACTGGAGGGGGAGGGAACTCCACACCTACCAGGGAGCCGAGCTCAACTGGAGGGGGAGGGAACTCCACCTACCAGAGAGCCGAGCTCACCTGGAGGGGGAGGGAACTCCACACCTACCAGGGAGCCGAGCTCAACTGGAGGGGGAGTGAACTCCACACCTACCAGGGAGCCGAGCTCAATTGGAGGGGGAGTGAACTCCACACCTACCAGGGAGCCGAGCTCAACTGGAGGGGGAGGGAACTTCATACCTACCAGGGAGCCGAGCTCTCCTGGAGGGGGAGGGAACTCCACACCTACCAGGGAGCCGGGCTCTCCTGGAGGGGGAGGGAATCAACAATTTCCTGAACTATCCGGGGGCGGAGAACCAGTCCACGTCCCAAGTGCTTACCCTCACCGAGGGACGGAGGGATTCAGCCATCTTTCCAAAGCAACTGGGGGCAGAGAACCAGTCCGCGTCCTAGGTGCTTACCTTCACCTAGAGACAGAGGAACTCAACCACCTTATCAAAGCAACTGAGACAGAGATCCAATCCACATCTTAGGTGCTTACCTTCACCTAGAGGTAGAGGGACTCCACCATCTTATCAAAGCAACTGAGGCAGAGATCCAATCCACGTCCTAGGTGCTTAGCTTACCTGGAGATAGAGGAGTTCAACACCTTTCCGAACCAATTGGGGGCGGAGTACCCGTCCACGTCCTAGGGGCTTAGCTTGCCTGGAGGCAGAGGAACTCAGCATCTTCCCAAACCAGTTGGTGGCGGAGTACCCGTCCACGTCCTAGGGGCCTAGCTTACCTGGAGGCAGAGGAACTCAACACTTTTCAAACCAACTGGAGGTGGAATACTCATTTACGTCCTAGGGGCCTAGCTTACCGGGAGGCGGAGGAGCTCATCATCTTTCCAAGTCACTTAGCCAAGTATCGAGTCGACCCGATGAGTCTCCCATCTGCCGGCATGACTGAGCCCGGAGAATGGTCTCTAGTCGGGGACCTTACCGGCTGGGGGCGGAGTACCCATCCACGTCCTAGGTGCTTTGCTTACCTGGAGACAGGGGAACTCAACGCCCTCCCAATCCAAATGGAGGCGGAAGTACCCACCCGCGTCATAGGGGCTCAGCTTGCCTAAAGGCAGAGGAACTCAACGCTCTCCCAAGTCAGTTACCGAACAGCGAGTCGACCTGACGAGCCCCCCATCTGCTGGCATGACTGAGCCCAGCGGATGGTCTCTAGTCAGGGATCCTACCAACTGGGGGCGGAATACCCATCCACGTCCTAGGTGCTTACCTTCACCCGGAGGCAGAGGAACTCAACGCCCTCCCAAGTCAGTTACCGAACAGCGAATCGACCTGACGAGCCCCCTATCTGCTGGCATGACTGAGCCCAACGGATGGTCTCTAGTCAGGGATCCTACCAACTGGGGGCGGAATACCCATCCACGTCCTGGGTGCTTACCTTCACCCGAAGGCAGAGGAACTCAACGCCCTCCCAAGTCAGTTACCGAACAGCGAGTCGACCTGACGAGCCCCCCATCTACTGGCATGACTGAGCCCAGCGGATGGTCTCTAGTCAGGGATCCTACCAACTGGGGGCGGAATACCCATCCACGTCCTAAGTGCTTACCTTCACCCGGAGGCAGAGGAACTCAACGCCCTCCCAAGTCAGTTACCGAACAGCGAGTCGACCTGACGAGCCCCCCATCTGCTGGCATGACTGAGCTCAGCGGATGGCCTCTAGTCAGGGATCCTACCAACTGGGGGCGGAATACCCATCCACGTCCTAGGTGCTTACCTTCACCCGAAGGCAGAGGAACTCAACGCCCTCCCAAGTCAGTTACCGAACAGCGAGTCGACCTGACGAGCCCCCCATCTGCTGGCATGACTGAGCCCAGCGGATGGTCTCTAGTCAGGGATCCTACCAACTGGGGGCGGAATACTCATCCACGTCCTAGGTGCTTACCTTCACCCGGAGGCAGAGAAACTCAACGCCCTCCCAAGTCAGTTACCGAACAGCGAGTCGACCTGACGAGCCCCCCATCTGCTGGCATGACTGAGCCCAGCGGATGGTCTCTAGTCAGGGATCCTACCAACTGGGGGCGGAATACCCATCCACGTCCTAGGTGCTTACCTTCACCCGGAGGCAGAGGAACTCAACGCCCTCCCAAGTCAGTTATCATAGGTGTTACCTGGAACCTTCTTCATTCATTATCGAGGGGTTACACTTTTATTACAACGCGCCTCTCTGGGCCTACTTGGCAACATGCACCCTGGCCATCTCCCTCATCACCTCCTCTACTTTCTTCATCTTCTTACTCCTTCTCCTTCTCCTGGTCCCTCCTGCTTCTTGGGTCAACCTGGAGGTGAAGAACTTGTTCCCGAAACCGATCCGCGTAGCCTCCCAGCGTCTTCCCCTGATTCTGTCGAACCAAGAACAGGGGTTCCGCCCCCTTTAAGGTGAGACGGAGGCATCCCCCCTACCCCCTCACTCGAGATAGCTGGTCCTAGGAGAGTTGTTGAAGAGCGCTCGCGCTTGGAGGCTCAAGCCTTCCTCCGAGGCTGGCCCCTTCCCTTGCTGACATGCATGCTCTATCTCCATCAAAGACGGCGAGGCGAGCACAGGTGTTGGCGATGCCGAGCACTCGCCCTGAGGGGGGAGTGCGACCCGCGAGACTTCCTGGATTGCCTTCCTGAACTCCTCGAAGTCACCTTTCTTCACGCACTCGCCGACAGGGGTGAGTCCCCCAGCTCATCGCTTCCAGCCATGAGACTTGCCCAGAGCTTTCCGAACTAGTTGCTTCCACGCTCACCGCACCATAATGTTGAAACCAGTAACCCGGTTTCAGCGTTCGCAAGGGGGATGCAGCTAACCCTTACTTGACCTGAGCGAGACCCTTGACCAGTCACTAAGAATCGAAGAACCTTGCCCTTGGAGAACACCCAAGTCCACAAACGAACCCCTTAAGCTGCAGTGTGGAGGTCCCACCACACACCCGAAAGCTCACAAGGAACTTCCCATCCCAAGCCAACGCTGAGCCTCTGCACCTTGGAGGGCACTAAGGATCACCTCACCGTCCACCTTCAATGACAGGGGGAGGGGAGGGGTAGTGCTTGCTCACACGTGAGGAAGGGGGGTACCAACATCCCATCCCAAGGTGCCCATGGGGGTCTATTTATAGACTTCCCAAAACATAATCTGCGGATAGCCAAAAATCCACTATCCGCAGCCCACCAACCAACCCGAACAACTGAAACCAAGGTCACCCCGCCTGTGCGAGTGGACGTCGGTCCACTCGCGAACTTGGCTGCGACTGGGGGGATCCCCCACTCGCCCAAGGGGTGGGCGAGTGGGGGGATCCCCCACTCGCCCCCTGGGCAGGCGAGTGGGGCGATCCCCCACTCGCCCCCTGGGCGGGCGAGTGGGGCGATCCCCCACTCGCCCCCTGGGCGGGCGAGTGGATCCCCCACTCGCCCCTTGGGCGGGCGAGTGGGGTGATCCCCCACTCGCCCGCCCACTCGCCCCTTGGGGGATCCCCCACTCGCCCCTTGGGCGGGCGAGTGGGGGGATCCCCCACTCGCCCCTTGGCCGGGCGAGTGGGGTGATCCCCCACTCGCCTCTTGGGTGGGCGAGTGGGGTGATCCCCCACTCGCCCCGCTACTGTCTTTCGCTGGTCACCCCTCCACTTGCCCCGCCGACTCTTTTTGCCTTGACTGGTCTTGATCGCCTTTGAGCGGTCGCTCTACTTGTCTCGGCTACCTTCTCTATCACGACCTTATCCGTGTCAGGTCACACCTACTCAAAAAATATGAGGGTTGTACATTTGCGGTAGCAGGTCGCCTCGAGGTGTCCATCCCTACCACAGAAGGAACACTTAGGACGTGGTCGGTCCCCACGATCCCTTCCCCGAGAGCGTGAACGTCCTCCACGAGCAGGAGGGAGAGGTAGTAATGGTGCAGAAGCTTGCTGAAGGAGGGCCGGTGAGGGAGGTCCAGTAGTATCAGGAGGCGATGATACCTTTAGCAGCATGGAGCACACGTCAGAGAGTGAGGGAATAGCAGCAGATGAGAGGATCTGAGCCCGAATGCTCTGAAGATGAGGCGGGACACGAGCCATCATCATAGCAATACAAACTGCATCCTTCTGAGCACGTTGGGCACCGAGATCCGTAGTAGAGGATTGATGTCGGATCCAGCTTCGGCCAGAGTCTTAGCCTGAGCAACAAATGAAGTCATGTCAGCAGCACCGCCAGTGTCAAGAGTCTGAAAATCTGTGTGATGTCATATAGGTGTTGGAGACTGTCCTTGTCAGAGTATAGGGAATGGAGCTCATCCCACATCACTTTGGTCGTCTCGTGATACAAAGCCATTCTGTAAGGTTCGTCATCAAGGGAGTTGAGAAGTCAAGTCTAAACACGACCATCGTCACGAAGCCAGTCATCTGTGGGTGCAGTAGGAGGATCCTTAGTGAGATGGTGCAGAAGTCTCTTAGACTGGAGTACCCTTCGGACAGAATGCACCCATTCAACAAAATTTTTCTTCCCAGTAAGGGAGATGGTGGTGATCCTCAACTCATCACGCACCTCCGGAGCAGGAACCAAGCGGACTGTAGAAGAGGACGCGGGCTGTGCTGAAGGATCAATCGAGAACCCCATGTAGTCACAACGGATAGAGCAGCAAGCGACGACCGGAGAGAGAGACCGCGCGAGTAGGAGGAGCACGCTGCGAACAGACGAGCACGCAACAGAGGAGCTTGCAGCGGGCAGGAGAGCTCCCGACGGTCTGGAGAGAAAGCGAGCTGGAGAGGTCGCGGCGAGCAGCAGGAGACAGCGAGCTGGATAGGTCTGGCGGTCTGGAGAGAGAGCGAGCTGAAGACGTCGCGGCGAGCAGCAGGAGACAGCGAGCTGGAGAGGTCGCGGCGAGCAGCGCAGCGCGAGCAGAAGGAGACAGCGGCGAACAGAGGGAGACGGCGCGAGATCACGCTAGCAGCGGCAACAAGGAGACCGCTGGGAGAGGAGGTCGTTGGTGGCTGCGGTTAGACGAAGATCGTGCGAGCAGAGGTAGACAACGCGAGTAGAGGAAGGTCGTTGGCAAGGAGAGAGCGCGCGAGCATACCAGAGAGCGGAGCGAGCAGGGCAGAGGAGATCGCCCGAGCAGCGACAACGAGCAGGAGGGAGGTCGCAGAGGGAGCTAAGTAATCAGGAAGAGTGGGGCCCACGTGTCAGAAGCGAGAAGGCTATAAGAGAGCCGAGGAGATTGAGGAGAAGTGGAATCCACGAGTGAGATACTGGAAGCGGTCAGGAGATGAGAGACCGCAGATTAGGAGACCGCTGCGAGTAGAGAGGAGACCGCAGGGGGAGACCGCTGCGACTATAGGAAGATCGCTAGAAGAGGAAAGGCCGTGGGGAGCTGTGGTTAGAGGAAGACCGCACGGTTTGAAAGAGAGGCCGCTGCGACTTAGAGGAAGACCGCGCGTGAAGGAGAGAGGGGACCGCAGGTCCAAACCGCTGCCTCTGATACCATGTAGATAAATACTGAACCTTGTATATATTTCTTCAATAATGAAATACAAAGTATGAATACATATATATATGAGGGAGACAAAGAAAAGAATCACTATACAAGATGTGTGACTAAAAAATAAGATACTAAATGGGCCTTATCATGAGCCTTTACATGGTCTTTTCTAACAACAAATAATAATTTAAGCATAAATCCCACACAATTAATATAAGCGGTTGCAAACAATTTCAAATGCTAGCAAATTAGGCTTTCCTACGCTTGGAGAGTCAAAAACTAACACGCACAAGCAACAAAGATCCTGCAAGTAACGATGAGTTTCGAAACAAATAAACTACTAGTGCGAGATATTCATAATCATATAAGCATCCAAATCCATACTACAATAGAGAAAATAATGAACCAAACAACAAAGCATTCACAAATGAAGGGCTTACGCGAGGGCACGGAGATTCGGTGGTCGGTGATACGATATTAGTTGTCTCGGAGATGAGGACGATGGTATGAGGGCTGGAAGAGGGTCGGGGCTAGGGGTCCCGAAAGCCCGGTCCACATCTGCCCGATTTTTGCCCTGTTAGGCTCGGGCCTGGTGACGCAGGACAGACTGTGAAAATGGCGGTGTCGACACGCTAATGCAAACCTAAGTGGATGTGCGGAATGAATGCGATCAAACCCATACTAAATGACGCATGTATGTTTTTTTTTTTTAAAATTAGTCGGAATCAAGTGTTAACAAATATAACTATAAAAGTTATGCAAATCTACACAATGTGATTTTTAATTTTCAAGCGCACAAACAATATCAAATCTTTCTCCGCGCGGAGGACTTACAACCACAGCTTGCACGAATAAATTTTATAAGGAAATATGACAGTGGAATCAATTATGCAAACTAGTCAAATATCTCCACAATGTATGAGATAAACATCCAATATCCAATAATAAACGAAGAACACAATATAAGATACTCACAAACAATAGGAATTTTGCGGTGGCGACGGCGGCAGAGTTCAGCAGCGACGGACTATTGGTGGACAGTGGGTGGAGGGAATGAAGGAATGAAGAGGCACTAGAGTGCTGGTAGGCTGGTTGGGTGGGGAAAAAAAGTTTGTCGGGTTCAGGAGGGTGGAGAATGGGGCTTGCTGAAGGGGTGCACGAAACCACTGCTGAGTGGTCGAATGGGGAAGGAGAAGTTTACGGTGGCCTCTCGAAATGGAAATCTGTGATTGGAAGCAAGAAATCGAGGGGAAGGGAGAAGCACGGTGGAGGGACGAGAGATTGGCGAGGGACATAGGGTCGTCGATCTGCGTCGGATTAGGGTATCGGCTTGCTCGTCGGCCTGGAACAACAGGAGGATGGCGAGGCTTGCGGTTGGTACTCGTTCCCGTCGGGAGAAAGCAGATGAAGGAGGCGATTACTGTCTGGTTTGGTGTATGCAGTTACAGTCGCTCGACGATGCAGGGGGATTCGACTCTTTCCGTCGAGGTGGAAGGGGATGAACAGGGTAGCGGTTTTCGTGCGGCAGGAAATGGGGGATCGTGGGTTAGAGATGGTAACAGTGTCGGTTTTTAATGGTAACAGGAGAATTACCAAAGGAAACGAGAATTTTTAAGAAAGAAACTGAAAATAACCGAGGTGTCGCAACCCGGGGCTCGCGACATCGCACCACGAATGATTGTCGGATCTGGAATCTCTCACAAACTCAACAATGAAAATGAAAACATCCGCCCCTATTTATAACGAGAGGGGGTGGTTGGGCACCTGGCGTGAACGACTATGATTGTCTTTTACGCCCGGTGTCCTAAAACACTAAATGCAACTCCAAAAAAATAAAACAAAATACATATAAAATGTAAAATGACGCTCCGGATGCGCTCACGGTCTCGGATCGCCGATCCGATCAATGCATCTCAGGCAAATATGCAAAAACGGGTCCCGCCGAGTGGTGGCCCGATCTCCTCCATCGATCACGATCACGCGACTGATCCTCATCACCTGCCTAAGCCCGGGGCCCAGGCCGGGCCTAGGTGGCCTTACAAGGCCCTCATTTTTTGCTTAAATCTGACCTGGTGCCCGGCCCGGGTCGGGCACCAGGCTAAAGTCTAGTGACCAGTTGCATAAGGTGTTACCCAGGAAAATTGAGGCAACGCTCATATAGTTGGGCAGTCCTACCCAGTTGTATTAATATAGTTTGGCCGACCAGCTTTTCATGGAGACTTCGTGGCCCAGCATGTCTGCGCCAAACTTGGCAGTCTCAAGTAAGCCCTCTTTTTTAAGGGGAGCCCGGGCCCGACCTAGGCCCAATTTAAGAAGAGCCTGGCTTGGGTCCGGTAATAAAAAGCCCAATGCATGTTGGGCTCGGGTTTGGCCTGGGCCCAGCAGGCTTTATTTGCACCTATAGTCGGGGCAGTATGGAGGTGGTTATTTGAGTACGGATTGGTGAGGGTGTTGTTTTGGAGGCGGAAGTGAGGGACGGCTGTATGAAATAGGTCTAGGAGAAGTTGAGGTGGTTGTATGGAGTGGGCTGCAGTGTTTGGACAGTCCGGTGGCGGGAAATGGAGTGACGCTAATGGGTTTTGTTGTTTTGGAGGGAGTGGTGGCTATTTTGGGTAAGAGAAATGATGGTGGATGCTGGTTTTGAGGGAATGGACAACAGTTTTAAGGGGGGCTGTTGTATGGAGGGCTTAGATGGGGCAGCAACAAGAGGAAACACAAGGAAATGATGAGGACAATGCCTAGGACTCGGCACTAGGGTTTCGAGGAGTCGGCACCGCAAGAAGACCGCCGGATTCAGAGAAGAAGCTCTACAAAATCTACAAAGCACGTGACGGCTCCCTACCCTCTTATTTACAACAAAACATAATTAAGACAACCATCTTAGATGGCTATGATTGGTTGTAAATGATTGGTTGTAAATGATTGGTTGTAAATGATGATTGTCCGATCTCACTAAATAAAACACTAAAAAATAAAATAAATACATGAAAATATCGAAACGTCAATTTGGACGCAACTACAGATTCAAATGATCCATTGGGCGATACCAAATATGAAAAATGGCAAATTAGCCCCGAACGAACTCAATGCTCGTGCTCCACTGCTCGGTGATCCCCATTAATATCTCTGTGAGGTGCATTAATCTAGCTCCCCAGCCACAAACGTAAATGATTTAGTTGGGCTTGTCACCCAAATCTCTGGACTGCCATCAGATTACTACTTGGGCTTTTTAATATTGGGCATCCAATCTCATATTTGTACTTGCTTTCGCACTCACCATCCCACCAACATCATCCAAACCATATACCATCAGACTACTACTTGGGTTTTTTAATATTGGGCATCCAATCTCATATTTGTACTCGCTTTCACACTCACCATCCCACCAACATCATCCAAACCATAGACATCGTCTGCCTTGTTAAGGCCAAATTCTCCATCAAACCCCACCACCATTGAAGTCCTCCACACAATTCATTTCCACCTATAAAGCTAACCCCAAAACCATCATAATTGAACTGCTTCATCCCAGTACTACAACAATCGTTGCGACTTCCACAGCTTATTTCTGGATTTTTTCCCTTGAGGACAAGCCTAATTTTTTATAAATAGGTGTTGCTGGAAAGTAAAGAGGGAAATACTTCATACTTTTATTCATCCACTTAGGGGCATTATATAGGAGTTACAACAAGACACAAAACACCGATAGGCGGTGTGGGACTAAACACAAACATTAATAATACTTATTAATATTCCAACACTCCCCTTCAAGCTGGAGGGGAAACCTCCAGCTTGGAAACATCAAAGAACGGCAAAGGAGGTAGGCGATGCGGGACAAAACATCGGACGAGCCACCGGGGGAAATTCCAAACCGGGGAATCAAGCCGGGGACAGCCGCACACAACGCTGACCCGCACACGACGCAGGACCCACACGACGTGGACTCGCTGTAAATCGGTCAACCAACAACACCTACACACAACTTGCGAAAAAAGGAACAAAAAATGAGGAGCAAATCATCAACCGAGCAACCGGGGATAATTTGTCGGGGATACATCTGCATAAGAGCGGTCTCACGCGTCACAGTCCCACAAGACACGGTCCCACGCGACACAACCCAGTGAGATTTAAAGCACCAACATCAATCGTTTCCCCAACACACGACCAATCGAAAGAAAACATGGGGAGATATGACATAAGCCTGAAGGTCGCGTGGAACGAAAGCGAAAAATCGGGAAAGATCATCTGAGTCGCCTTCATCTCAACACTCCACATCACGTGGATAACACGTACATATAGACATAGATCACATGGTGACACTAACAACACAATAACTAAGACGACGACAACAACAACACAACACAAAAAACTTAAAGAAAAATAGCAAAATACTGCATGAGCACCATCATCGACGAGAGAAGCGAGCGGCGGATCCATGGAGGCGGTGAGCAGCTAGACTGAGCCAGAAGACGGCCTGCTGCAAGAGAATAGCGGCAGAGGAGCTCGACCAGAAAAGGGAGCACCGGGAGCATCCAAAAGCTCGACCGGAAAGAAGTAGAGGCACGGGCATAGCAGCAGCAGGCAAGAATCCATCGTCGAGATCGGAGGAGAGGAACAAGCGCAGCAGTCGCTCGATGGGAACAAGGGTAGGATCGTCGTCGACGATCTGCGATAGAAACGCAGACGGGAGCAGGACGACGAAGGGAAGCAGCGAAGCCCGTCGACAGAAGCGACGACGGAAGCCATCGTCGTCGAGGGGATAGAAGGCCGCTCCCGTCGATGGAATCAAACGACGATTTCGTCGACGGGAGAGGGAACAGAGGTGCTCGACGGGAGTGCTAGCAGGCGCGGTTGACGGGAACGAAAGGGGAGAGGCGGAAGCTTGCGTAATCGAGAGGAATACTGAGAACTTTAGGTCGCCAACAAATTAGGACGACGAAAAATTTCCCAAAGCCGACTTCAGCTCTGATACCATGTTGGAAAGTAAAGAGAGAAATGCTTCATACTTTTATTCATCCACTTAGGGGCATTATATAGGAGTTACAACAAGACACAAAATGTCGATAGGCGGTGTGGGACTAAACACATAAACATTAATAATACTTAAATATTAATAATCCCAACAGGTGTCATTATAGAGCAAGTAGTGCGCCCACGAGACTAGGATGTGAAAGGACACTCATTGTGAGTCTATTCCAGAAGGGGAGTGATAGGCACCTCGAAGACAGACTAAATCAGCACTCATATGGAGGGACCTTGGCACGTATCTTAAATTTTAGTTTTCTTGCATGGGGGTACATATAGTCATGTAATATGTGAACTTTTGCATCTTTGGATTATCTATGTTAAAACCCCAGGGTTAAGCAGTTGAAAGAGGTACATGATAGTTTACTCCTCCCTCTTTATCTTCATCACCAACACTCTACCCTTATGGAGTAACATCCTCGATGCAACTTTTTTTAATTAAAGTGTGGGTTAAAAAAATTTATAGAGTGCGTACTCTGCCAGACCAAAAACACAGTAATTTTTTATTGATTGTACTGAAACCTGATATGTTTTTAGGACGGGGAACCAGGATCTATCCTCAAAAAAAATTCGGCAAGAGATTACTTGACAGCAAGAGTTGATCATCTTTATGGAGAAACATTAGCATTCAACATTTTAAAAATCCAAATTACAAAAATCTAATTTCAATCAAGTTACCATATCCAAGATAAATAAAAGTATTAACAGAGTGGGTAGCTGCAACATTTAAGAAAAACATGAGTTACTAATAATGAGATACTCTCCAAAAAATGGTAGACACATACAATAATGTAATTCAGAACAGAACAAAGCAGGCAATGACAAAAAAATCAATGAAATTTCCACAATGTCCATATTATAGAAACTACTTTGGCCGTTTTTATGAATCTTTTTTATTCACAAATATAATAAATGTAGTTAACAAATAAAAAGACAGCATTCACAGCCAATAAATCATCCTCTCTGCATATATAAGCAAATGCATTCTGTTTACACATAAAAAATGTCAGACTATTTTTATAAATATTTTCAAGAGCCAAAGCTACTGCAAAAGGTGGGTTGCTTGGCCATTGGGAGTCTGGGAGTACAATGCCTAGGTGCTTGACATAATGAATTAAATAAAATGCAATGTATCGAACATCATATGGTGAATTTTCTACAGACAAAATGCAGGAAGCCCCCGCACATCCATAAAATGGATTTGTTCTCAAGAATAAGACAAAGGTTGGTTAAAAATTATCCATTACACCTTAAATGAACTGGATTCAAGTATTACCTGCTTAGCTGGCCAATTGTAGATCATAGACATCATTTCTCCTTTATCCTTGCCACTGAAATACATTCCCCGTGGGCGTCTATAAAGGCCACCATAATTTTGACAGACTAAACCGACTGTTGGAGTATATATTACAGGAGCAAATTCTTTGATGTTGTCAATAAGAACCTGGAAGAGGGCATTTAGTTACCATTAATTTTTTGGGATTTATTATTGCAGAATATCATGCTGTGTAAAGAAGTAAGTTTCCAAAAGGTCGAATTAAATTGAACTTACTCTGTAATACAATGTCTCATTTCTGTCATGCAGTCTGTTTAGAATCCTCCACTTAGCCAAAGCTACAACACTAGGAGGTTCACCTCGTGTATTATGCTCCAAAGAATGATATGAATTCACTAATGAAGGGGAGAAAACAGATGATTACAACTGCAATGTATTCAAGGGAGTAAACTCAAAACTTATTGTCACTAATTAATTCGGTTACTCCAAAATCATTACAGCAACCATGCTACTAAGATATGGATGTTTTCCCAATATTGGACGATACAAAATGTGTGACTACAAAGGGTGCGACTAGAAGAAGTGTTTTCTTACAACCAAGTGTAGGGCTGCAACTTCAGCAAAGCCATGAATAAAGTGGAGAAGAACTATCTGTTCGTGGATAAACTCATTCTACTTTACAAATATTAGAGATAAGTCTTTGTCCATATTCCTAAGCACCACATGATCAAGGTGGTTACCAATAAACATTTGGGCCAATCCTATCAAAAGCTCAAGCTCCCAGAAAGACTGATGAAGTAGTCAATTAAACTCAACGAATACAAAATCAAATATGTGTTGTGAGTAGCAATCAGAGCCCATGTAATAGCTAATTTCATATTGGATATTTCTTGCCAACTCAATAGTTCTCGAAGTAAGCTCAGTTGACATTTTTTTACTTTAAACTCGACCATGTAAACTTTGACATTCGCAAACACTCATCCCAAGACTACCCAAACATTCATCCCAAGGCTACCCAAACATGAGCATGCTTAACGTTAAAGTTCGTGATGTAACCCTAATCTCAGAACCAAAAACACATCAATGAAATCATTTTGTTTTACCAAAATGATCTTGGATTATGTTTTAGGGTCTATTTGGCGCAGTGTTTTTACTCCGGTGAGTTTGGACAAAAACGCCACAGTCATAAAATATATGCTTGGCATGAGAATGGTTATGACCGCTACCAAGAAAAAATTTTATTTTTGAGCATAAGAGTGACGAAATTCCTTATGTGAGGCTGGGCGTTCACAAAAGACGGTTCAGAACCATAGTGTTCACGACCGCCGCCACCGTGCCAAACGAGCCCTTAGACGTGTATCAGCATGTATGAACAAGAGCAGCTGTTATGTTATTTCGGTGGTCTAAGCAGACTACAAAAGGCAATAGCATGTTGAAGCAAATAATTTATACATATGCTGTCATCATTAACAGGTGGAATGAACTTCATTGCACAAGATTAAGAGATGGAACTTACTAAACCGTTCATATTGTTGTTCGAACGATATAACGCGTGGAGGAAGAAGGCCACGAAGCCCTAGCCTATCTCTTTCTGTCAAGGGGAAGCCAGTGTCCTATTCCAGAAAAAAATAAAAAAACAGAAAGAACCATGTTGATAAACAACTTTTTTGACAGATAGCAAGAACTACAGACATGACTGAAATAATAAACCCCCAACTGCATATTTGATCCAAAAATCTTATTAACTCGCCATGTTGTTCATGAGTCCTAACTGTTCTGCGAAGTTTTGATAGATAAGCCAAAATCCATCATAATTAAGAGGAATTGTGAAGAAGATAATTTAACAAATCTGCTGGTAATAATTTCCATTGTTTTTTCTTTTAAAATAATAAATATATGTCCCTTAAAGTGAATGGTGTGTGATATAAACTAGAACAACTCATGAATGAAAAACTGGGAAAGAATCTGGTCGGCAGATTAAGAAAAGATGTAAATTTTGCAAGATAATTAGTTCTCCGAGACCCCTCTGACTTATTAACTGAAGCAGATAAGCCATGAAAAATAAGGTGAACTGGGTGGGGATTTCATCAAAATATCATACACACGATCAGACTCGAAGTGAATGGATTACCTTGACGGAGAAGTAATGAAAGATAAATTAAACATTTGCAGCACTATAAGTCTAAAACACAACGGCATTACCGCAATCTGTGCAAGAAAGCGAAAATGAGCAGCAAAAATCATCAGAAATGCTCAAGCTCGAGAAAACCACGCATTACAAAAAGACCAGACGGAGATCAGCATCAAGAGATGGAATCTCCGACAGAACCATCTCAGATCCAAAAATTACACCCTGATGAAACGAGCTTCATCTAACTAATCCGAATCCACAGACGAGTCAAACCTTGTTAAACCAGGGATCGTGGAGTATGTCCGTCCCACGCTTATGGACGATGCAAGGACCGGCGACTGAGACAGAGAACCTCCGCGCCTGCCGGAGATTCAACACGCCGCGGCAAACCCTCCACATTTACCTGCCTCTTCCACACCGACTCGGAGGTCGAGCTTTAGAAGCCCCCGGAAGGCTGCCGAGAGTTCACCCTTCTCTCTCGCGCGCGCGCTGGGTGAAAGTAAAGGGGCAAGAGAAGTGAGGAAGAAAGGGAAATAAAATCAATTGCACCCAGCAGAGAGAAATGGATCGAGACCGTCGATGGCCGACAAGGGTAAAGAATCAATGCGGATAAAACTGGAAGATGGAGAAGATGGAAGCGGCGAATGGGGATGCCGGCACGTGGGTGGCTCGTGCTGGTCGGATTTTGGATTGTCCGGCGGAGAGAACCCGATGCCCCGCGACTGTGGTCGTGAGGTGAAACCTGGGGAAGGGAGCTGATGCCGAGAAAGTGGGAGGACAAAATTGTAAAATACTATTTACGGTTCGCCGCGTCTATTAACGTGCAGAATAATCATACATACCGCGGTATACACTGCTCCTCAGCTTTTGCGTTTGCACGTTGGAAATTTATTATTTAGCCTGAAATATTTTACTTTTTAATTTTACTTTTTTTTATTATAAAATTTTCACTTTTTGTAATTTATGTTTTCTTTTATTTAAAAAATTGTGTTCTCTTGTAAACAAATGTTTTTTACCTACAATAAAAAAAATGTGTTCTTACATCGCTCGCAAACATCCATCGGGAGATTGTGAGTGGCAAGAGCATCGGAGCAATGTCGTGACCGAAGTACTGTTGCGTGTGACACAAAACCGCTCCCCCTGCATTGTCCTGATCGGAAACCTCTATCTTTATTTATTGCCGAACTTAATACTCTCGCTGGTAGTTATGAGAAATATTTTCCAGGAAGAATAACTCAATATTTTATCTTTGTGTTCCGTGCAAAACCCGCCAAATAGACCCTTGCGTTGCGTTTGCCATCCGCACGGCCAACTACGACGGAATAAGCTTCATTCTTGGCTGGCGACCTCAGCTCCAACCGGCACCAACTGCTCGCCGGATGGGGGGATCCAAGCATGCCCTACGGCCAGCCGCGACAGAGCTTGGATTTCACATTTGCTCAATTTGTTTGTCATTCTGTAGCTATCTTTGGTTACCTCAATTTGCTCCATTTAACTATAGCATGCATGATAAGGTTGTCACAGAACAAAGGAACATGTGCCTCATTGAGTCTAAACTCGCCAACAAGAACATATTTTGATGCATTTTTCGTTGGTATAATGTCTGCAACTATTATGTTGACTGGACGATCACAAAACAAGATTAAAAAAAAGGCGTTGATATTAATTAGCACCGTACGTTTGGCTATCCGCACTAGCGGTTAATCGCAGGCATCGTTTTAAAAGGTTGGCTATACGCAATCAGTGTTCTATTAGCGAACATTCTTTTAAGAGATTAGCTATCCGCAAACACTTTGCTCCTCACCGCCTGCGAGATGATTTCGTGTCGTCTTGTTGAAATTTTTGTGTGCTACCAATCAAGGATACCAAAACAGAACAAACACAGCTGTAATATATACTTGGCAACAAGATTACAACAGAACACGGCTGAATACAAGTTGCCTCCAACTTGAATCACAACAGCCAATAGTAGTAAGGAACTTGGTCACGGACAAGGTCCGCTTCTCCTCCCGAGCACACCGCGCTGGTGATACTCGTCACGGATACTCGTCACGGATACTCGTCACGGATACTCGTCACGGATACTCGTCACGGATACTCGTCACGGTGATACTCGGCACGACGATACTCGTCACCGATGCTCGTCACCGATACTCGTCACCGATACTCGTCACCGATGCTCGTCACGACGATACTCGTCACGCAGATACTCGTCACGCAGATACTCGTCACGCAGATACTCGTCACGACGATACTCGTCACGACCTCCAATACTCGCTACCCGCTCAAGGGAGCTACCCGAACTTACTCCAAGTCCGATGCTCGCCAGGTAGCACTCTGGTATCTCTAACTCGCTCAGAGTTGATGATACTCGCCACTTCTGATGGCTATACTCGTCACTCTCAGAGTATATACTCGTCACTGTCAGAAGGTCTGGATTGGTTTCTCTTTATGGGGGTACCCCTCTATTTATAGGCAACTCAAGGGGGGCGAGTATGCCGATACTCGGCACGGATACTCGGCACCGATACTCGTCACGGATACTCGGCACGGATACTCGTCACGGATACTCGGCACGGATACTCGTCACGGATACTCGGCACGACGATACTCGTCACCGATGCTCGTCACCGATACTCGTCGCCGATACTCGGCACGGATACTCGTCACCTGGATAGTCGCCACCTGGATAGTCGCCACTATCCCAGCATATACTCACTTCACAAATCTAACACTCCCCCTTGAAGTGAGCTCCGGGAACAACTCCAAGCAACGAGCGAAGCCTCCGGAAGGGCCCCGCAGATAGGGGCTTTGTGAATATGTCTGCAAGGTTGTCTTCGCTCCGCACATGCTCCACAGTGAGCAAGCCACCCAGCACCTTCTCTCTGATGAAGTGATGCTCGATCTCTATGTGTTTGGTCCTCGCATGACACACTGGATTGGTTACCAGTTTCAATGCACTCTCATTGTCCCTGCGAAGCACAGTAGGTCCGCTGACCTCCTCATTCACATCCTCCACTAGTCTCCTCAGCCAGACACACTCCTGAGCTGCTAAGGACGACGCCTTGTACTCGGCCTCCGTGGTAGAAAGGGAAATAGAGTCTTGCTTCTTGCTACACCACGAGATAGCAGCAGCTCCACACAAGAACACGTAACCTGATGTCGACTTGCGATCATCAGCGTCACCTCCGTAGTCTGCATCCGTGTATCCGTGCAGCTTGAAGTCAGACTTCTCCTCATAGGACAACCCCATCTCAAGGGTGCCCTTCACGTACTTCAGAATTCCTTTGGCTGCCTCCAGATGAGGCTTCCGCGGCTCCTGCATATACCGACTAACTCGGCCGACAGCAAAGGCGATGTCCGGCCTTGTGATAGTCAGGTAGATAAGACTCCCCACCGGTGCCCGAAAGATCTTCGGATCAGGAAGAATCATCCCTTCTTCCTTCTGAAGCTTCAGCCCAGCCTCCAGAGGAACGGAGCTGCTCTTCCCCTCTTTCATGCCGAATCTCTCGACGATCCTCTCGGCATATGTCCTCTGGGAAACATCCAGCCCGTCTCTTCTCTTCTCCACTTGGAGGCCAAGGAAATGGTGCAGTTCACCAAGATCCTTCATCTCGAATCGTATGGAGAGCTGCTGTCTCAGCGTCGCGACCTCCTCAGGGTTGTTCCCTGTCACGATCATGTCGTCGACGTATAGCAGCACCAGCACGTGAAGACCTCCACTCTTCTTCACGAACATGCTGGAATCTGAGTCTGAGGCATCGTAGCCGCAGAACTGCAGATACTCCGCGATCTTCCCATACCAGGCTCTCGGCGCCTGCTTCAACCCATAGAGGGCCTTCTTCAGCTTGCAGACGTGGCGCGGCTGAGACTTGGACACGTATCCAGGTGGTTGCACCATGAATATGTCCTTGTCAATCTCCCCATATAGGAATGCGTTCTTCACGTCCAGCTGTCATAGCTTCCACCCTCGGCACGCCGCCAGAGCGATGACCGTCCTCACCGACGTCATCTTCGCTACGGGACTGAAGGTCTCCTCATAGTCCTCTCCATAGGTCTGTGAGAAGCCTCGAGCGACAAGCCTCGCCTTGTACCGCTCCACTTCTCCATCAGCCCTCTTCTTCACCTTGTACACCCACTTGTAGGTGACAGGTTTGATGCCCTCCACCATGGGAACCAGGTCCCATGTCTCGTTCTTCTTCAGGGCCTCCATCTCTTCCTCCATGGCCTCGTCCCACTCCTTGATGCCAGCTGCATCCTCAAAGCAGGTAGGTTCCCTCTCATCGAGTGGTCCTGCGAAGAAGCAGGAAACCAGACTCACGAAGTTCCCCTCCTTATAGCGAGCATGCGGGATGATGGTCCGCTTCGACCTCCTCAAGGCTTGGCCACTATCTACCGCTCCGGTAGACTCCTCTGCTTGAGCTCCTCTCTGAGCTCCTCTCAGAACTCCTCCTGTAGCGGTGCTCTCCCTACTACTTGAGTTCGTAGCTCCCCCTGAGTCAGAAGCTCCTCCTGAGCCAGATGGCAATGGAGCACTTGGAGATAACTCCAACTCCACAGTAGGGTCCTCAATGACCCACTCCTCTTCCCTGCTAGCTTCTCCACTCTCCGGCAGCTCCACAGAAGAGACTCCATGGTATGAGACCAGTTCGTCAAACACAACGTCGCGCGAGACGACGAACCTGTGAGTCTGCGGATCCATGCACTTCCAGCCCTTCTTCCGCTCATCGTAGCCGATGAAGATACACTTCCTCGCCTTCGGCTCCAACTTTGTTCTCTGAGCGTCCGGGACGTGCACGAAGCAGGTAGAACTGAACACCTTCATGTGACCCACATTCGGCTTCTCTCCAAACATGAGCTGGTGCGGAGACACCATCCTGTTGGGACTCAATGGTAGCTGGTTGATCACATGGGTGGCACACGCCATTCCCTCCGCCCATAAGGCTTTGGGAATGCTCTTGGCATGTAGCCAACTCCTGGTAGTCTCCACCAGATGGCGGATCTTCCTCTCAGCCACCCCATTCTGCTGAGGGGTGTGAGCGCAAGAAAGCTCCCGCTGAATGTCGAACCTTCTGCAGAAGGAAGCAAACGCATTGGAGGTGAACTCCCCTCCATTGTCGCTTCTCAGCTTCTTCACTCTGCGATCCAGCCTCCCTTCCACAAGTTCCTTCCACTCTTGGAACTTCGTGAATACTTCTGACTTCTCTCTCAGAAAGTATACCCACGTATAGCGGGTGTAGTCATCCACCGGAACCAGCGCATACTTATTTCCTCCATAAGTAAGGGTGGCGCACGGCCCCATAACATCAGCATGTACGCACTCAAGAGGTGCCATACACCTGGTCTCCGATTTGTCAAATGGAAGTCGATGTGACTTTCCAAACTGACAACCTTCGCACACATGGCCGTCGCCGCAAGAAGAGAGATGAGGTAGGCCACTCACTAGGCCCTTTGCTGCCATCATCTTCAGCTTGTCCATCCCCACATGACCCAGCCTCTCATGCCAGATCACAACGCTGTCGTTCGTCTTCAGCTTGTCCACGTAGGCACTTGCAGACAGAACATACAAGTCCTTCACCCTTCTCCAGGTGAGCGTGACGTCAGCATCGACAGACGATAGGTTCTTCAAGAACTTCACCTCCTTTGGTCCAAACAGCACGTGGTCTCCAGCATCCACGGCGTTCGCCACTGAGAAGAGGTTCTTCTTCATGCCAGGCACGTGATAGACACTCTTCAGTGTCACTGGCTTCTCTCTACTCCCAAGGGACACCTTCCCTTCTCGCTCCACTGGATGCACCGTATCATCCGCAGTGATGATAGCATCCGATCCTTCATATGCTGCCGAGGAGGCAAACTTCAACATATCTCCAGTGAGATGATGCCCGCAACCGGAATCCACTATCCAGTCGTCCTCGAGGTTGATGGAGGCTAAGACATCGACTGACGTTGTCGTCATCTCTGCCAGGAAACAATTGTCCCCCCTCTCACCGCCCTGGTGACCTCCACCTCTTCCTCCACCTCTTCGATGGTCTCCACCTCTCTGATGGTCTCCACCTTTCTCAGCAACATGACCGGCCTGGAGATTAAACCGACAATCCTTTGCCATATGCCCGTACTTCTTACAGGCAAAGCAAATGTATCTCCCCTTCTCGTCACGGGCAGGAAGGAACTTCCCCCCATCTCCCTGAGATGACGTTGAAGGTCCCTCTCGGGGGTTCTTCTTCCTCTTGTCCCAGGATCTCCTCTTTCCTGAGAACAAGGCCTCGCCATCGCCTCCTGAGATGGATACTCCCGTCATCTGCTTCGCCAAGCTCTCCTGTGACGATAGCAGGTTCTCTAGCTCCAGAAGGGAGGGCTGAATAGCCCATCCTTGCACGGAAGTAACGGAGGGGACATACTCCCTCCTCAAGCCTCGGAGTATGTGCCGCTTCAACTTCGCCTCTGAGATTGGCTCTTCAGGATCCAAGACTGAGATCTCCCCACATAGGTTCTTCACCTTCAGGAAGAAGGTGGATATCGCCATCTCGCCTTGAGTCGACTTCGCCAACTCATTCTCCAGGAATTGTAGCCGCGCCATATTTTTCTTGTTGAATAACCCATCGAGGACTATCCAGATCGCAGACGCTGACTTGCAACCAATGATGTGGTCGAACAAGTCAGGTGATATGGCTCTCTTCAAGGTGAACTCCGCCTTGGCGTTGGTCTTCCTCCAAGCTCTCACAGCTGGACCATTATCGCCGGCAGCTACAACTTCCTCTTGCTCCTCACCACCAACGACCTCCCATAGATCCTCTCCAAGAAGGTAGCTCTCCATGCATGACTTCCACTTCTTGAAGTTGGTCTGGGTGAGCAACTCAATACCAAGTCCCCTAGCATACCCTCCTCCGCCGTCCATTTTGAATTCTCAACCTTGAACCTTGATAGCACGCGCTGCTTCAGCAACCTCCCTCTGATACCATGTTGAAATTTTTGTGTGCTACCAATCAAGGATACCAAAACAGAACAAACACAGCTGTAATATATACTTGGCAACAAGATTACAACAGAACACGGCTGAATACAAGTTGCTTCCAACTTGAATCACAACAGCCAATAGTAGTAAGGAACTTGGTCACGGACAAGGTCCGCTTCTCCTCCCGAGCACACCGCGCTGGTGATACTCGTCGCCTCGATACTCGTCACGGATACTCGTCACGGATACTCGTCACGGATACTCGTCACGGATACTCGTCACGGTGATACTCGGCACGACGATACTCGTCACCGATGCTCGTCACCGATACTCGTCACCGATGCTCGTCACGACGATACTCGTCACGCCGATACTCGTCACGCAGATACTCGTCACGACGATACTCGTCACGCAGATACTCGTCACGCAGATACTCGTCACGACGATACTCGTCACGACCTCCAATACTCGCTACCCGCTCAAGGGAGCTACCCGAACTTACTCCAAGTCCGATGCTCGCCAAGTAGCACTCTGGTATCTCTAACTCGCTCAGAGTTGATGATACTCGCCACTTCTGATGGCTATACTCGTCACTCTCAGAGTATATACTCGTCACTGTCAGAAGGTCTGGATTGGTTTCTCTTTAGGGGGGGGTACCCCTCTATTTATAGGCAACTCAAGGGGGGCGAGTATGCCGATACTCGGCACGGATACTCGGCACGGATACTCGGCACGGATACTCGGCACGGATACTCGGCACGGATACTCGGCACGGATACTCGTCACGGATACTCGGCACGACGATACTCGTCACCGATGCTCGTCACCGATACTCGTCACCGATACTCGTCACCGATACTCGTCACCGATACTCGGCACGGATACTCGTCACCTGGATAGTCGCCACCTGGATAGTCGCCACTATCCCAGCATATACTCACTTCACAAATCTAACACGTCTAGCTTTCTTCGTCAAGATGGCACCATCGCAAACTTTGTTTTCGAAGAGAGGCGGGTTTGCATTTCTCCAACACAAAGCTGTCTCAGAAAGATGGCCTTCGTGATGGAGGAGGTTTCGAGTGCTATATAGCCGACGAGCTTTGTTTCCGTGGTCGCCATCAATGGCTTTTTGCAGTGAGGAAACGCATGCATGTCGTGGGTAAGGGAGAGGGCTTCTGCCTGGTGTTTGGGATCATAGGAGAGCGGAGATGACATGTTTGCAGCGCCCCTGATAATTGCGTCGTTGTGCCTGGGTTGTGAGGGCTCTCAGCTACATGGATAGTTAAATGTGCTCATCGGCGCCTGACCCGGAGATGTGGATCATCCAAGGCACATTAGCATGACGTACTCCGCCTGTTCGAATCGAAGTTTGAAACCAAACTTCTCCTCAGGAGGATAGATGGGTGATTTAGTTGAGATCCAATGTGCGACGGAGGGAGGGATCGAGGAAGGCGGAAGGTGAGTGCGGATATATACGGGGCTTGGGCAATGCTAATAGAAATTTTAAAAGTATTGAAAATTCAGATTTCGAGTACGGATAGCCAAAGCGGTGCTAATATTAGCGCCCTAAAAAAATTGGCATAAACTTTTTGCTTAAATTATTTAAATAAAATGTGTCGAGTTATTTGTTTCTTGACAGAGGTCATTAAGGTTTAAAGCAATGACATGGTAAGGAATGAAGTTTGAAGCAAAATATGTACGATCGATGTAAAACATAATTATGTTAATGAAAACAATAATCTAATGACACAAGATTAGAGAAATATGTGAGGCTTTAAAAATTCTCTCTACGTCTAACCAAGATGAGTTGAAGAGGGGTTAACAAAGTTGGCTCTCCACAAGCAGTATGTCCCTCCCGTCGATCATGTCGTCCCTCCTCTTGAGTCATCTCGGCACGAATATTCCTCCATCGTAATGCTCCTTCCTTCTAGGAAATACATCTCCAAGGGGTGTGTCGCTCACACTTACGAAACACTAGGCACCAAAAAGACAGACAAATATACACATTCTAACTTGAACTCGTCTCTCTTTGTATAGCTTGGATTGCGAGAATGCAAGGAAATGTTAAGTAAGATTCAATGCATAGTTTGATGGGGGAGAGTGAAGAGGTTGTGTCTTCAAATATATAACATAATAGTTAATACTGTATTTATTGGGGTGCATTTCGTATATATGCACAAAGGGCGTCAAATATGGCAAATTAAAAACCAATGTGGTGAGTCAAAATAGATTATTTAGAAGTTCAATAGACTATGCGGTGGTCAACTATGGCCAGAAAAGACAAAAATGTTATTTTTAAGAATTTTTAGCTCAAGCACATATATTGAAAATAGATTATGCTTTGACTTTCACATAAGCTCAAGCACATATATTGACTATCACACATATAACATCATTGACTCATAATTAAAGGTCAAAATTTTGAAAATTTAGGATCGTCGGCCCATCATGTGAGGAATTATACGCTTTGAGTATAAGACATTCACAGATTTGCTCCAAATATATTGCTCGAGTTTGTGATCTAGAATTTTTTAAAAGATTAGTAATATGCCAGGGTAAATAATCGTGTTGGTTTAATCTAAGGAATTGTTAAAGGCACTGCACGTACTTTTAGCTAGTCGCACTGATTTGTCAAAAACACTGCATTTTCTCATGTTTTGTTAAAGGTACCTAAAATTGTTAATTGCACCGCAGTAGTGTTAAAATACCCCAACTTCAATTTCAATAAATAGAAACAATTCACAGAACTACATCATAAATTTTAGCAAAAAAACAAATTATTGTAAACAAAAAGTCATTAATTATATCTTCCTTGATAGGCTGATAGCTAGTCATGATTTTCATGTACCTATAAAAATAAAAAATAAAACAAATAAAAATCAACGTCAAGTAAAAAAATGGATTTTTGAAAATAAAAAACAAAACAAAATAATGATTTCTCACCATTATCAAAAATAACGAATAAATTTGAACTTGAAATACCAACAATCACACATTTCACAACACTTGCACATTGCAAAAACTGATACTAGCTTCGAGAGGAAGACCAAATACGAAACCTTCCCTTGGTTGTAGTTGAGAAACCGGTGGTGATGGTGGATACGCAGGAGGTAGGCATCCGTCTAATCTACGCCCTCAACGTACGGCATGCTCTGAGGCGGTGAAGCATGAGAATTACAAAGTAGCAGACGTCCTCGTCGAGCAGATCTCCGGCCATACGTGGAGGCGGTACTTTGTCGAGTCTCTCGCCAACATCTTTGTCGGCCTCGAGCCCTACATTCTTAGTCCCTTTTTCCGGCGAACTATGGATCCGGCGAGTCTGAGGTCGTCGCAATAAACTCAGTTTTCAAGCTAGTGTGGTGCGAGTTAGTGCGATGTCGTTAGGCTGCGTTCGTTTCGCGGGTTTTCAGAGAAAGGAATTGGTTTTGGTCCAAAACCAAAACCTCGTAGGTTTTAGAATTGGGCCAAAAATCAATTTTTTTGTTCGTTTGCAAGAAAATTTTCAAGCACATAAATTAATTTTGATAATTTTTCCGTTCGGTTGAAGAATGGAATTCAAAAGCAGAAATTGATATTTAAATCGTCATCAAAAAAATTTACAAGATTTTGGGGAAGATTCTATGTTTTTTAACAATTTTAGAGTTTCTGTATAATTATCTCATATTATATAGGAGTAATTATGCAATGTATTTTAGCGTTAAATCATCACGTACGATTAGGAGGAAGAACTATTAACGCCATCAAATAAGGAATAATTAGGAGCAGGATACGGATCCTCTGGAGTTCCTGCGGGAACTTCAGAGGGTGGAGTTCCTATTTTGAGACCAATCCGAGTGGAATAAAAAAAAATGGTTAACATCAAAATTGTAGATCTCGCCGAGACGAATAACTTTCATGTCGATCATTTTTTGATTTGAAGTCATTTAGGATCCTGTTTTTTCGGGGCCCAAATCGAGGGCCTAAATGACTTCAAATAAAAAAATGATCGACATGCAAGTTATTCGTCTCGGCGAGATCTACAACTTTGATGTTAACCACTTTTTTGATTCCACTCGGATTGGTCTCAAAATAGAAACTCCACCCTCTGAAGTTCCCGCAGAAACTCCAGAGGATCCGGATCCAGAAAGTTTAGGCCCATTTAAGTAATGAATATGACATTAAATACCCATAAATATTAAATACCCCATTAAATGATGTATGATGGGCTGCTTCCCAAATTTGGATGGTTTTGAGGATAGGAGGATTTCTAATCGGGTGTGCCCGATTGGAATTAAGAGAAAATCAATTCCTTCACTTGAAATTAGAATTGGGTTACCAAAACCAATTCCTTACTACAAAACCTATGAAACGAATGGAGTAATTTTAAAGTTAAATTAAGAGAAATTGCGGTGCTGACTAGCCAAAACTGTGGTGCCTTTAACAACTCCCTTAATCTATACTTACTATATTAAAATGGAAAAACACCTTTTGGAGAAAACATTTAACTTTCCGATTTGACACCATTTTATCACAATTTTTACAAATTTTGTTTTTAATTTAAAAAAATGTATGTGCTCTCATATAGGCAAAATCTCTTATCTACAATAAATAATGTGTTCTCCTTGCCACTCGCAAACTCCTTTTGCACAAGGAAAAAATGAGTGACGGGTGGAGCATAACGCTCGTGGGTTTGCGAGCGGCGGCAGCGCCGCCGCGTCGGGGCAATGTCATGGCTTGAGTACTGTCGTGCAGGGCATTACCCCCCTCCCCCCATCCCACACAGTGCACTGTCGCGATCATGGTACTGTCGCGGTTGGCTGTAGGTGCGGATCCCGTGCCCGTCACTAGCACGTTTACATTAGATATAAATAAAACCAAATTCATAATATATAAAAAACTTGATAATTAATTAAGAATTAATTAATTGAGAATTAATATTTTAAGATTTTTGAAATCCCCTCTCATCTAAAAGGGGTAAGTATTGGAAATTGCCGGAGTTGAAGGCAATTTTCTCTGTTTTGACCAAAAGAGAGCGGTCAATTCTGTTGGTGTATGAGAACAAAGAGAATAGCGAGAAGGAACGAACAGTAGAAACTTTGTTTGAACCGAAACTAGTATTTTGTTGCAGAGATAAATGATCATCTTCTATCCTTGAGACTACTTGATCGAAGGTGATATGCATTCATACATGACTCTCATTTATCTATATGCAAGTCTAAGGCTGCGTTTGGCATGGCTTATTTGCTCCGGTGAGGTTGGATAAAAACGTCATTGTCATAACAAAATCTTACGCCCCAAACTAGTTTCTTTTTTTTGGTAACGGTTGTAACATTTGTCATACCAAACATACATCTATGACAATGACGTTTTTGTCCAACCTCATCGGAGCAAATAAGCCACGCCAAACGCAGCCTAAGTGGTGGTTATTCCCAAAACCCACTAAGGTGATGATGGAAGAGTGGGAGAGTGGGCAAACCCACTATCTCTGCAACCAACCGCCCATGCAAGACTGCGCGCAACCGTGACGCACGCAACCACGCGCGCTACCGCGCGCACTACCGTGCGGCGCTACCACGCGGTAGCGCGCAGGCAGCACCCCACATTGGGGTGCGGCCAAGCTGCACCCCTCTCCGCAGCGGGATGCGGCCAAGCCCCCTCCCCCCTTTCGCAGGGGAGCTCGCGGAGGGCTCGGCCGGAGTCACGCCCCTCGTCGGGTGCGACCGGGGCCCAATTCCCCTTTTGGGGGCGCGATTCCTCATTCCTCCGTTCGCTTAGAACGCTCCGCGCTCATAGCACGCCCAGAACACATCTGTGTTCGTTGCATGCTCAGAACGCTCCCGTGTTTGTTGCATGCCCAGAATGCTCCCGTGTTCGTTGCATGCCCAGAACACTTCCGTGTTCGTAGCGCGCTCAAAATACTTCCGTATTCCGGGCACGCTCACTTTTTGTCTTTCCTAATTTCTCAGATTGCAGGACTCGCTTGTCGCCTTTCTTACCTTCAACAAAGCTGCCCTAACTGCCCGAAGGGCGAGACGGTCATTTACGAAAAATGACGATCCGTGTGCTCCAAATCGACCAGCGTGATTGCCCATCACGTGGTTACGGTGGTTACGACGGCAAAATTACCGGGCTACCCCCGACCAAAGCTAGAAAAGAAGCTCAGAGCCTTCATTTGAGGGGACCTTGCCTTCTGCACCCTAAAGAGCTCATTTGAAAATTTCCTTGGAATTCTCCTGCGGCGCTTGAAGGTCTCCTTCGAATCTTCGAAGATCTCCTTCGAGCCTTCAAAGGTCACGAAAGGCGACTCAACCTTCTCACTTTTGTTCTCACCAGCATTCTCACTTTCGTTCTCACTACTGTTCTCAGAAGGAAAAAAGACTTAGTTTTCCGAGAGGTGGCCTATCCCTTCGGAGATCTCTCTCTCTCACTGTAAAGAGCAGCGGCCTGTCGCGCTCGAGCTCTAAGTCTCTAATTGTAATCCCCCATAAGATAGTGGAAGTTGGTCGGCACAGCTCCGGCCGCATGATTTTTCTGTTGGGTGTGGTTCCCATTCGAGTCGGTAAAACCACCGAGCATGCTAGTTGCGGCCCGTGATTTAATATTCTTTTTTTTATAAACAAACATTTCATAAAATGAAAATAGCTGAGAGGGAGGCGCATAAAACAATCTGAACCGGCTGTAGGAAGTTATCATCCAGAGAGGCGCGTGAACAGTACCTTTTAGCATTCATTTTTTTTTGGAATTCTCCCGTGGAGATAAAAACTGAACAGGAGCATTTATTATCATTTTTATTTTCTTTTCTGGAGGCAGTTTTTGGGAGGAGTCGGGAGAAAGGTTAGGGCACGCGCATCTATCTTCATCCTCCTGTTCGAGCAGCAGCAGATCTCCCCACTCTCTCTCTCTCTCGGCTAAGATAGTGGTGTGCGGGTTCCGCCACCGTCTGGAGATCGTGCAGGAGCCTCCGCTGAGGAGTTGTTTGGCCGCCGCTTGGGAGTTGTTTGGCCGCCGCTTGGGAGGAGGTTTGTTGCCGCCGCCTGGTGTCTTGGAGTGCCGACGCCGTGTGTTGAAGGGCAGATCCGGCCTCCTGTGTTGTAGGGGCCTCCGCATCGCTGTTTTTGGAAGGTGCTGCAGCCCATCTTTGTTCGTGGCTTGCTAGTTGAAGGCGAAGGAGAAGGGGCTGTGCATAGCCGTCTCTGTTAGTGGTTTTGGTGAACGTCATCTTCGACGTTGGTACGGATTTTTCAATCCGTCCGGGTAACGACTCTATCACCGTTCTTGCTTTTCTGTTTCAATATTGTGATTTTGTATCGTGTTGGAAGAGGGTGATTTGTGTAAAATCCTTTGTGGATTATTTTGTGGTGGAAGAGTGTAGATCCATTGTGGATCGATGGGAAAGCCTGTAATTCGTGCGTGTGAGTTTTTTCACACACCTTTAGTGGCGGCTTTTCGGGTTGGACTCCGATCGTCCCGTGGTTTTTCACCCAATTGGGTTTTCCACGTTAAATTTTTTTGTGTGCTTTTATTTTTCTGCATTGTATATTCTGTTTGCGTATTTGCATACCGCTCAATGCGGTCGCACAGGTGCTTGCTCGAATTGCAACAGGTGCTCTGGTCGGGAGTGTTAGCTCTCATTCCCAACATTTTCACCATTTCGGGTTTTCCACGTTAAAAGTTCTCGTGTCACTTACTAGTTTACTCTTTGACTGTTTGTGCGCTCGGTTCGCTTCCGCGCTAAGATTGTTCAATTCGACCGGTCTACCAAAGCACTCGAGCGACCCGCAACAGAAGGGATGCGTGGAGTTTCCTACATTTGTGTAGATACTTATAGAGACGTGGATATCATTCCAAGTGTTGGTTCTCAAAACCACATTTTTCACGAAATTTTATTTCGCCGCAGGTATATACTTAACTTCTTTGATTTGATGCGTTGTACATGAATCTTGTGGGATTTCATGGATATTTATTTGAAACGCATCATATATTCCCCACTTCTTGAAGCTGAAACTTATAATCGATTTCTAGCAATCTCCTAGCAAGGTTATAATACAAAATGAATTATGCGTCGGTGCTCTCGAGAATTTTGCGCCCGCACGTTAGACACACATTTTACATCGAATATTCGATTAAAAACATATAAACTATCATTTTTCGAATAAGGCTCCATTTGGCGCGGCTTATTTGCTCCGGTGAGTTTGGACAAATACGATACCACCATAGAATGTATGTTTGACGTGAGAGTGCTCATGACCGCCACCAAGAAAACTAGTTTTAAACATTAAAGTGAACCTAGTTCCTTAGGTGAGGTCAGGCGTTCACGAACGATGATTCGTAATCATAGTGTTCACGACCGCCACCACCGTGCCAAACGGAGCCTAACAATAGCCGGCCTTTCCAAACTTGTATGTTGTTGTAAAATATTTTTCCTAAAATTTATATTATTTAACTCCAAGTAAATATTTTTTTTTGTTAATAAAAAAAATTGGTGGTTTTTTTTCTTCAAATGATCTATATTTATATACATATTTATATATTAAATAGAGCGATGTTAAACGCAGGCCAGTTTTGGCTATATGCAGGCCAAAGTTTTTTAAAAAGAGCGATGTTAAACGCAGACCGGTTTTGGCTATATGTAGGCCACAGTTTTTTTAAAAAAAAGTATCATTTTTCCTTTTCAACTTGCAGGTCATAGAACTAGACTTACACGCACCATCATCGCCCACGACCCGTGCAGCCACCGGACAAAATCGAGCTTCTTCTCTAATCTTCTCTCCCTCCTCCGGCGACTCCGGCAAAAAAAATGAAAGCTAAGATCGAATTAACCATTTGGGTAGATTTGAGAGACCGCTCCAAAAAAATGAAAATATTTTAAGGTATATTGTAATTGAATTGGCCCGCCACTCGATCTGTTGTGTTTGGTTCGGATCGCATCGGATCATTAGATTATTACATATATATATATAAACTATATATAGAAATATATTTAGGTGAAAAATAAAATAAAACCGTGGACAGAAGCCCTTCACAGTTTGGCGTGGGTTGTCTTTGCTGGAACTACCCGGGAGAAAAGAAACTGCCGCCAGGAACATTAAAAGGAGAGTAGAAACCGCCTCCTTTGACAGCCGCCTGTACAGGAACCGCTGAAATAAAAATGTGAAGCTGCCTGTAGTTTTTGAGGACAGAACTGCTTGGGAGAATCAACGCCAGGGAGAGAAATACAGAAGCGGCTGTAGCTTTTCGGTGTAGAGAAACCGTTCCGTTCCTGTTCACGAAGAAGGAGAGGCCGCCGCGTGAAGGAGTTCGCGCCGCCGCCGCCGCCGTCTTTATCTTGGTGCCGCAAGGGGTGGGAAAACCCTGTAGAGATTCCGCCGGTGGTTGTCGTTGGTGCAACACCTTGCGATGGCGGCGTAGTGAGGAGATAATGGCGGTGCGGGCGTGGCGGCGAAGGCTTGCGGTGGTGCAGTGGCCTTGACGGAGTTTCTCTCCGGTGGTGCGGGCGTGGTGTCGATGGCGTGCACGGGTGCAGTTGGCCTCGACGGTGCTTCTCCGGTGGTGGTGTGGTTGAACGTCGGACGTCGGCGTTGAAGGTTCGGCGAACCTTGTGCGTCCGCTGTGCTAGCGAATTGCAGTCCAGATTATTATCTCTCCCGCGGATCGAGCGAGTTCGGCTCTCCGCGGTGTATTCTGTAACGGACGTCGGTATATTTCTTCATAATTGTTTGCAGTTATATTATTATATATGCAGGTTTATTTGTTCAGATTTATGTTCTTGATTACCCTGTATATTGTTAATGTATTTATTTATGTTCTGTCGTGTCGAGTCCGACTCGGATTAGCTTAATGGGTTCGTGTCACTCTAGGACCCGGTCCTATGTTGGAGGTACTACATATACCCCATTCCAAACTGATGGTGGTATGGTAGAATACTTTGAGCCATTCCTCCTAACATTCTCAAAGTACCCCGTTAGGGTTTGCGCTGCTGGTATTCCGCCGTTCGCGATTTCCTGCTCGAAAACCTCTTAAGATCGCGATTCCGCCGCTCTCGATCGAAAAAGCCTGCGCAGATATTTTCTCGATCGATCTCTTCTTCGATAAGCATAGCTGATTCGCGAGCAGACGAGGTCTTCTCCAATACTGTCGTTCTCGTGCACCGCTCGATCTAGGGCTCGCCGTCGTTTTCCTGCTTGCTGTCGCTTGGAGAGAAATCTCGCCGATCGTGGAGAAGAAGGAGATCGTTGTTCCTGTAGGCATATCCCGTTTCTCCAGATCGCGTTTGTGCTCGCTCGCGGTGTTTTCTTCCGTTCGTGTTTCTGCAGCCGCTCAAGATCGCAAGTCGCTGATCTGGAGCAAGGTCGCTGGATCTGCAGCAAGGTGGAGATCTTCAGGTCGCAGTTCGTCTTCAGCCGCTCGTGATCTGAAGAAAGGTCGCCGATCTCTTTCCTGGAGCAGCCGCCGATCTGTGTTTTCTGCGATTTCGGCTTCTATTCCAGATCTGTGTTGTCGCCGATCTGTCTTTCCTGGAGCTGCCGCCGATCTGTGTTCTTTGCGAGTTCGTTTTCAGCCGCAGATCTGAATCGTAGAAGGATATCCAGATCGTTTGCGACTACTTCAGATATTTGGATCTGAACAGTCGTCCAGTGCCGGATCGTGTGCATTTTCTGAGGTCTTTCGCCGATCTGTATCGTAGAAGGATATTAGAAGTGTACAACCCGTATTCGCCGAGTGGGTCCCTCAAGCCAACTGGTGAGACCTGGGTCAGCCAGATCATTCGCCCAGGCTAAGGAAGGTGGAGAGATCCCCGGATTAGTGGGGGTACACTGCAGGCGAGAAGGAGTTCGGCGAGTGGTGCCCTCACGGACCACTCGCTCAGTAGCATGGGCACTCGCCCAGCTGAGCGGGAGATCGGCGAGTGGTGCCCTCACGGACCACTCGCCCCAAAGGTTTTGAGGGGAAAATGACCATAATACCCCTGGTGGGCTGCAAATAGCCCTTCAGAACAACGAAGTTAGGCTATCAGCAGACCAATTTGGGGTGCGATTAGTAAAATCAAAAGGCGGATTCAGGCTATTTGCAGACCAGCCTAGGAAAAACTATAAATAGACCCTAAAGGGCACCTTGGAGGAGATCCGATTTTAGAGAATCCTCTCCTCCAGGCTAGTTTTTGGTCGGCTGCTAGTGCCCTCCAAGGTGCCCGGTTGAGCTCTGGTTTGGGAGGGGAAGCTCTCTAAGATCTTCCGGGTGTGTGGCGGGACCTCCTCGCTTCAGCCTTGGGTCTTTTCTTATTCTCACATCCACCGTCAAGAGAGTCTAGTGAGGGAGAAGTAAGCATCAGCTGCACCCCCAGTGGGTCCGAACTCAAGAGACCTGTTGCAGGTTTCAACAAGAAGTGCTGTGCTGTTCTTCTCATTGTTGTAATTCGTCCAGATTGCATTCCATTGTAGCTTCAAATCATCAAATCCAAGGTTATCTGGTGCTTGCTGTCTCTGTCCCGTGAAGGAGTATACCAAATTTTGTGTTTGGTTCAGTTCGACTGCACAAAAGTTTTGATTTTCCTTTGCCTAGTCGGAGTGGTGGAGCAAACCGTTTTCTGGATTGGATCCGAAGACCGCGACTCGTCTCTGCGCAGCTCAGGTGATTTTTTTCAGTTTTCGGTCCATAGCTTTAGCGAGATGCCGAAGGTTACATCCTACGACATCGTCAAGCTCCAGTCGTTCGATCTCTCCGACTTCCATGCTTGGAGACTGCACGTCCAGCTTGGAATGAAAGAGCGAGAGATCTTCTACACTGTTTTTGAGCGATTTCGACACAACCGAAGAGGATGTGGACGATTATCAATGGAGGAAAGACGCAGATTTATGTAGAGACTACCTCCTTAATTCACTCAACCCTAGACTCGCCTTGACCTACAGTGGTTATAAAACCGCAAAGGAGATTTGGGATCGCTTAAATGCGAACTTCCAGAAGGAAGAGGGACTGTCGAGGACTCTCCTCGGAGAGAGATTCTTCAATATGAAATTTAATCTAAACTCGACAATCACCTCCCAAATAATTGAACTGGAAGCCCTGCGTCAGAAGTTGGAGGACGATAAGTCCGGTATCTCTGATAAGCTATTTGTGTGTTCTATTTTAAGCAAGCTACCTCCTGAGTGGTCGACCTTCAAGACTGAAATGCACAGGCTGAAGGAAAAGATCGCTCTCGATGAACTTAAAAGGTTCATCCATATCGAGGATCAAAACATTGCAGGGAAGAGACAGGAACAAGGTGGGTAGTCCTCCCAGACTGTCAACTTTGTGTCTCGGCCCAGCAAGCCTCGTAGGAAGCCACCAGCGCCCAGAAGTGATGCCTCTACCCAGTTAGAGCCTAAAAAGCCCTCTTTCAAAAAGAAGAGGGGCAAGTGCCACAACTGTGGTAAGTGGGGACATTGGGCGGCTGATTGTAAGGCCCCTAAGAAAAACAAGGAGGAAGCCACACAAAATGTGGCGAACATGCTGGCAGATGCTTCAGATCCCAAGTCCTTCGTGGCTATGATCGGGAGCAGTCACCGCAGTTCGTCTGCTGAGTGGTGGCTGGATAGCGGCGCTACCTGTCATGTAACGAATGACAGAGGATTACTGACTGAAGTTAAGGCGGTCAAGGAGAGAGTGGAGAACTGCAACGGAGGAGAGACTCAGGTGACCCATGCTGGGACAGCCGAGCTGGTTCTCTCGTCAGGTAAAAGTTTATTTTTAAAGAATGTTAAAGTAGTTCCAACATTAACTAAAAATCTGATTTCAATAAGTCTGCTAGACAAAGCTGGGATGACCTTCACAACTCAAAACGGTAGAATGACCCTTATGGTAAATTCACATTATTTTGGGTGTACGTATCTGATCAACGGAATGTATAAACTTAGCTTAAACAATGATAACATCAACCAAGTAAGTTCGAACCTTATAGATCCTAAGTTGTTACATAACAGACTTGGACATGTGAACTATAGGAAGATGTTAGATCTAGCCAAGAGTCAAAACATCCCCTTAGATCTGTCGATTCGTTTTGACAAGTGCGAGGTGTGTGCTCAAACCAAAATTACTAGAAAGCCTTTCAGGTCAGTTTCTAGGAGCACAAAACTTCTTGAATTGATACATTCAGACCTCTGTGATTTCTGCAGTCATGCCACCAGAGGGGGAAGGAAGTATCTAATCACTTTCATAGACGACTTTTCTAGATATTGTCATGTGTCTCTGTTGAAATCGAAAGACGAAGCGTTTGAGGCGTTCAAGACCTTTAAGTCTCGTGTTGAAAATCAGTTAAGCCTGAAAATTAAGAGATTTAGAAGTGATAGGGGAGGAGAATATACTGCTACTGGATTCAAGGAATTCTGTGCCTCTGAGGGAATAATTCTTGAAACCACAGCTCCTTACTCACCCCAGTCTAACGGTGTCGCCGAGCATAAGAATAGGACTTTAACAGAAATGTTGAATTCCATGCTCCTAACAGCTGGCATGCCTAATTCTT